>OX439140.1:155513853-156113853 GCA_949318255.1 Pollenia labialis | reverse complement strand
CTTTGATTATCGCGGTACTAATTCCTGACAATTACATTAAAACTGATTTAAAAATGATTACACCTATTCCAAACAAAAACAAAATTGAAATAGACGCAAATGACGAATACATAGTCGAAATTGATAACCAAACTTTTGCATATCAAGATAACGTACCTTTAAGGAAATTGAAAATAACTAATCATTGTACTTATTATAATACGTGTAAATTTAATTTTAATAACATTACATCTATATTAAGTCTTGACGAGGAAACAATTATTGTAAAGAATGTTTTTTTCGAAAAGGTGAATCAAGATTGTGATGATAGAAAATTTAAATTGGAAGGAAACTTTTTTATAAATTTTAATAATTGTAGTATAACAATTCGCAACCAAACATTTTCCAACAAAAAATTTATAATAAAAGAAAAATATTTTTATCCAAACTTTAATAAGTTTGAGAATTTAAGTATATCAAATGTTAACCCAAAATTTACTAATATCATAACAGAGCATTTTGAGAACATTAAGCAAATTGAGGAGCTTAAATTTCATAAAACAGTTTCTTATGGTATAAGTGCAACGCTAGTAATTATAATCGTTGTGATATCTGTAGTTTTGTATTGCCTTATTAAAAGAAATAATGTAAAGGTAACCATTAAAGAAAATGTTGCAACTAGAGGTAGCAGAGCCGAATTATCAGGTTCAAATGAAGTAGGAGAAATATTAAAAAAATATAAGTCATAATAAAAATCTAATAATTTAAATTTAAGATAAAATTTTTATAAAAATAAAATAAACTGGAAAAATGCAGTATATTTACAATGGAATATTGACAAAATAAAAATTATAATAACACTTAAAGTTTAAAATCTATTTTATATTGATAAATTAAAAAAAAAAAACAATTATTTAAAAACCATAAGAAAAATCAAGTATAATGAAATCCAGGAGTATTTCAAACAAGGGGTGGAGGAGTTACATATTCACTCCTTTGTCTAATAGTATTGGCTGGTGGAAGTGTAGGGAACCAACATCATATTACATTTATATTTTATGTTCCCACATTTTTTCCAGACAGTAATATTAAACGCTTAAAATAAATATAATATTACAATTTTCTATTCCCATAGTTTAGCTTTTTTACAAATACAAAATTATTTTTAATTAAAAATTTAGTCTTAAGATTCATTTAAAATAAATAAGACGTTCTAAAGAACGTCAGAAAACAAATACTTATATATTTTGTTTTATTTAAAAACTGTTTCTCCCCAAACAGTTAACTCGTATGATTTAAAATTTTACTTAAAACTTTTGAAAAGGTTTTGAAATTATTACAATAATATGCACCCAGAGAAAAAACATATTTAAATGTGGTCACCTCCAACAAAACTATTTTTTAAAAACATTTTAAACCTACTTATTATGTTTTATTTAACCATGTTATTGTCACTGGCAATCATATTATGGTTAAATTAGTCCTCCATCAAAAAGCAACAACCTCCGAACATGTTATGGTTAAAAATAAATAAACACTTTAACAATAGCATGGTTGGTTGGCTCTTTGAATAGAAAAATATACTATTGTTAATTTAAAAATAAATGATTGTCATATTTAACCATGTAATGGTTAGAGACTACCATAATATGGTTGTAGCTTCTTGATAGACGACTAATTTAACCATAATATGGTTGTCGGTGACAATAATATGGTTATTTTAAACATAACATGCTTAACATTTTCTTTTAAAAAAAGTTTTGTTGGAGGTGACCATATTTAAACATGTTTTTTCTCTACGTGTGGTTATATGGAATTGTACAGATTTGTGTTTGCCAAGTGATCGAAATTCGAACATAATTATTTATTTAAATTTGAAGAAAATATATACATAGTAAGAATAAATTAATTTTGATATTTCGGGCCTGTATTTTTTTTTTTTTTTTTTTTGTATTGGCGGATCGATTTGGCAATGGACCAGCCTCCGGTCCATATGTTATCTTACACACAAGTCCATCAGTGTTAATATCAGCTTTGTAAAATCCATAATAAAAAAAATCAGAAAGCTAATTAGTGCATCGTTATTCGAATAATCGATTAATTTTGGGGGATTAACTGTTCGAATAATTTATAATTGCTCATTTCCTATTAACGAATAATTCGAATAATTAATGTCGATTAATCGAAAACTAGTTATTTCTTGAATGCAGCAAATCAAGCCTGGAACATTTCCCTCGAGTAAAATTTTTTAAAATAAAATACAATGAATAAAACCAAAGAGCTTGGGAATAATTTATTTTTAAGAATGTTTAGTACATGCTTTTACCACAATGATTCAGATGAAGAAGATGATTTTTGGTGGAAGACCACGAATTTCTAGAAAAGACAAGATAAAGAACAGAAAAATAAATAATGCTTTAAAACGCTTTATTTTCAATCCCTCCACCGTCAGTAATAAGTAAAAGAATCTTTTCTAAATCAAGTTTCATCAAAACAAAAGAAATAAATCGTTGGAAACACAAACATATTAACTGTATACTCTTTTTGAAATATTATTTTAGAAGAGTTTCTTAAATTTTCATGCCATTTTTGTTTAAAAAATTTTTTCTCTTTTATTACATGAAGTACCTTTTGACAAATTGTTGTTATTTTTTCATTAAATTTTTATGTTAAAAATAAATTATAATCCTGTTTCTTCGACCTTTTTTTATTAAATATTATTCTTTAATAAATTATTTGAGCTTAAGATCACTTTTTTATAAAATTAATTTCAATATTTTAATTTTTAATATTTCTATTTGCGTTGGAAAGTGACCTTAAGCTCAAATAATTTATTAAAGAATAATATGTTAAAAATATAATTTTAAGTCTTATTTTCTAACTTCTAAACTAGAGAAAATTTAAATTATTCAAAATTAAATAATTATTCGCCTAATTAATCGATTAATACAAAACATCGATTATTTGAGTACCCTATTCAATACACACGACAATTCAAAAAGTCCCATTTAAATAACAAAAAAAATTCCAAAAATATCCTTTTTATGCATTCTAATCGACTCAGGACATTGCATGTCTAATTTTATATTTCTAGATCTAATTTTAACGAAAATGAATAAAAGTACCAGTTGCAGAACAGAAAAGTACCAAAAAATTCCCATTTAAAGATTTTTTTTTTGACACAGAACGCAATATTAACTAAAATTCAAAAAGGACCAATTAAAGAACGTTCACTCAGAAATTTAAAAATGTTTATCTATACAGCACGGAAAAGAAACAAAAATATATTTATTTCGTATTTCCCCTTTCTGATACTTTTTTCTTCTTTTTTATTTCTGATTCTTTTTTTCTCGACATTTAAATATCAATAACTCAATATTGTAGCGGGAGCTCCTTATTTAATAAAATTTCGAAAAAGTACCAAATTTGCATTTGTATTTTTTTTTTAATATGACCAATTTCTCAATGTTTCAACATACTGACTGTTACTTTTTGTCGGCATAAATTTATTTGACCGATAAACTGTCCGTTAACGATTTTGGTTTTCTCAATATACCGATTAAAACACTGTTTTCAGTTGGCAATAGAAGTAAATTCCAATTCACACGCTCTGACGTGATTTACTGTTTAAAAAAATACGATTTTTGTTTATGTATGCCCTTTTGAATAGAAAAATTTGTTGTATCGTTATTTTGTCGTACATATTGCTTAATGTCAAATATGGAAAATATAAATTCAGTGCAATTTAAGACAACTATTTAAGAAGATTAATAAATTTTCTTTTACTAAATAAAAAAACATGAAAATTAAAAATTATTTAATTCGAGTTACATGCTTATGTATGTATATAATTTTACTGCACTCTTTGTTTTTATTTATTCTTTGTTCTTCTTTAATAAAATTTGCCATTCACATTGTTGGATACCATAAAATTAAACCAGGTATGGGAGTTATAGTTTAAGTTGAAATGGTAATAAAAGTATATTGATAAGCAATTTTAGTTAAAATAGTTTATAAAATAAATTGAAATGAATTAAACATTTAGTAACCATTCAGAAGAACTAAATTTGTGGAGGCAACTTTCAAATTTTAAAACGATTTTTATAAATTCATCAAACAAGTCGAAAATTTCCAGACCTGGGATAAATACAAAATACATATTTCAAAACACATAAAAAGCACAGAACAATTTTGTTAAAGAAAATTACCAACAACAAATATCGTTATTTTAATATAGAAAAGCCCTAACTAATATTTTCCTTACTTTACAGGAGAAAAAAAAAACTTAAAAAAAATTATAGTCTTGTAGTCGCGATTTTTTTTTAAACCAGTTTTTTATTAAATTGCTTAGAGAATTGAACAAAAAACTGCGTTTAAAAAAAATCGTGACTGCAAGACTATAATTTTTTTAAAGTTGTTTCCTTCTCCTGTAAAGTAAGGAAAACATTAGTTAGGGCTTTTCTATATTAAAGTAACGATATACGATATTGTATAAATAGACGGTTATACATTGAATACGATGATACTACGGGATTTTGTATTGGACAATTTTGAGAAAACCGAATTTTTTTTAATGTGAAGTTTTTGGTTGGGCAAAAAGAAAATCGCATAATAAAAGAAAGGCCATTCAAATTACTGTTGTTTTTCAATAAAGTATCATTTACATTTACTTTTTTTTAAAAAAATAGTACATTCTTATCTTCTTCTTTTTATCAAGAAAATAACTTATTATAAACCTCATTTATATTAAATTTTACTTGTTGTTATTATATAAATTTTCATAGAAAATCCGTTTTATAAAACTTTTATAAACCTGGGTTTAATTTCATAAAGTTAATATTTCACTCTTATCGCAAAACATTTAATTACTTATAGAAAAGTGTATCTTTTTTATACAAACTTTTAAATACAAACAATATGTTTAAAAAAATTGCATTGGCTGATGAACCAGAATATTTCACCTGAAGTTTTTGAAATTATAATAGATGCATAATTATTTTTTTGTGCGTTTTTTAAGTAACTTACTCTTTAAACATGTGGGGGTAGAACTCAAAGTACAAATAAAATTTGTTTTAATAATATTATTCAAATTAATTTAATTAAATTAATAAATGTTCAGTAGGAATGTGTGTATTTTTGGGGATAAGGAAACAGCTATTTTGGGGATTTTTGGGGATAAAAATTGTAAATTAGGGATAAACTGGGACCCCTGAGAAGGCCCCCTATGCAGTTTTATTTTGGATTCTATAATTTGGGATTTTGAATTGCGGGATTTTCAAATACAGGATTTTAAGTTGGGGGTTTATGACCCTCACCCAAAAAAGTATGTATGTTTAAAACTACTTTGTACTTGAATATTTACAAATTCAAATGAAAAATATTAAAACGGAAGAAGAAATTGCAAATAATTCTAAATGAAATAACTCCAACAAAAAATTAAGGGGTGTTTAGGCGGTAAAACGATCGTACGTATTTTGACGAAAATGGTTTCCTGATCTACTTATTATTTGAAAATTTTCCAAAACAATAACAATTGGGCTGTACTGTACTCAAAATACGTATTACTTGTGTGGTCGTGTAAACTACCATTTAAAAAAAGATTCCACCAGAGGCTCTAGCATGTTTCACTTAAACGTGTTAAAAGTGTTGGTAGCTTTTGATCGATAAATGAATCTTAAATATAATTTTTAATTGTACTAGTTTCTCTAATAAGTCATTTTTAAAATTATACTTTTATTGGTCCTTTTTTATACTTTTTGTATCATATTTTTAAACAAGCAGCCTCATAGTGATTTTACTAATAAATAAAATATTTAACAAATTGTTGACATATTTTAGAAATTGTTTTTAATTGCTATAAATTAAAAAAAAAATAAAATTGTTTATACAAACTTATGTGCATACCCTGTAGGAAATGTTACTAGTGAATCAGTACAGATTCGTTGGTAACATTTTCATTGACACAGACTTTTTATATCCCAGCCCATGTTATTGACTATAGACATTTAATATGTGCATTGCATTGGAACTTTACTACTGACGTTGTTACTAAGGACTGTGCTGCCCTTTTGGGACATTATTAAGACTTGGGAACCACAGAATCGCTCCTACAATTAAGTTAATCTAGTCTACACCTTCGGTACTTTTTTAAAGAAGATGTCGGATTGAAAATTGCATGTTTTCTAACATATAATTATTTTTAATTTACAAGATTTTGTTCGTCGCGCTTTATTCCCAATTTTTATTCTTTTTAAAAACACTGAAAATTTTGTATTCCCAAAAATTACTTTTAGAATAAACTGTCAAGTGCACGGTCAAAAAAAAAACTTAACTGCCAACGTGCTTTATTTTTTTTCTTTGTTTTTTCTTAACCTACTTACAACTACAATTAATGTTGGAATAATTCCAAACAATTGTAGTGGAGAATGTAAGAAAAGATAAACTCACTGTTTATTGTTGTTGTTTTTGTTTAAGCTTTGATATTGTTACAAGTAGAACTGGGGCTTATAATTCTTATTTGCTTAACAGTTTTATTTGTATAATATCTTTAGTTTTTCTAAAATCTTTAGATGAAGTTTCCTTATAATTTGGCCTAAGCAACCAGTGAGATGCGCATATGAATAGTTTACCCCATCAACAATAAATTTCATTGTTCTTATCAAGAATAAAAATTGGGAATTAAGCACGACTAACAAAATCTTGTAAATTAAAAACTTTGTATTCCGAAAAATTACTTTGATAATTAAATTATTAAAAAAAAAAAAGTTAAAAGTCATAACAAATTTTTTCGTTTTAAAGGCAAATTTAAGGGTAACCACTTCGTTGGCAATATTGGCAAAAAGTCCTAAAAGAAGTCGACAGATTTCCTTTAGGGTATTTATGTCAGTGTGTATGAATGTAAGTGTATTTAAATACATAACAAATCAATGTCAAAAACCAATTCAACAATTAAAAAATTTCTTAATCATCTTTGATGGCCTGTGTCATAAATTTTCAACTTATTTAATTGTTGAACGTATAAAATTTATGATTGTGAATTTTACACAATTATTATTATTTTCTTGTATTAAATGGAAGTAAAAAAATTTAAATCCTCCAAAGGTTGCAAAGGGATGAATGGATAATGGTAATTTCAGTCAAGTAGCCTTGTTGTACGGCCATTGTTCGACATCAATACATACGCAAGTACTATTATTACATCAAAGCGCACACACACACAAACACACACTCATCCATAAATAATATTTTTTTTTTTACATAAATGGGATTCTGCGTTTTTCCCCAAACCTTATGAATGTGCATCATTCAATAAGCTTTTGTTGAATATTTTTTGTCTTTTACATTGTTGTTGTAGTTGTTGTGTCCTGTAGATTGTTTATAAAAAATTTATATTGATGAATGTCCCACTTATTTAAATTTTGCTTCACACTGCCACTACAATGACCCTTTTTGCAATTGAGAAATTTGCTGTGATGATGTCCAGCTTGTGTACGGCCTTAACATACATACAAACGTTATTAAAACAAACACACGTGAATGTATTTGTAGATTATATGTACATATATGAATGTATTATTTATATTTTATATCGCGCTGTTATAATATGTTTTTTTCTGTATCCAAATCCATTGGGTAACATTGCAGTGCGTACGGGATCAGCAATAAATTGCTTTTGTTGACTGGATGTCAATGTTGCACAAATTTTCAACTTTATTACATACGCTTATGGCAATTTATATACATAAATATATGTACGCACATAAATACATAAAGAGTGCATGTATACATGCATATATTAGGGTTGGTTCGAACTGCTTTTAGAGTTTTGATGAAAATAGTTCGTCATGAATTTGCTCTATATACGGAAAAAATTGTTCACCAATTAAAGCATTAATCAAAAATAAAATCTGTTTTAATTAAAAATTTAATCAAGTGAATTAAACGTTTAATCAAGCGAATTAAAATTTTAATTAATGCTATTAATTTGTTTACTGGTGCAAATTTATTTAATTTTTAAATTAATATCACAAAGTTTTTAATTGAAATTAATTTTTATTAAAATCAAGGTTGGCAGCCGATACTGATTTAATAACCGAAACAACGTTTAAATACCCTCAACAACGGAAACAGATTGATTGATGTGAAAATTATCATATGAGTAACACAGGTGTATTCGAGCTTATGTCTTTATGACATGCCCCTCTAGAGTCATACTATGAGTTTTTCAAAATTAACACCTGGTTCCGGCAAAGTTTTTAAACAACAAACCTCAATATTAATCTATTTTATACTATTCCTTTTTTGTTTTTGCCCAAAAAAAAGAAGCCACCTTAAGTTATTCGTTCACATACTGACTTATGTTTGTGCATTAATATTATTAATTTATGAATTTATTGCTATGTAGTAGTACGAGTTACAACATGAATATAGAACAAATTGTATGTTCGGAAATGGCCTTTTGCACTTTCTTAACGCAAATCTGTGTAAATGCAAATAAGTCATTATAAAAATTAAATTATTTTTTTAAATTAAATATTATGTATTAATTATGTTGCAAGAAGTTAAGTAATGAAACAAATTAAATTTAAAAAGTGATTTTAGTAATCACGAAGTTGACCTAAATTAAGAATTGTTGTTTTTTTTATCCATATCAATGAATAGACCAAAAAGGTTAGGGCCATTATTATGAGTTGCATTTGGGTTCTATTCTTGTTTATCTGCTGCTACAAGCTTAAGCTTGTTCGTTAAGTTTTTTCGGCTTTTGCTGCTTTGATGTCTATTTATCGACGCCAGGTGGGACTTGGAGGACTTTTTCTGCTGTTGTCTTGAGAATTCCATTTAAATTCGCTTCTGGTAATGTCGGCTTATGTTATTCGCAGGTCATGTCCATGTTGGAGTTAAGAAAACATTATTTCACATTTATTAATATAAATATGTCAAATTAAACGTAAATAAAGTAAATACAACTATGTAAATGCTAACACACTTGTGAATTTTAGGGTTCTTTTATTCAACCCTTTGAATCAATAAAGAATTCTCGTTTGAAAAAATGTTTCCATACATTTGCAATATTATTGAGTAATTTATTGCTGTTGTTTTTGTCGATTTGCTCCACCTTATTCAATAAGTTGGGCAATAGAAAAACCAATATGTGGCGCAATTTATTAAATTCATGTTAATGTAAACAAAACCATCGCACACATATACGTATTGTAAAATGTTGTCAACACATTAAAAATACTTATTTTTGCGCAATATAAATCAAAAGATTTTTGATTTTATCCAATATATTGTGCCACCTACTAATCCTATTTAATTGTACAGTGTCCATTATTGATGTAGTTTGTTTGACAAGTCGTCGTTACCATACCTTCTGTATGTAACACGAGCTTCACACTTTGTGTAAGCAAAAACGTCCACACTTGATGTGAAAATTTGCAACGATGCATATTTTCACTGATTTAATAAAAACTCATTATGATGAGTGAGCAAATTGTATTAGTTTAGGAATAAAAATAAGTTGTTAGTTTTTAAGTGATAAAATAAAAAATATCAATTGCAAATGCCCAATAAAAAATGGAGCTTCCAACGAAGCAGGTTTGTAAGGGAGAAACATAAACGTTTCGCTTACCATTGCGCTGACGGAAGACATGAATTTTATATGGCATGTTCCCACTTTGAAGCAATACATTTTTGATACATAAAGCGCATTATTCAGCGCATATAAAAATTGTTGTGTGTAACGATCACCATTAGTGCTTCGCAAAATGATGAAATTTTTTATTGGGTGTAATCGCAATTGAAAACTTAATAAATAATAAATTTCATTAAAATAAAAAAAAAAATTTTTTTATTATATTGAGCAAAAATATTACATATGTATGTGGGTATCTTAAGTTTTTTTGACAGCAAAATCCATTTCCATATTTTGATTTCAGCGTCAACAGCTGTTTGCCCCCACTCGTCCCATTAAAGGACAAATTAATATTTGTTATGAAAAATAGATAAATTTACCGATATTTCTCGTTACTTAAGAGTACTTTACTCTATCACACAAATCTTACGTAGCTATATTCTGAAAATTTTCTAACAATAATAAGATCAGTGAAGCATTTTCGTCAAAATACGTAAGACTTGTGCGATAGTGTAAAGCGGCCTTTAACGATATCGGTAGTAGAATTCAAAAAGTTAAAGAATTGCAGTACTGGTCTAAATAATGTTGGACAATTAATCATGACAGGGTTGTATTTTCTTTAAAATACGAAAGACTTGTATGATAGTGTAAAGTACCCTTTAGATCTACTTATTTGTTATAATTTGCGAGTTGTACGAGGTTATAAAGGCTAATTTAGCGCTTTTGCAATTTTGGAAGTAATTTTCAAACAAAATATTTTTTTTCTATTGTATATCAATAAATTTTAATAAATTTCATGTTGTAAAATTCCTTCATTCATTCAGTTGATGAAATCATGCCCAACTAAAAATATCAACAATTAAAAATTAACAGTTGAACTAAAAATCAAAATTGTTCAGAAAATGGCTATGGCACAAGCTCTAATGTTTACATGTGTACTTCAAGTTGTGCAAATAAAAAATATCGACGAAAGTGTACAAAAAACATAATAAACAAATGTATTAAGTTTTTAAGGTTTACAAGATAAAGTCTTGATGAAAAGAATACGAAGAAACAGATGAAAGGAAGCAACATGTAAATAAAATTAAAAAAGGATAATTACAGTAAATTTCGAACCACCAGTACCACTGTTTAAAGGTTCATGTTTGACTGTTGGCTGGCAGGCATCGCTGTGGTGCAGAGGTTAGAACGTGAAAGAATTTTGATGAAAGAATGTGGTGATTCTTGAAACATGTAAATTCAACCCGAGTTCGATCCCTAGCTCAGCCAAGAGTAAAAATTATTAATAAATTTCATGTTGTAAAATTCCTTCCTTCAGTAAAAATATTTTAACTAAAAATATCAAAAATTATTGTTAAACAATAAAATTGTTATTGTGAAAAACTCCGGGAATTTTTGGTCTAGATCGGGGCTATCAATTTCTTGGAATAAAAAGTTTACTATTATAACGTTATTGCGCAGGTTCATTACAACATATTAGACAACACTTAACAGAAATGGCTTAAAACATTGACAACACTTAATCTACAAAATTTACCTTTTAACGCATCACCTATTCGATTTCACAACAGAATCTTAAACTTCACATTTAAGTGAACATTAAGCTATTTAGGTGAACATTTTAGGAAAACTTAATGCTCATGTAAGTATGATTGACATAAATAATGGAAAAGGAGAAAACTCTCGGATAATCACAAACTACAACTCATTTGCAAATAATTTTATGAACTATGAAATTACATCATATAGTTCTTAATGCTCAACCACATTTGGAACATTTTCCATGGAACATAAAGTTTAATGGATGTTGGTGATGGTGATGGTGATGGTGGGAGTTGAGGCTTTAAGAAACCCATTCAACTAATGAGCATGTCTTTGATTCACTTTACCAAAGATAAGCAAAAAGCATTTGCGATGAATGATACAATGTTTGCGGAATGAAAAAGGTCGTAAGTACTTTAAGCATACTTTAGCTTTTAAATAGTTAACAGTTTAATTGTGGTCAATTAACTGCTTTAAATAAGTTACACAAAATTCTCTTTTTTATGGTTTCATAACCAAAGCTCGTTGGTAAACAACTCTTGAAATTACAAACGCTTCAACTCTTCAAACTCTGGACCATGATAAAAGATTGTGCGTTAAATTACAATTTTCTGTGGTCACGTGGATTTATTTATTTATTAATTTATCTTTGCATTTATATCTGTAACACAAATACATTTAACATTTATTTCTATTTATTTATTTTTTTTTTGCTGCTGCCAGCATTTTCAAACCGTAAATGAAAATTATTGTTGAAAACCTGAAATCATGTTTAAAAAAAAATTATGTAAAATTTAATTGAATTGTATTAAATGTGATTTCATTTCATTACAATAACTTGCATTATTAACAAATAAAAATTACAAAACAAAAACACGGTTTTATGTGAAACGATTTATTAAATTTTTACAACAATTGTGTGCATAACAGAAAAAAAACAAAGAGAAAAAATATTAAAACTAATTACTGGCCATATATTTTATTAAATTTGCAAAAACACAGCTTAAAGAAAATTTAAACTTTTGCGGCATTAAAATTACTTTCGTAATAAAACTCGATATGTTTTGTTATAAACCAAGATTTAAAGCTACTCAATAATATACCAGGGCGCAGAAAAGTAGTTTAAAGTGTTCCATAAGTAGTTGGGGTAGTTCTGCTGGAACCAGAGTCGCCTACATTTCGCCTTGTAGATATAAAAGAAATGTTTTTCAAAATTATTATAATACTTAAAGCCAAGATCAGTTATAATTTACTATCAGCTATGATTGACAAAAATATATTGTTAACTGGAAGTTAGAGTAATAGTTAGTTTTTAATGAACTCGGTGATATTGGCCGTTATATTCAATTCCAAAAAGCACAATTTATCATAAATATAAAATAAAATTTAAGGCCAAGACTTATGGCCCAGATATAATGTGCATAAGCTGGCTTAAGCAATTTTGCGAATACATGTTAATCATATCTGTCTAACTAACTATATTAAACTTGAGGAATCTTTTTGTTAAGTTTTATGAAACTGTCATTTGCTTAAGCAGAGCGCGAAACTTATCGAGCAGTCCGTACGGAATGAGATGTTTTTTCATAAGTTCTGCTTCACACTATTCTAGTTGTAGTCGTCAGGTCTTAAATTTTTAGGAAATAGTGGAAAATATATGGCATCCTGTTTTCCTTTAATTTCTAAGAGCTCAAGACTTGACAGCTAAAACTTGAAGAGTGTTAACCAGGACTATTTGCTTCACAATAGCTTTAAATCACCCTTGTGTGAAAAACCAAACAAAAGGAATCATATTTACACGATAAACAAAAATTTTTTGAGGTACACTAAAAAAAATATTTTTTAGTAATGAAATATTTCAGGGCATACGTAAGTTACCCTCGTGTGTGGTTTTCCACACATATGCAGTTTCTATGTAATTTGGTGTGTGTGAATATTTTTGATATTGTTGCGAACTGCATGCAATGTATAAAGTGAGTGCTTATACAAAATACACACAAGCTTTGTATGGTTTGTTGTTAATCACCAATGGCACATATACATCATTAATGTTACGTAAACCATGACTTTGGCTACAAACTAATTATGGCGCCATAGCAAAGTGGACAGACATTGCATATGTGTTAAAACCCACAAGCTGGCTTATGGATATTAGCACATTAATGTTTGTTCGTTTCAGTTGTGCTTGGCGCCCTTTTGGTTGGTAATCTTTTATAAAAACAAAATGCATATCTGTTTTTAAACAAAAACAAAACAATAAGTCAACAAAAAATTTTTACAAAACACAACATGTACACAATACGTTCACATCCTATTCGTGCTGTGGTCGAGCAAATTACCAAACAACAACAACAACAATACTAGTGAGAAGCGTTGCTAAAATTTTTTGTTTGTTCACCCCTTCATTAATGTGAAAAAACATTGCTGAAGATCAAAATATAATGTATGTCTACAGAACCACTACTACTTTACTGTCTTGTAACGAAACACAGAGCACTACATAATGTTTGTGAAAAGGGTTGTGTACTAACACAAATACTAAAAAAATATATGTTGCTTGTGGGGTTTGTACCGTTTGCTAAATAAGGTTTGGTTTATTTTCAAACACTGGACAATTTCGACTTTCGGAGCTAGTAGACGTAACTAGCAAAACCTACATGTTTACCTCTGGTATCACTACTTATCCCTTTAGTTGAGTGTTTGACTTTTTGACGTTATCTTCACAATTGGGGTGATCTATTCTCCTCGCCAATGTGAGTTCTTTCCCTGTTGCCGCCAGCTAGTTATCTCTTTACGTATGCGTGTTTTCCTAGCTAATGCTAGGTCTCGCTACTACTTATGATTTTCTTTCGTTAATTTTAAATTTAAGGCCTAGTGAAAAAATAAAGCAGTTACGCATATTACTATCCTCTGCACAATAAATGGAAAAGGTTGGCCTGTTCGGAAATGTATTACTGCGCATCCGCATCCGTTGTGCAGCACGTTTGTAAAGGCATGTGGTGCACACCATGCATTCAACGATTTATTGCAACCTACGCACCTGTCATAACAGAAGAATCTGTGTTGGTTTACAAAGGAAGTTACATGCGCAAAAGCATAGGATTCCTTGACCGTTGAAGGCGAATAATACGTTTAATTTCCACTTTTGGAAGCGTCACAAGCAGCTTTCGCGCAAATCCGCTAATTTCGACTAATTAAATTATAGTTTTCATTATGGTGACGCTGCATAAAAAGCGTTCATGTAACTTGAAAAGTAGAACGCAAGTAATGTATGAAAAAAATGCAATGCATGTAGACGAAAACTCGTGGTGTTGACGTCCAGTTTAACATACGCATCATAAAAATGGCTCATGCATATTTTATGTGAAAATATAACCAAACAAGCATCGGCATCAGCTCATTTGCATGAGCGTTGCAAGCTTATCACAAATGCGCTTCAGATGCAGCGAAGTGATGCGTTTGTGTTAATGTGTGATACATAAATAAAACTGAAATGGCAAAATACAGGTAGAATAAAGTAATTTGTTTTTATTTTTGTATTTGTTTTTTCGTTACCCACTTACAACTTCACAAGGCGAATTCAACTACAGGTGGTGCCTGAACTACAGCAATACAAAAACAGCAGAAGCAACATCGAGTTTTTTGCACTGAATTGTTAGTACTAATAGCTCGAAATGTCAACCATTCTCAGCAAACCACTAATAAATCAAAACAAATAAGTTCGAACTGTCAAAATCAGACGCCGTTGTGACACCACCTGTAGTTAATTTGCCTTGCAATTACATTTAGAGTTGACAAAAAATCAACCAATTGTAGTCGGGACTGTAAAAAAAGATAAACTCACTGTTTTTTTTTGTTGTTTTTGTTTAAGCTTTAATATTGTTACAAGTAAAACTGGGGTTTATAATTCTTATTCGCTTAACAATTTTATTTGTTTAATATCTTTAGTTTTTCTTAAATCTTTGGATGAAGTTTCCTGATGATCTGGCGTAAGCAACCAGTGAAATGCGCATAGGAATATCTTATCCCATCAACAATAAATTTCAGTTTATGAATAGTATGAATTTAACACATTTCAACGAAACTATAGAAAAATATTATTTATAGACCCACCTTTCGACTAAGAATAACTAACTGAATAGATCTAACGATGTCCGTCCGTCTGACTGGATGGATGGTTTTCTGTCCATGTAAGCCTATTAAAAATTATGATAGCCCATCGTAGTTTCATAATATAAAAACTGTTGTATGAATCTTAAGCTCATAATATAAATCTGTTGTGGAGAGTCAATGGTCTCTAAAATTTTTCGGTAAATACTATTGTGTATGGTATCATACAATCGTGCTTGGCCGACTACACTTTCTTATTTGTTCATAAATAGGTAATCGGGTCAGGAAAATAAAAATATATAAAATCTGATTGAATGTTATACTTTCACAATTTATGTGCTGTTTTCACAACACAAGTTACTGAACGTGTAATAAAATTCATATAGAAAACACTCAAAAAACTGAGTGTTTTTTATATAAATTTTACAACACGTTCAGTAACTTGTGTTGTGAAAAGAGCACATTAGTTTTTATAATTTTCATCTAAAAATATATTTTTTTTTTTACTGAAACCAATAATACCGATAATAATTACTTTAATTGTGGCTTATTAAAATTCACTTAGTTAGATTTTATTTAGAAATGCCGCTAACTTTTTGTGTAAATATGTACATATTTACGCATAATTATAGATAATAGAATTCTAGGAAACCCAGAAAACATTTTAGTTCAACAAATTCAAAAAGAAAAAATTGTATACAGTTTTGTCAAATTAATAAATTTTTGTCGATTTAACTAAAATTTCATTAAATTAATTGTTTAGCCTCCGCCACTAGTGCTGAATGAGGCTAAACTGAATTTGTCATTTCGTGTGAAACATTTTTAATATTTATGTATATAGTTTAGCATAAAGTACAAATATTCTTAATCCTTGAATAATTTTAAGATGCCGTATAAACCATACAAACCTTAAAAAATGATGCTCGTTGTCTAACAGTTTCTGTTGTAAAGTTGTTATAATGGAAGGCTCTTCATACCGGCGATAAAGTCCTTCCTTCTGCAGTCGCTAGTCTTCTTACACTAACTGTTTCATCCGATCATAGAATGTGGGAAACAGGTTGCTCTTAGAAAAGAGGAAAATATTATTGTTAATTTAACAACAAATTATTGTTATATTTAACCTAAACTTATTTAGAGGTAGGCATAATATGGTGGTGGCTTATAGATGGATGACTAATTAAACCATATGTGTAGTTTATAGAACACGAGCGCCTTACTCGTCCGTTCAAATTACATTGAAAACAAAAACAAGTTTCGAAATTTTGTTTTTGTTTTAAATGTAAGTTGAACGGACGAGTAAGGCGCTCGTGTTCTATAAACCACACAATAATAAAGTTGTCGATGAAAATAAAAAATAAAACTAAAAAAGCAAATTGATTAATTTTATATACTTATAATTTTTCACTTCACTCTTGGTTTTCATTTATTTTTCTTCTTTTTTATCAAAATTTGCCATTCACATTGTGTGATAACATGAAATTAAATGAAAATATGAAAAACTAGGAATTTAGCACGTCATACGGAAATCGTATTAATAATGAATTTCATCTTATTCAACCCTTTTTTAGGCACCATAATCCACTCTTAAGTCCGGTTTTTGACACTCTAGGTCCGTTTTTCGGAGAAGGTCACATGTATTAAAAAAGAAATTTGTACAGTATTTTTAAGAATATCGACAAAAATTATTCGTTTTGTGCTGTCAAAGTCAAAAATGCACATAAACAAAAGACAGTTGGGTCAAAACTACTATATTCAGTTAACAAACTGATAGCAAGCTATAACTGAACTTGGAAAACTTGTCCGCAAATAAATTAATTCAACAAAAATAAGAAATGTTCACTGGGTAAGATTCGTGCCTTTATAAATGTGTGTATACAGGAATATAATTTGTTTAATACGAGTAATATTCAATTTCAACTTTAGCGTTAATTCGGTGATAATGTACAAATAATTGGTTGTGCTAATAACCAAATCGAATTTTAAGTACACATTATTCATGGACTCAAACTATTTACACACACAAAATTTCATAAATTAACACAGATAGATTGAAAATGCAATTCTATTGATAATGTGGTGAAGTAAATTTTGGTTAAGGATTAAACAGTTAAAATTTTTGGAGGCTTTAATATGAAATAACAAAATAATTGATTTGTTAGAAAAAAAAAATATTTATTTGTTTCCTCTTTTCAATTGTTTTTTGTTTGCAGAGTAACATAACTGACTGCACATTTAGTTAAAGCCACTAGTAGTGGAGTTCACTATTTGAACAATATTAAATGCGACTTTAAGTATTTCGTTTTTATTTATGATCAAACAATTAGCTTTGATTTATTACTTATTTTTCTGTAATAACGAACGAAGCACATTTTAATGCTCATGTTTGTTGTGTACTGTAATTCTTTTAGATTTTTTATGATGTAAATCTAAAGCCTCTATTATTTATTTATTTAGACTTTTGTGTACTTTTTTCCATACATTTTTTTATATTTCTTTTATTATTATTATCAAAAATATAAGTAACCATCTAAAAACCATTGTGGTAGAAAGCCCATTAAGTATTTATGCTTGGACACCATTTAAAGCAATGAATGAATTAAGGATAATATAAAAAAAAATCCTAAAGTTCTGAATTTAAAGTTCCATATTTGTTAAAAGATGGTTTGAGTATGGAAGTTTTTTGTTTAACTTGTTTGCGTTTAAGACATCCAACATTTCGACATTCATTAATTTCGAATGTTAACATTCGTATAGAATTTAATAAGGAAAGCCTTTCTAAACATGAGTGTTTTTAGTCAAATCGTATATTAAAATGTTTTACAAGAACATATAAATTTTCATCTTTTTCGTCAATATGTACCTTATAAAGATAACGGCATTTTTAAATATTGGCTCTTCGCTACTGATAGCTCCAGATCAGCTACATTAATTAACTCCGGTTTCGAAACCTGCTTAGATTTGGGAATACTTGAAATATTTAAAATATTCTTTAAACCATACGAATGAATCAATCCCGCAAATATCACAAATGTGAAAGATTGTATGCTTGGAGCAGAGTTCAAAAAAAAACATTATATAATGTACTTTAGTATTCTGTACGGTAGAAATATGGAAAACAAAAACGCTACTCTTGCTTGTGTAGTAAATATATAAAAAAACTATTTCTCTGTTTGTGATCTTCGTACACAGTAAAAATGTTGAAATAAACCAACTCAACATAAATATAAAAACATTTTTTTGCATTCTGTTTTTCGTTAAAACCCACAAACTTCGTTTTGTTCAGTACAGCACATTAATATTTTTCGTTTCTGTTGTGTTCGGCTAGTAAAAAAAACAAAAATCGTTCACAAAAACAAATAATATATATATGTTTTTAACGAACAGAGAAACAAAAAACGAACAAAAATTTTTACGAAAACAAAACATCTACACAATACACACAGGCTTTTTGTGCTGTGGTCGGGCAAACGGCTAGTGAAAAGCGTTGCTAAAATTTTTGTTTGCTCATTCCTTCACTAATATGAAAAAACACTACATAACATTAAACCACAACAAATGTTTGTTACTTTCGTGAAAATAGTTATAAACGGTATTAAGGGTTGTGTACTAATAAACAAATACATACTAAAAAATAGATGTCGTTTCTAAGCGTGTGTGTACCGTACGCAAAATAATAATTGGATATTTGGATGATTGTTAGTTTGTGGCTCAGTCACGCGACACTCGCTTATTGGATTTGAATGAAATTTGGCAGACGGATAGTATATGGCTCGGGTTCAAATACAGGGTACTTTTTAGGAGGTAAGTTGTGGAAAAAATTGGTATTTTTTCTCTTTGTGATAAATACGGTATGCGTAATGTCCAGATGAAAATATAGGGTTCATTTAACGGGATAAAATTGGTACTTTAGTGTACTTTCTCGGGGGCCTAAAATGAGGAACAGCTAGTAAACTTTAACCTTTGGTACTTTTTCCATTTACGGTTAACAGATCACATATGGTTCCCAAACCGGAATGTACATATTTATTCACCCCAGCTTTACATTCGGACAGTTAAAGAGCGGTTGCTCTAGAGTATTGAATATGTATGCAGAAAACTGCATACAATTTTTATAGGATAAACCCTTTTTTTTAATTCTTCCTCTAATTTGCCACGTGATGGCACGGGTAGAAGCTAAGGCCCAACCAGAACATGAATGAGGTCGCTTAAGTCAACTTAAGTAGCTGTGCGAATACATATAAAACATATATGGCAAGCTACAATGCACTTAATGATGCTTTTCGTCAAGTTTCGTCAAATGTCATTTGCTTAAGCAAAGTGCCAAACTGAACGCACATTCCGTACGAAAACAGCTGTGTATGTACATATAACAATAAAAAATAAAATAAATTAAAATGGACTTTTACATATTTTAATTTATTTTCCATTTTTTTAAGACACTCACAAACTATTTATTTTTAAATTATTTACAAATTAAATAGCATAAAATAAACAAATACACGGTTGGACTTTTTGGTACTTTTTAGTTTGAAGTACTCGCAAAAAAACAAAATATTGCACAAATATGCAACAATGGTTAGATAGATATTAAGTACATTATGGCCACCTAAAAATCTTTTTTTATTTGCTTATGCATTTGACAAACTTTTCGTTAATTTTTGACAGTTGCTTAAGCTAATACATGCATGTTCTGGTTGGGCCTCTAGTCTTTTAGAGACATTAAAAAAGGTGTATAACTACGGCCGTATTTTCTAGAATTTATCATAAAAAAAATTAAGAAGTCTAATTTTTAGACCCTACCAAATAACAATATCTTACAATAATTCGCTAAATTAGTAAAACAAGTCCTTTAAAAAAAAACACACACAGCAGAAAACAACATACTTTACACTTCAAAGTACACAAATCAACAAAAGGCATCTTAAATGTGTGCATGTAGAAAAAAATTTGGTTGGAGGTAACCATATTCTAAGAGCAACATACTATGGTTGGATTTTAACAATATTTATGTTTGCAGGTTACCATATTATGTTTAAATATTACCATAGTATGGTTAAAATCAACAAAAAAATTCAATAAATCAACCATATTATCGTCAAAATTAACCATATTTTATTCAATATTAACCATAATAATGGCCTAAACTAACCATATTATGTTCAAAATTCGCCATTTTAATCATATTATGGTTATTTATTTCATCCATTTTTTGCAATATGTTTGTTAACTGTCAAATTATAATTTTATTTAATCATTTATTCCTGATAGGTGTTATGTTCAACTTTTATAAAAAAAAATCCCCTTTGATTCATATTCCAGCCTGTGCCGACCATCATTACCATTTTTTCTGTTCTAGTCTACATGTTTATTCTACGTAAATTTATGTATTTTAATCAATAATGAAAAAAATGATTGAGAATTTTAAGCCAACCAAGTACAATTCAAACGGCCAGAATATTGTTGCCTTCTAATCATATTAATTTGTATGTTAAATAGTCAAAAACAAATTAAATTATTGAATAGTTATTAGAATCCTTAAAATAAAATACAAAAAATAATTCACAGAATTTAAGAAAATTATAAATAAAAACGATTAGCAAAAAAACATTTCATTTTTTATTAATTTTTTAAAAATATGTATGCATTTGTGCAGTTCTATTTTAGCACACAGATGAAGAGAAAACGCGTAATTCAAAAAATGGTTGCTATTACTGATCCGTGTTATATTTAAATCGCGTAAATGGAGCACCGTGCAAATCAAGGGATACATGTATTAAGTAAAATTAATATGTACTTAAGAATGGCATGTATCATAATTTCTTTGATGCGAAATAATTGATCACAATGTTTTGTTACGAACAACACAAAAAGTGGAAGTTACTTTAAAACTTGAAGTGTGTTTTCCTAATTTTTAGCGAATTTTTCATCGTAAGGTATACAAAATCTAAATCCTAAAAGAAAGTTAAATATAAGAGAATTTAAAAATTACTTATTCGCAGCCGAAATTTGTTGAGATTTTTTTGACAAAAGCCGTGAACCCTTTGTGAAGCACGCTACAGTTTGTTCAGTAGAAGTTATATAATAAACCCAATTTATTTTAACTAAACAAATTATATTATTATGAATTGCATTTCTTAAACGAATTTTGTGATTATAAATGAACGTAGAATGAATATCATTTTTTTTTTAACGAAATTTTTGTTTTGATGAGCCATCTGTAAGTTCTGTTTTAAGCACATAAAGCACAGTACCTACAATAATGTGTTATTCACGTATAACAGATCAGGGGTGGGGTAGGAGTTGGTTTAATGATCTTCGAAATACATATCTGTGGTTTTCACGAATAATCGCGTAAGTTATAAAACCAAACTTTTCAGGAGAGCAAAAACAATTATTTTTTTCAATTGCGGCTTCTGTAGATGCTTTTTTAAACTTTTTTCTTTACTATCCTCTTAACAGTGACTTTCTACGTATTATACATAGCTTTCATGAAAAAATCCCCACAGGATCACAATCTGTAAAAGGATTCAAAATGCATATGTTTGATTGACTCATTAAGTGTGTGCAATATAACATCATATCTCCACATAAGTTCTTTTTTGTGAAAATATATGTTATAATTTAAATCACCCGTGACGACTTACGTTGTTATTTTTAGCACATAAGTTGTTATTAGTTGAAAAATTTTCAAAAAATACTTCATATTTTTTGCACGAATAACAACATAACATCACATATGCTTTTAATTTGGAAACATATTCAGCAATTTTACAATTTTTGGTGATGTATGTCGACATAAATCGTTATAATAGCAAAATATTTTATTAAACAGTTAACTTAAGTTGTTTTTAGCAGAAAAAAATTAATAATACTACATTATATTCTAAAAAGCTTAATACTTATAAAAACCTAATGCAAAATGTAGCACTTTGACATCATTATCTCAATTTCGGTAAAACCCGACTTATTCGTGAAAACCACAGATATAATATTTTTTAATATAAAAGGGAAATTATGCAGCTATCCTTATATTCAGTTGTTGAGAATGTTGCTAATATCGAAATATGTAAGCTCGACCCGAGTTCAATCCATCCCTCGTTCAGTCAAATATAATAATAATCAATAAATTTTAATTAATTTCATGTTGTAAAATTTCTTTAAACCATGAGTGGTAGAATAATTGTAAAAATCGCAAGAAAACTTATTGTTGTAAAAATTATGGAACGAGCTCTATGTTAACATTTGTGTTTCAAGTTGTAAAGAAAAAGATCAACGAAAAAACAGATGTGAGGAGGAAGCATGTAGTTTAATTGGAAATAGGTAATCAGTAACATCAAACTTCTATCCAAAAAAAAAAATTCCAAAAATTATTGTATGACTGAAAGCTGTCGCAGTGGTGGAAACGAAAAAACTATAAGGAATTCTGATGAGAATGTGGCTATTCTCAAATCATGCAGGTTCGAACCCTCGTTCAGTCAAGAATAAAATGTATGAATAATTTTCAATACATTTCATGGTGTAAAATTCCTGCCTTCATTCAAGTAATTTAATGAAAATTAAATTTGATGAACTTGAGCCCGATTCAAAAAAGCCAAATTAGGAATATTTGTTTTAATTTCTTAGAAACTAATAGAAAATTTTGTTAAATAAAAATAGCCAATGGCTGAATTAATTTTTTTGGCTCATCGGAACAAAAAAAATTTAAGTCTAACCACTAAATGGCTAAATGGGCAACACCGTACTCAGCCCAATTTCCACAGGAAAACGAGTACGTTTAAAATGTTCAATTTATTATTTTACAGAAAAATTGCAGCAGAACTTCAATGGCACCTCGCACAAGAAAAAGATGCAACTTCATGCAAGACGCAATGGAATGCGTTAATAAAAAAATACAAAAGTTTTTTAAATATCGGTCTGGTGAGGGAACGGGAGAGGAAGCAATGGCTGAAGAAGCTAAGGAGTGGGACTTCTTTGATAAAATCCATGCATATGCGGCTAAAAAGGATAATTATACCCCCCGTTTTTAATTGATAGTTGTGATGGGGTATTGTCGATGCAGAGTAAGAGCCATGTTTCCCGATCTTGTACTGAAGATGAGACTTTTTTATTGCCTTCAAATATAATTGAAGACCCATCACCGTCAACTTCGACATCAATGGGTACACTGAAAGTAAGTAAAGAGTTGCTGGGATTAGAGCAGCACATAAAAGAGCGGGACAAAAAATTGACAAAAAGATATCGTCCCTCCTAGCTGTATTTGGTCAAATGGTACAAACCGATTACCCACATATCAACGCATCGTGTTTGATTTTATCTTCGGGATCGGACTCGAACTAACAATAAATTAATATGTAGTTTTATGTATGTTTTTATGTAACTAGCAAAGAATGCGTTTAATTTAATTATTATTTTTCTTAATGAATTTCTTTATGTGAATCTTCTTCTTCAATAACTTGATCTCAGGTGTAGTTGTTATTTTGTTTTCTTATGATTAAAAATATATACATACTAGCTGACCCGACAGACGTTGTTCTGTCCCAATTAGAAAAAATGTTTGCGTTCGATTTTTAAAATCCGTTAAAAATAGGAAAAAAGTATTTTTAAATTAAAATGTTGTTCATATACATCATATATTATATATGATTTACATTTGATTTGAAAATACATATGGTTGTATATATATATGCTGTGAATCTTATAGTATTCTATTTACATTTTAGTTGATAAGATCAATATTCAGGTAAACAGTAAAACTTATTCGGTTGCTTTGCTAGGATATCATAATTTTTTAATTGCAATGCTTTGTAAAATACAACATTTTTTGTTTGGTTGTCTGGTTTGTTGATTGTCATTGCATATGCGAGCCTTACTGGAAACTAACTGCAAGCGTTAAAATTGAATGTCATGTCGGTTGGAATCATTGAGATCCGAGGTATCAAAACATTTTCTCCCTTGTACTTTCCTTTAAGCATTGTTGCTTCGATGACGTTATTCATCAGTTTTTTTACCGTAAGTCGGGTGCCATTACAAAGACGTGGTTGGTATATATTTCGTAACATTATGATTACCGATCAAACTTTTAGTTTGAATTTATGAGAGGAGGTAATCCGGGTAATCCCAGGAAGTTCGATTGGATAGTTGACGACATCGTTCTCAGAAGTAATGGAATCTACCGATTTGTACGTCTCCAATTTGCCAGCGATTTCACTTTGAATCTTAAAATACAGTTCGTCGACATCAACGTAGCTAATATAGCAAGTTCGGTCAACAAATCATGATTTCTGTAATTTTGTGTAATGTTTGAAAACACCTTTCGGATGAGTTCGGACTTTGATTCGGTGAACCGGCAGAAATTGAAATATCCACCGGGATTTTGTCGTTTCCTATGTCCAGCAATTGTTTGGAAAATACGTCTCGAGATTGATTGTTTTGCAGCTCGACCCACATTTTCAGAGTCAATTTGAGCTTCCTAACGTGTTTCCACAAAGCAGACGACTTCAAACATGCATTTAATTCATCGGCGGGCGTTGATCGTGGTATCACTGGAAGTGTTTGCCACAAATCACCTGCCAACAAATCATCGTACTTCCAAATCGGCTTTGATTGTTTCGTAGTAGGCGTAAAAGTAGGCGTGGTAAATTTTTCTTTCGATGAAAACTTAAAATGGAATAATACGAACATTTGAAAGAAAAATTAGTCAAATCTATGGAGCCGTTTTCGGATTTTAGGTAAATCGTACAAAGTGGGCGTAAAAATGGGCGGGACAAAATTTTCTTTCCGTAAAAACCTAAGTTGGACCATGGCGATCACGTTAAAGAAAAAATCGTCGAAATCGGTCAAGCCATCCTCAAGTTATGTGCTTAATAGAAAAAGTGGGCGTAAAAGTAGGCGTGGTAAATTTTTCTTTCGATGGAAACTTAAAATGCATTGATACGAACATTTAAAAGAAAAATTAGTCAAATCGATGGAGCCGTTTTCTGATTTTAGGTAAATCGAAAAAAGTGGGCGTGAAAGTGGGTGGGGAACAATTTTCTTTCCGTGTAAACCTAAGTTGGACCATGGCGATCACGTTAAAGAAAAAATCGTATAAATCGGTCAAGCCATCCTCAAGTTATGTGCTTAATAGAAAAAGTGGGCGTAAAAGTAGGCGTGGTAAATTTTTCTTTCGATGGAAACTTAAAATGCATTGATACGAACATTTGAAAGAAAAATTAGTCAAATCGATGGAGCCGTTTTCTGATTTTAGAAAAATCGGACAAAGTGGGCGTGAAAGTGGGCGTGGCAAAATTTTCTTTCCGTAAAAACCTAAGTTGGACCATGACGATCATTAGGAAAAAAAACTGTCCAAATCGGTCCAGCCGTTCTCAACTGATGCAATTACCAACGAACAACATTGATTTTTATTTATATAGAAGATAGATGTATGTAATAAATTGCAAATGCAATAAAATAAAAGAAAGTAGAATATTTTGTTTCACCTACATAGATATCGTTACCTAAAATGCAAAATGGCTTAACTTACAGTTTGCATAATAAGCTACATTGTAGAAACAACTGTTAGGTTTTATAAGGAAAAAAAATTATAAACACTTTAAGGGAATTTATAATTTGAAATAGTTTCTGCTTCTGCTGTAAAATTTTCTAAATGTCAGACAGGGCTTTTTGTGTTTAAGTAACGATATGTACATACATATATGTATTTTATTTTATATTTTAATAATTACAGGTTTTGAAGGAATTCATTAAAAATTTCATTTCTTTTTGTTATGCCACCCTCGGAGTCATTTATTTCCCTATGAATTTCAGAAATGTCAACTTCTAAAGATGTTTCTTCATTTATTAAGGTGGACGGGTCAAAATCATTTTGAAGCATACAAATGTTATGAAGAATAAAGGCTGCGAACACTGTTTTTATGCAATTTTCAAGTTTTAGTTCTAGATCCCTGTTAAAAATATTTCTCCAACGATTTTTTAATATTCCAAATGTCGATTCTACAATTATTCTTCCTTTACTAAGAGCTTTGTTGAATTTTGCATGGTTTTCCGTCAAAGGATCCTTAAAAGGAGTAATAACAGCCACTGGAGATGTTTGACATGGGTAACCCTTATCACCGAATAAAAGCCAACCTTGTGGTGGATATTCTCCCTTTGCGTATAGTGGATTGTTTACGAACACTCTTGTGTCATGCACCGAGCCTGGATATCCAACAAAAACATCCGTAAATTTGTATGTACTATCGACAACTGCTTGCGCTTGAATAGAATAAAACTTTTTATGGTTAATGTATTCATCATGTTTTTTTACTGGACATTTCATTTTATTCGAATATGTGTACCATCTATGGCACCTATAAAATTTCTAAAAGCATTCGACCCCGTCTTTCCGCGAAATGTATTGCCGTGTCTTTCATAGTCGTCCTCCATGGTTTATAATCCTACGCATCGAAAGCACTTCATTTATCATTTTTTGTATAATACTTCGTGCAGTATATCGGCTCAAACCCAAAAAACAAGCCACCACTCGGTAACTGCATCCACATGCCATCCAGTAGAGAAAACACGCCACTTCATACTCCACAGACCAACCATGATGTTTTTTTGGAATATAGTAGACAATTTTTTTAAATGACATTGCTGACAACCTCAAATGCATTTTTGTTATTTTGTTGTCTCCATTCATGATTCCATTAATTGCTTTGGAATAAACCGAAGGTTTCATATACAACACTCCCTTAAAAACAATTAAAAGAAGATTATTACTTATTACTCAACACCAATTTAAATATTTTTACCTGGCGGCTTTGTCTTTCTTTTAAGGCAAAAACTAAAATGTCTATTAGCTGTAACGATCTCGTTTTTAAAAGAATTGAAACTATTAACGGTATATATTTTTCTAAGTTATTCATTATTTTAAAAATATTTTTCACAAACATCAAAATTTTCTATTGTCAAAAAAGCTTTCATTTCACACAGCAAAAACATAAAATTTTTTCCCCACAGGAAAATATTTTTTTACCATAGTACTTTGCTACCGTTTCACACACGCCCAAAGTACATAAAAAAAAACATAAAAAAAAAATTTATATAAATGATAACGGAAGTAAGAATGAATTATTTTAAATGTATGATATGCAAAACAAAACAAAAATGTTAACAAATTTTAATAGAGAAAAAATGTTATTATCCAAAATAAAAATATTTTCAAATATTATGTTAACCGTGTTATTATACTGTTAATATCATGAAGCAAATAAAAAAAAAATTTATGTTATTAACATATTATTTCAATTTGACTTTTAAATTATTGTTATGTTATTAACATAACTTTATTGATGTTATGAACAATAACCAAAATTTAAATTTGAATTGAATAAAGCTGGGATCACACGATTGCCGCAAATGCACCAATATGACACAATTATTATTGTGCTTTATTGACGCACAATAATGAAATTGCCCCAACCAAATTTTCTGAAATTACACTATTGCCCTATTTTATACAAATTTAATTGCCGCTAGTTGGTACAAAGCGAAATGGTTACAACAATTGCCGTTGAACAGTCACACGATTGTTCTTACTTATGTATATTAACTGCGAAAACAGCTGTTGTGGTAGCTTTTTTATTTGTTTGAAAGTTCTTGTTGGATTGTTAATTGAAAAAATTAAATGATAAATGATACAAATCATATACTTAAACACATTATTGTTGAATAGTTTTATTTAATTTTTTAAGATATTCCAAAAATTAACAGTCTGTTTAACAATTTCGTATGTTTAGGTTCGAATAGAAATATCTTTAATAAAAATATTCGCACAGAACAGCTCAATATGCTTGTGAACATACATACTTAATCGTGTGTGAACATACATACGCAATCGTGTGATCCCAGCTTAAGAATAATAAAAAAAACTTTACAAAAAAATTAGAGTGAAAATAAATTTGATATTTAACTCACCACATTCTTGTCCCATGTTGACTTCAGGCCTGATGTCGATGGAATTGGGTTTTAATATTTTTGGTTTGTGCTAAATTTTTAATATTTAATATATTTTCACTCAATGTTAAGACTAATGTGTTAATTTAATTTGCAGTGTTAATGAAAAATTGAAATGTTAGATTAACATTATGAATATACGATTCTTGTTTTGGATTTTAACAAAACTAATTTAAAAGTACATTTAAAACAAAAGAAATTCAAAAAAAAACAATATGATAAAGCAAAAATAGATTTTAAAAATAAAATATACATTATTTTAAATTAATTAAGAAAATTAAATATTAATATTGAAGATTTTTATGCGAATGTTAATGGTAATTAATGAAAGTATTAGCAAAAAACTTTATTTTAAGGGAAAAAATTTAATTAATTAATTTGTACTATCCGGGTAAAATAAAACTATGACTCGTCCGGTAGGGTTGACTGATAAATTTAAAAAAAACAAAAGAAACGATATCTTTAGGTTGTTATACGATTTTAGCAAAAATGTCAAAACAAAACTTGATCGGTGCTAATAATAATTTGTTCCAAATGGGTTTACGTCTTCGTGTTTATTAATAAAGTGAAGGACTCCAGGAACAATATAAATAGTATGTGACGGATATTAAGAGGTCCAAGTGCTTAAGCTGGTGTTTCGCACCGCTATGTACCAGTCCAAGTATGTAGACAAAGCTAGCGAACTTGTAGTTGAATTGCGACCAATAGAACTTAATTATGGCCACAAACAAGGAAATGTTTGTCCCAATTTCCAAATAAAATTTGGGCTCCCAACAAAAAATGCCACAATAAAGCTTTAAGAAGAGAAAAACATCGACTAAGAAAACACCAAAAATTTGCAAAACAATCCATTTTCTTACCTTTTGAATATAAATGTTCCGGATTTTCCTATAAATCCTCAGGAAACAAAAATCCAAAGTTAAGATGAATAATATTTTAATTTGCAGCACAAAAACACAAAAAAAATTAGTTTTTCAAAGAAGCAAGAAAAAATATTTAAAAAAAACAAACTATCTTTTAAAATTTTCACATCACAATGACAAAAATTCCAAAAATAAAAAAAACAAATGGAAATAAATGTCAAAGGTAATTTGATCAAATAAAATAAAATAAGCAAAGTGAAAAATTAAAAATTACCGCAAGGTATGAGTGAATGGAAATATCCAATGCCTCACACGTTTTTCGATTACGCCAAACACAATAAGGGTGATTATGTATTTTATAAAGGTTAGTACACTCAAAAGAAAAATCAATCCATCCGTACTCAAATCAATCCGAAGTACGGTGAGTACGGATTTTTTGAATCAAGTACAGAAAGATTGATTCAAGTACGGATTTTCAATCGCAAAATAATTAAATTATCCATATGCAATCCAGATTTCATTCTTGAAATAATCCGACAATGAGATTGATTTAAGTAAAACTACGATTGAATTAATCTCAAAATGCGCTTGATTCAAGAATTATAAATTTTTTTTTTAATCCGAATTCGTACTTAGAACAATCTGAAAATTAGTTTGATTTAAGTAAAACTAAGATTGAATCAATCTCAAAATGCGGTTGATTCAAGTATTATAAAGTTGATTTTATCCCAAATGCGTGCTTGGAAAAAACCAAAAAAGAAATTAGAAAGAAACAATTATTATGATTGACTAACTTCCCAACATTATGCCCGATATGGTTTCTACTTTAGAAATCTTTTGTACATATTTAACCAGAAATATAAACTAAATGAGAAGCAAGAATTCACATTTGTTTTTTAACCCTTCGTGGTGCACATGAGTCTGGCCAGACTTTTTTCAATGTGTATTGAAAATTAAATCATGCGTATACCGGAGGGTTAAACATAACGAAAAGTTTAATCTTTTTTTTTACTTGATTTAAGGATTTAATACTCATTTCAAGAAATTCCGGGATTGATTGTCGAAAGTTATCCCATTTAGGATTGTTTTGAGTACGTTTTAGTGTGCATTTTTGAGTACGACTCCTACCTAAAGTAATCATAAAAAACTTGATTTATCCCGAGTGTTTTTCTTTCTGTGTACTAACCAATATTTACGTTACAAATAACTAATTGACGTTAACCACTATTTAGGTTATCATTGACAACTAAAAAGCAGCAGAGTAAGCAGTACAGATATATATTCCGTAGACGAGAGGAATTCATTAGTTAGACAGAGAGGCAAAATCAATTGCACACAAGAGTTTCGATTAGTTTTTTTAATTTTGCTCTAAATAAACTAATATAAACTGTAACCAACATATTAGTCACCACAACCGGCCATATAACTAGTAATATGACCGGTAGTCTTCTTGTAGGGCACATTTCTTACTTACACCATCAATGAGCAATGTTTTTTTGACAGATGAGCTTTTCTATCTCTCTTTATGTTCTAGTCGTTTCCAATGCCACAATCTTTTATTCTGCCATATTTTCAAAGTTCTTGTTATACCCTCGACCCCGTTGTCTAAATGTATGACAGTTAATATTTAATAAATTTTACTAACTTCCTTCATTTCTGATCATATCTGGCGCGAATAAAATTACAAACATTTCTTATATATATGTGCATACGTAGATAATAAAAAAAAATATGAAATAGTTTTTGGTGCAAATTGTCATGCTGTTGCATATAAAATTGTTCAACATAGAAATACATATTTAACAAGTTTTCTGTTCTTTCTATTCTCTCACTCTCAATTGTAATCATGTCAAAAGAAATACTTTTGGTTATAAAATATTTACGTATTAATGTATGTTTGTAGGTTTGTAGTAGTTTAGGCACATTTTTCTTGTATGAAAAATCAAAACTTTTCTAATTTGTTTACACAAAAACTAAATCAAATAATCCACATGGGGTTTCTAATTCAAATTAACACTCACACACTGACTTAAAAACATACGGACATAAACCCAGCGGTAAAACTCAGAAGACCTTCTTACTTCAGGCCTTTTAAAAGGCCTGCTTAAAAATTGTTTTGATAAAATTCCTATTCTTATCTAACTGCTAAAGAATGCCTCATAGAAGGACTCGGCTCTTTGGTGTAAAGGATAAGATTCTATGAGAAGGGAGTAGAAAAGGTGTAACATTTTTTGTATTGTTTTTTTTTTTGCACAAGCAAAAGCAAAACAATTATTTTTTTGATCCCGTTGCCATTCTTATGTACCTGCTAAAGAAGCGAGAGCGGATGGCCTTCTCCGCAATGACAACGTGTGTAAAAAAGATATGAGTATGGAATGGAGCGAGCAGGCCTTCTAGAAGGCATCCGTACCCCTTCTTTTTCCCGCTGGGAATAAACGAGACAAATAAAATAAACTAAAACTTTGCATGGCACACATACCAACACATACAGTCATTTCAGTTTTCAAAATTTTTTGTTTAGAAATTTGTATGGCAAAGTATTAGTGGAGGCCAAGTTTGCAAATTATGTTCTTAAGCTATAGGAATATTAGCAAAGTTATTTAAAATGAAAGTACTTATTTATTATTAATCATTAGTATAAATTAATTATTACTTTAAAAGATTTTGTTTATCGTGCTAAATTCCCAATTTTTATTCTTGATAAAAAAAACACTGAAATTTATTGTTGAAGTTATTCGTATGCGCATTTCACTGGTTGCTTAGGCCAGATCGTCAGCAGCGTTACCGTTGAATATTTTCAAAAACTAAAAAAAAGTGGCACCAAGAAGGGGATTTAAAAAAAAATCGGACACCAAACTATGTTTTCCACGTATTTTGTTCAATTTATTTAAAATTTTAAATAACATTTTATGGTAAAACAAATTCATGGGTTAGAGCAATATTTCACCCGAAATAGGCGATTATGCTAATACATTTTACCATAACTTGAGATCGATTTGACCGATTTTGTCAAAACAATTACAAATTATTATTAATAAAATTTACTTTGCCCTATCCAAATAAACTTTTTTATATTTTCAACTGTTTTGAAATAATTCAAAAATTATAAGCCATACATTTTTTCAAAATTAGAACAATTTTTGTTTTCAAAAATTCATACAAAAATGATAAGGATAGAAATTTGAAATTTTACTGATTTTCCTGAAAGCTACGTATATTACGAATAAAATACGGCATATATCATCAAAATCGTATGACAAATGTTAATTTTATGTATTATTCATTATTGTATGCATGACTTACATTTCGCCCGAAATAAGTCGATTATTTAATCATGACTTGAGGATGCTTGTACAATTGGATACATCTATCAGCGAATAATTTTGAATTAAATTCTCTTTAAGCCATTGTAACAATTGTTTTTTTATATTTTAAACAGCTACGGAAATATCCAGAATATAAACATATAGATGGTAAATACCCAATTGGTAAATACCCGGTAAATAGGGAAAATTGGGTAAGAATTCTCCGGTTCATTGTACAAAATCTTTTAAATTAAAAATGTTTGTATTCCCATAAATTACTTTGATATTAATTTTTACTATAAATTAATTTAGACGGCTCGAGAATTTGTTTCTTTTTTTTGTCCTAGTGGATCGATTTGTCGGGGAACCAACCTCCGGTCCATATGTTATCTTCCACTCAAGTCCGTGAATGTTTAATATAATAAAATTCAGTAATTATCAAAATAGTTTTCGTGGGAATACAATAATATAAAAAATCTAAAAGTACCAATTGAAAAACAAAAAAGTACCAAAACGTGATAAAAAAAATTACAAGTTGTAGAACGAAAAAGTTCCAAAAAGCTCCCCCTTTACAGATTCATATTCACTCAGCACCAGGCATGTTTAGTTTAATGTCGAAAAAAATAACAAAAAATCTCATCTTTCTCAATCCCACTGGACTCTGCATTTTTAATTTTATGTTTCTAGGTTTAGTATTAATAAAAAAAATACCAGTTGTAGAACGAAAAAGTACCAAAAGGTTACCCTTTACATATTCTTATTCACTCAGGAACTGGCATGTTTAATGTTAAGTGTCTAAGTCCAATAAAACGAAAATTCAAAAGTACCAACTTTCGAAAAATAACCAAAAAATCCCCTTTTACAGTTTTTCAATCACTCTTTACTCTGCATGTTGAACTTATGTTTCTAGGATTATTATTGATGAAAAATTCAAAAAGTACCAGTTGTAGAAAAAAAATGTACCAAAAAGTGCCTCACAGATTCTTATTCACTCAGGACAAGGCATGATTAATTTTAAGTTTCTAGATCCAATATAACGGAAATTCAAAAAGTACCCGTTGACGAAAAAAGTACCATCATTTGTCTTCTTATAGGTTCTCATTTACTCAGGATCCTGAACCTATTAATTTATGTTTCTAAATACAAAATTATAGAAAATTAAAAGTAAAGGAAGATATTTCATTTCAACTACATTTTTCCCCTTTTTGATACCTTGTTTCTTCACATTGAAGTGCCATGAAGAGCATTGAAGTGAATGGAGAAAAATGCTTTTTAAAACAGTACCAAAAATGTAATTTTTCACCCATTAAACGTTTGAGTTGACGGGGTTTACAGCTTCAGTTGTATGCTAATTAATTTTTTTTCCATAACTTTGGACTTGATAAGCCCGCTGAACACCAAAATTTTACAGAATTCAAGTTAAACAATACTCAATTAAAAAGCTGTGTATATATATTTTGCACTTCTGTAAGTAAATACCTTTTAAATCGTGTACTGTTGTTCGAATCGGTTGTCAAGCAGAAGAGAAAAGTGTTCTTAAATGTTTTGCCTTTTTGAGGGTCAATCTGGGCCGCCCTAATTTGTAAAATTTGAATTCATATGTTGTGTATTGAAATGTACTTACTTTGGGGTCCATATAAATAACAATGCAACTTAGAATAAATCTTGTACATGACTCTGGAACTACACTTTCATAAACGAGCACAATCACGCTCTGTTTAATTTGAATTTCGTATATAAATTCTAATAACGATTTCATATTGGGAATACAAGAAATGTGTTGTTTTAGAGTTGATAGAAATATTAAAAGATTTGTAAGTTTAAATCTCTTTTTTTCAAATTCGGAGAAAGATTTTTTATAGGTTTGACAGTATATTCTAATACAAGAGTCATAATGCCTGGACTTCTTTCTGTTTATTACTCGCATAATTTTCTTAAACAGCACAACTTAATACGACCGAAAATGTCTGAAGTAAATTTTTATTTCACAAACCTTTAATTTATTAGTTGTAAATAAAAATAATTGTTCACAATAACATTAAAAATGTGAGATGATTTTCTTTATAGAGCAATTCCATATGAAAGCGATCACCTTTTGGACGACCCCTCTCCGATTTTAAAATAAATAGTCTCAATCGATTGCCCAGCAAAAAATAATGTACCTACATTTTTTTTTTTTTATAGTGACTGGTTTAGTGGTGGTGTACACCACTGTCATGTGACAAAATTGAAGAATTCTTCATAAGGGACCTCATTGAAAGTTGTTTTACTAAACTACTAAACTACTACAGCGATCGCAACGAGTGATAGCTCGTTGGAAAGGTATTGAATCAGGCTTTAATTGAAAAATAAAATTTTCCTAATTTTTCTTAGAAATTTACCTTTAAATTTTCACATGAAAATTAAATTTTCCGATTTTCCACAGAAGCTCCTAAATTTTCCGGCTAATATTTTTTTTTTTGGATTCCTCATAATTTTTGCTTTAAGAATCAGCAGTAAAAAAATGGGCCCCGACTCCTTGTTTGGACAGGAGAAGAGCATTTAAGAGACCACCTTGTTTAAAATACATTTTAAAAATTATTTTACAGTTAAAAATACAATTTTTGATATTCTTTTTAATTAGGCTTGAGTTCATCAAATTTAACTTTCATTAAATTATTTTCACTGAGGGAAGGAATTTAACAACTTGGAATTTTTTTATTAAAATTTTATTGATAATTTTTCCTGGCTGAGCTGGGATTCGAACCCGGGTTGATCTTTACATGTTTCAAGAAACACCACTTTCTATCGTCAGAAGATCTTTGTGTTCTACCCACTGCACCACTGCGGTGCCCGTTAGCCAACAGTCAAACATCAATCTTTAACCAGTAGTACTGGTGGTTCGAAATTTGCTGTTATTATCACTTTAATTTCAAATTACATACATGTTGCCTCCTTTTTCCTCTGTTTCTTCGTATTCTTTCTGTCAAGACTTTGTCTTGAAAACCTGAATACATTTGTTTATTATGTTTTTTTTTTTTTTTTTTTTTTGTCCACTTTCGTCGACATTTTCATTTGTACAAATTAAAGTACAAATGTAAACATTAGAGCTTGTGCCATAGCTATTTCTAAGAACAATTTTGATTCTTAGTTGAACTGTTTATTTTCAATTTTTGATATTCTTTTTAATTAGGCTTGAGTTCATCAAATTTAACTTTCATTAAATTATTTTCACTGAGGGAAGGAATTTAACAACTTGGAATTTTTTATTAAAATTTTATTGATAATTTTTCCTGGCTGAGCTGGGATTCGAACCCGGGTTGATCTTTACATGTTTCAAGAAACACCACTTTCTATCGTCAGAAGATCTTTGTGTTCTACCCACTGCACCACTGCGGTGCCCGTTAGCCAACAGTCAAACATCAATCTTTAACCAGTAGTACTGGTGGTTCGAAATTTGCTGTTATTATCACTTTAATTTCAAATTACATACATGTTGCCTCCTTTTTCCTCTGTTTCTTCGTATTCTTTCTGTCAAGACTTTGTCTTGAAAACCTGAATACATTTGTTTATTATGTTTTTTTTTTTTTTTTTTTTGTCCACTTTCGTCGACATTTTCATTTGTACAAATTAAAGTACAAATGTAAACATTAGAGCTTGTGCCATAGCTATTTCTAAGAACAATTTTGATTCTTAGTTGAACTGTTTATTTTCAATTTTTGATATTCTTTTTAATTAGGCTTGAGTTCATCAAATTTAACTTTCATTAAATTATTTTCACTGAGGGAAGGAATTTAACAACTTGGAATTTTTTTATTAAAATTTTATTGATAATTTTTCCTGGCTGAGCTGGGATTCGAACCCGGGTTGATCTTTACATGTTTCAAGAAACACCACTTTCTATCGTCAGAAGATCTTTGTGTTCTACCCACTGCACCACTGCGGTGCCCGTTAGCCAACAGTCAAACATCAATCTTTAACCAGTAGTACTGGTGGTTCGAAATTTGCTGTTATTATCACTTTAATTTCAAATTACATACATGTTGCCTCCTTTTTCCTCTGTTTCTTCGTATTCTTTCTGTCAAGACTTTGTCTTGAAAACCTGAATACATTTGTTTATTATGTTTTTTTTTTTTTTTTTTTTTGTCCACTTTCGTCGACATTTTCATTTGTACAAATTAAAGTACAAATGTAAACATTAGAGCTTGTGCCATAGCTATTTCTAAGAACAATTTTGATTCTTAGTTGAACTGTTTATTTTCAATTTTTGATATTCTTTTTAATTAGGCTTGAGTTCATCAAATTTAACTTTCATTAAATTATTTTCACTGAGGGAAGGAATTTAACAACTTGGAATTTTTTTATTAAAATTTTATTGATAATTTTTCCTGGCTGAGCTGGGATTCGAACCCGGGTTGATCTTTACATGTTTCAAGAAACACCACTTTCTATCGTCAGAAGATCTTTGTGTTCTACCCACTGCACCACTGCGGTGCCCGTTAGCCAACAGTCAAACATCAATCTTTAACCAGTAGTACTGGTGGTTCGAAATTTGCTGTTATTATCACTTTAATTTCAAATTACATACATGTTGCCTCCTTTTTCCTCTGTTTCTTCGTATTCTTTCTGTCAAGACTTTGTCTTGAAAACCTGAATACATTTGTTTATTATGTTTTTTTTTTTTTTTGTCCACTTTCGTCGACATTTTCATTTGTACAAATTAAAGTACAAATGTAAACATTAGAGCTTGTGCCATAGCTATTTCTAAGAACAATTTTGATTCTTAGTTGAACTGTTTATTTTCAATTTTTGATATTCTTTTTAATTAGGCTTGAGTTCATCAAATTTAACTTTCATTAAATTATTTTCACTGAGGGAAGGAATTTAACAACTTGGAATTTTTTTATTAAAATTTTATTGATAATTTTTCCTGGCTGAGCTGGGATTCGAAACCCGGGTTGATCTTTACATGTTTCATTTATGAAGAAACAATCTTTCATATTTTGCTGCTTATACTTAATTACAATATTTATTAAAAATTTCAATTGTCTTGGCATCATTATAAAATTAAAGTAACTTTAAATTTAGCACGTCGGCAGACGAAGAGTACCGCTTTACATTAATTGACATATCAGAAATATTTGGTATGAAGCAATGAAACTTTTGCGTTCCAGTTATAGTTTTGACATTATTATATCTGTTTTGAATTCGTCGCTCCATGGCATCGTGTTCTTTTTGAGTGCATAAAACTGTGTTAATGGCAATTTCCTTGCTTTGAATCCACGAAAACAAATGTTGTACATTTAAGATCTGGTCAGTATATGGCCTTTGCAAACTTGCCTTAGTCGCCATGCGTTGTAGGGTTCCCCCTAACGCACCGTATGGGCCCTTACCGTGGGACGTCGCGAAAAAGTGCCACTCGACCTTGCAGTTTTGTTCTCCTTCAATTATGCAAAGATTGTAAAAATTTTTTTTATTCTTGTACTGATAAGCCGCGACGTCTGAGAAAAACGTTACTTTGTCGATTGCATCGAATTTTGATCTTAAGAATTCAAACAGTTTCATTTGAAATAAATAAACGGGCACATAATTATGAGCTAAACTCTCCGCGACAACAACAAGGCTTACGGTCTGTAGTTCGTTATCTTCGTTTTTGAAATAAATGCAAAAAGGATGCACCGTGCACTGGTCGTTTGCCCAGTGATAAGCCTGAATTTCATCCTGAACGAGAAAAGTGTAATTCTCGGCAAAGTCGCTTATCACAATGAATTCATTTTGGGCTAATTTCTCCTTACTTTCCTTTAGAAATTTCGATTGCATCTCGGATAATATTTATTACCTGGTAATTTAAAAAATTTACAAAACATTTTATGACCTGTAGCCTCAGTCGGGTTTGGTGTGCCATTACATTTTTAATAAATATTGTAATTAAGTATAAGCAGCAAAATAAGAAAGATTTTTTCTTCATAAATGTAATTTTAACTGTAAAATAATTTTTAAAATGTATTTTTAACAAGGTGGTCTCTTAAATGCTCTTCTCCTGTCCAAACAAGGAGTCGGGGCTCATTTCCGAAAAAGGTAATTTAAAGGTAAATTTCTAAGAAAAATTAGGAAAATTTTATTTTTCAATTAAAGCCTGATTCAATACCTTTCCAACGAGCTATCACTCGTTGCGATCGCTTTAGTAGTTTTTTTATAAAACGACTTTCAATGAGGTCCCTAATGAAGAATTCTTCAATTTTGTCACATGACAGTGGTGTACACCACCACTAAACCAGTCACTATTAAAAAAAAAAAAAAATATGTAGGTACATTATTTTTTGCTGGGCAATCGATTGAGACTATTTATTTTAAAATCGGAGAGGGGTCGTCCAAAAATTTGCCAATTTTGATCGTTTTCATATGGAATTGCTCTATATATTTAATTTTTAATTTCCTGAGAATGATTAAAAAAGTTAATCGAAATATTTGACTAAACATAGAAAATAATACCAAAAGGGCTGTGTTATAATTTAATTATATTAAAAACAAAAGACATTACTTTACAATTTACCAAAAAAGGACTCCTGATGTTCTTTGCCTCTACAAGTTCAGTGTTAAACAAAACTAAGTACACTTGATGCCCTTTACGTCCAAGCAAGTTGGACTTGGTGTTGTTTTCAACTTTTCTATCTCGACAACTACATTAGATAACACTTATGGGAATTCACACATTGATAGAGGAAAAATTATGATTTCAACAGTATAAAAAACGTATTTTGAGATGTGAATTGGTGTAGTTTTTTTTTCTTTGCAGAGCTATTGATTAATTTCTTAGCAATGTTTTCATGTGCTAGTTGCAAAATAAGACAAGCCGGGCACATGGCGTTTTAACATAATTCGGGTACGCTGAATACAATGGTGCTAAGAATTTTGTTAAAGCGCCATATATGTATGTATGGTTGAAATTATTAAATTTGGCTACTGCAGTGACAAGGATGCCCGTAGATCATTTATTTCTAACATACCTACCCGCTATCACCATTCCTTACGGGGGCTCTCATACAAAATGTTCAATGCAGACTAAAAAAAATTGAAGAAAAGTCCCATAAATGATGTATGACAGGCCTCAATTTATTTTTTTCCTAAACATTTTCTCGAGACATAATTGCCCCTTATCCCCACTTTTTAGGGGGGCTCCGATACAAATATTGCGTTTTAAAAAATTCTTAAAATTATTGCAATTTGAAGACTTTTGTGAATAAAATCAATTTTTCCCAAAAAAAAAAATATGTTTCTAAAACGACTGCTCATATTAGTTTTAACTTTCTTAAAGGAAATTTTATTGCAGAATTTCGGTTTTTTAGTAATTTCAATAGACTAATCCGTTTTTAAGTTACGCGAATTTATGTTGTGCAACCTCCTTCATTTTCGAAATAACGGTATATCTCGAAAACAAGAGCTAACCTAGAAAAAACGGCTATCACCATTGGATTCAGCGTTCCCGAATTATGTTAAATCGCCAAGTGCACAGCATGTCTAAAAAAAAGTGTCAATTTCGAGCACAGTGTGTTTATTGCATTTTCCCAAAATTCAACGAACGAGTTTTGCCTTTCATCTGCTCTTATGTAAATAACTATATTAAAGGTCAACGCTGCGCGTGTTAGAATTAAAATATGGATTTAAAATTTTTCCAGAATCATTTTCTTGCTATATTAAACTGCATTAAAAAATGGTTTTAGGTAAAATAAAGACCAGTCTCATATACATTTAGCATTAAGATTAGAGTAGGAGTCGAAGTTGAAGTCAGCGTCGGAGTCGTACATAAACAAGTTCAGCGGATAGAGTATAAGTAGGGTAGGGACGGGAAATCCCGGGAATTTCAATTAATTTATTTGCCGTTTTCCCGGGATTTTTGTTGCGGGATCCCGGGAAATAAAGGTTCCTCATAGTTACAGAAAAAAGCTATTTATACTTTGAAATTAAGTTTTCTATTCGCTAAAATTGATTAGATCAATAACAAGAAGTGAGTACGTTCGTAAATCAATGTCTACTGACGCAATAAATCTACCAAAAGCAGAATGTGCCGTGCAAGAGTTGATAATTAATAAATTTAGTAAAGTAAAGAGTTAAATAAGAACATAAATTCAAAATAAGATGCAGGCAGTAAATTTTAATTGTCCATGGACAAGTCTTAAAAATAGGAAATATCCAAAAATATCGCTCCTTTATTCCAGCAAAGTCATATCTACAAAAAAAAAATCGAGCTTGGCAAAATGCGACTAAAGTTTTCAAAATGTACCGATTTAAAGATATATTTTGCTATAACTTCGGTTCAGTTTGAGATAAATACCGATTTTTTGTTACGAGTATGAAGGAAAACTTTGCTTAATTAACTTAAAATTAATTTAAATTTTTTGAGATATGACGCTATGTTTATAAGGTGATAAACATAAATTGGATTCATTTTGTGACGGCTTATAAAACCGGGAAGTGCTGGGAAACAGAAATAAAAAAAACACTATAGAAACTCGTGTAAGATTCTACAACATACAATTTTAAAAACACATTGTCCTAAAGATTACAGGTGGATCTTGTAAGAAGAAGTCCGTTTGATGCTATTTTTGCATCAACCTTGACATACATTTGACTGATATTGACGTTGTTTATAAAAAAGAAAAATTAATTCGGATTGTGAATAAGAAATATGCAACAACTTTTGCACTTTAAACTGTTTGTCCAATCTCGTTAAAAAAGTGAACAAAATTTGTCGGAAACATGGTAATAAGTAAATAAAATAAGAAATATACTCTTTGCCGACTTTCTAAACGCATTGAGTGTGTCTTAATGTTATTTCCTAAGATGTTAAAAAATGTTAATATATTTATTTAAAATATATATACACTCACAATATTATTACAGTAACGGACTGTAGTTTATTTAAGAAATATTCCGTTCAGTCATTTTTAAATAAATAAACATTTAAAATTCCAAGCAAATTTATTTTTAACTGATTCTAACAGTTATTCAAAAAACTAAGTGCATATTAATACGGATTTTCAGTTGCAGTTAATTTTGTCCGTTGATTAAGTTAAATTCTTCTTTATGTAAAATTAAATGAAAATGTAATTTAAAGCAACGAAAAGTTCATTTAATTTTTAATATCAAAAATTCAACCGCGAATTCCGTAAAAACAAATCAATATTCAGTTATCTTTTATAAATTAATTGTCAAAAAATTAACTACATATTCCGTAAAAACAAATAAATATGCAGTTATTTTATAAAATTTTACTGTCAAAAATTCAACACCATATTCAGTAAATACAATTAAATATTCAGTTATTTTATATTATTTTACTACCAAAAATTAATTTTTACTTATCTATAAAAAATGAATTGCTTGTTTTGTGTAAGCAATACCCATTTTCTATTTGTTAAAATAATTTAGTTAAATACCTACATCAAATTTTAAATGTAAAATAATTGCGAAGCCATATCGGTCATGCTGCTGGTGTCTTATAATTGAGAGTTCTTCTGTAAACAACGTGGTCAGTACAACAAAAGTAAAACAAACGTGTGTAACTGGGTAGGTAAATAAAAATATTCTCCCTCTCTCGCTTATAAGAAAAACAAGCGGACAGGTGTCTGTCTGGCATTTTTTAGAAATTCGGCTCTTTTGTGGAGTAAACGAAAATTTAATAAAATAACTGAATATTTAATTGTTTTTACTGAATATGGGGTCAATTTGACAGTTAAAAATTTATAGTAAAATTTTAATAAATAACTGAATATTTAATCGTTTTTACTGAATATGGTGTTGAATTTTTGACAGTAAAATTTTACAAAATAACTGAATATTTATTTGATTTTACGGAATATTTTGTTGAATTTTTGACAGTAAAAATTAAATGAACTTTTTGTTAAAAATAAATGAAAAATAGGTAGACCGGTTTTTAATTGAACTTTCATTTATTTTATATTACAATTTCAGTTAATTTTATGTACAGAATATTGTGAGTATACTTATAAAACATATTTATTTAAAATATTTTATCTATTTTATGAATTTACTTTTTGATCTCATAACTTGAGTACCACAATTTTTGTTTGTTTTTATTATTGTTTTATGAATTAAATTGTTATGTTTATGTTATCTTTTTATCTTGTATCTAGAGCATAATGATACGAAAAATTTACATATAAAAGCGCAAGGTAATAATAATTCAAGTTCCCCTTTCAACCTTTAATTAATTTTGGAGTATTTAGGCATTTCTTTTACTTACTTTGTAAACAAGTTCCTTTACGATTTTTTTAAAAAAAGTTTTTTTTATTAATTTAAAACAATTTTACTTTGTATTATTTATATGGAGCGGGATCCCGGGATCCCGGGAAATTTTAAAAAATTTACCCGTTTTCCCGGGAATAGAAAAACTCCGGGAAAAAAACTCTAAGTAGGAGTTATCACTTTTTCTTGAAACCTCCACATCCCTGATTTTTTCTGTATATCTGGAGAACGGCAAGAGCTAAAGTTTCTAAAATTGCTAGACACATTTAGGTTATCAATACACAGCATCCTACAAAATGTGGGCGTGGTACCTATGACCTATGCATACGCCTTATATATCTAAAGATCAGAAAGCTTGAGTAGAACATATTGCCAAACAATAATTTTTTTTGAAAAATACCCATTTTCGGGAACCATAGATCTTTCCGGGTTAAATTGTATAGCCCTAGTAAATGGTAAAAAATACACGTCGGTACATAAATTTGTCAAATCGGTTAAAAAATGGCTGAGTTATAACCAAAATACTGAAATCCCGAAAATTACTTTTTTTTTATAATTAAGTTTACTTCTTAATACCACGCAAAATTGTGCAAATAATTATATGCAATTAAGCGATTAATTATACATATATAAATATGCATACATTTCCCCACCATGGTGAAGGGTATATAAGATTCGACATAGCCGAATATGGCACTCTTACTTGTTTATATTATTTTTATTTATCTTTTTGAAACTAGTTTGTTGTTTCTTAAATATGAAAATAATTTTTTTAAACATTTTTAAATGGTTTTTATTTGTTTAATTTTGCTAGCAGAAATATTAACGATGATAATTTTTTTCTAGTACGTCCAAAAACTTTCAGTTGTTGAACAGACCTATTATCTATTTTGAAGAATAAAAAGTTTTTATTCCAAATTCTATTTTTTTTATCTTAAATAAAGCTGACATTCTAAATTAATATGGTTTTTATTATTTTTTTTTATTCATTCCCTTAAATAAGAAATACAAAGAAAAAACACCAAATTATTTTAAACTCACACAATAAGATTTAGTATCCAAGCTCTGCTCATATTATAGAAAACAGCTACAATTTTATTGTCTGTAAAAATAATTTCTTTTCCGCTTTCGATTTTAATCAGTTTTATGGTGTCAATGTAATTCAATACCTGTCAAAAGCATAATATCACTTAGAGACTACGAAGAATGATGGCAGCAAACTTAAACTAACGGCCAGAAATTCAACTTTTTTGCATTTCCAAACAAACGAACGAACGGACAAACAAATGTTCGAACCGACTTGCTCTGACTGCCAGTCGATTTTACATCAATTACTGTATTCACACAAACATTAAAAACATTTGCTCGTGCCTGAAATCTAAAAAAAAAGGATTTAAGGACTACCAAGAGTTTCCTGTACTGCCCAGTACTGCAAGTCCCTAAACGTCAGAAGAACAAATGTCAGTCAAATTTATGAAAAGCATTTGGCAGCAGCATGTCTGGACTTTTGAAGTGTTTATACATCAAACTCGATTGAATTATATCTGTGGCGTTCATCAGCCATCTTTTTTTTTTTTAGAGGAATAGAAGAATTAGGACAGGCCAAGTGGGAGTGAAAATAAAATAGTTCGGCTTCAAAGGAGAGTGAGAAAAAATTGATATTTTTTTTAGCGCTACAAATAAAATTTCAAGGTTTGGGTTTATCCATCAAGTGTTAGTAAGTTAAGTATTATTGAGAATTCCTTTTTTTCACCGGGGTATTATTTCGAGTGGCATATAAAATAATAATTAATAAATAATTGTTCTATTTTCTACCAGTTGCTTTTTTATCTAAATATTTTGCAGTTAAACTTATTCATGATACACATTCATAGTTTACATTATTGTATTTGAAGTACAATATTTTGCTGATTACTTGCACTCGATAGACTATTGTAGGGTACGATAGTATGAATTCAAGTGTTGAAATCATTCAAGAGCACTTAGTCAAATGAAAGTGCAACCCCAAATACAAATCTTTTCTCCTCAAAAAAAAAAACACCATCATCGTCATTATCATCATCAGTTGCAGTGGCAGCAGGAGCATTAAAACAACTTTAAAAACATTCAATTCAAACAAAATGTAAAACTCAATAAAAATCAAAGTCAAAAGTCATCACTTTATTGAAAATATCCAAATGATGATAAATCTATATGTAATTTAATCGGGGAGAAGGAAACGTAAGGCCTTTCAAGAGGCCCTTTTGGATACAATCATACATTCAAACTGGGGTGATTTATCCTGACTACCATATTGTAGACTACCAGAGTGCTTTTAATACGAACTACTTATATTTCTGTTCTCAGCTCAGCTCTTTTACTTATTTAGACTCTTTTACTTAAGGCCCAAATACACTTATCAAAGTGCTCATCAAGAATTGTGGTAGTGTTAGTGAAAATATGTTTGTGTGTGTGCCACAAACCATGGTGGATAGAAAATCAAAACAATTTAGATAAGACGGCTAATATGTCGTCCAGCACAGGTACACGAGTGAATTTGCCTGCAATAAGAGCATTTGACAAAAGTCTGCAATAAAAACTGCGGGCTATCTTATATAGGATCTTTTTTTTAGCTGCATGAGATGTTAAAATGACAATACAAGACAGAAATATTTCTTTTAAATGTGATTTCTGGCATATGTATGTCCGCAGCGGCTGTGAGTTACATGGTTCTTTCGATCAGTTCAATTTTTGACTTAATTTTCCAAAAAATCAATATTGACTTCCAATGTTTCAAGAGTTGCTGGCTTGTCGGTATAAGCCAATGACTTTACATAGCCCTATGCATAGTAATCCATAGGCCTCAAATCTCACGAAGGAGGCGGCCAGTTAATAGGACCACAACTGGAAATAAAGTTGTCACTAAAATTATTTTGCAATAAATCGATTGGCAAGCGCGTTGTAGGACAACCCAGTAAAAAATGTGCAACGAAAGGAGTAGGTTTTATGTATGAATTCATACCTCAAATCGCTTTAAATCTACTGATGGGATGCCTGATTTTTGTATGGGGTGTTTCCAGTATGCAGGACTATTTTCTGCTAAAAATAAGCGCTTCGTTTAACATGCAAGCAAAGCACTCCTAAAGTGCTTTTTGAAGGGCTTACTATGTGAACATATTCACAAATGTTTTTATTTTTATTTTTTCGCTTTAAAACCTTCTTCTTCTTCTTATATATTGTTCTTTATTATTTACTGTTATTTAAAAGCTCTCTTATTAAGGCGCTCGATTATGCGCTTTTTTCTTAAGTGCTTCAAAAAAAACCAAATTTGTTTAACTTCCGTCTTGTTGCAGCCAAATGTCGTTGACAGTTAGCTGATTATATTTTGGAAACAAAAATTTACTCAGAAGATAGCGCTCGACATTCACTATGATTTATTATTATATTTTTTTAAATTAAATTTCCAAAATTTTAAAGCGTTGTTCTAGCTTACTGAACAGAATTGTCAACACTGTTTGGCATTCTCAGCTGTCAAACCACAGTTATCGACACTGTTGCCAACTTTTTTTGAACGCTTCCCGCCAAATCGGACTTCAAAACCGTTAGAAACCGCTAAAAAATTAATTTTGTTTGTAGACACAAGCTGCTTTTTGTATGTAACGTATTTGACTCCCAAATACGTTATTAGTAGGGAAATTGATTCCCGCCTGCTTACGTTACATACTTAGGTTTCCAACTCCCTAGCTATTTTATGCAAAAAAAAAAAAAAAAAAAATTGATAGAGCGATGAACTGGGCTGTGCCGAATCTTAGATACCCTCTACCTGCAGTTAGAATATATCCGGTGTGGTCTTTACATGGGGCCAATGGTAAGTTATGGATCTGCACGAAAGTTGACAGTGTTATTTCTAGTCACATTAAACTGTGATAGACCAACATTTATTACAATAGCATTAATAGTTACGGTTTTAGTCATACTAAAGGTTTATAAGTATGATTTTTAGTCATGTTGAACGAATTTGTTCAAAATCTTATATCAATATGTGCATTCCGTGATGCCAACAAAAATTGTAAAAAGTCCCTACGTGTCTAAATATAATTCCTTTTTTCTCTACAACCAAAAAAAAAAATTAATACACTTTTCCCTACGTTGAAATTTTATTGTTTTAAGCGACAGGCGAACCAATACATATTTTTTTAACATTTTGTAAATATTCATCCATGTCACAGGGTATAATTCCGTTCGGAATCGAAGAATGGCCTTTCAGATACAGAAAATTCCCATTTGGTTTATGAAAACAAAAATGGTTTCATTCCGAAGCACAAAATTACGGAATGAATTGTAATCTGTGACATGGCTGAATACGAATCTTTACGTAGTTTTACACAATATATTGAAAATGTGATAATATTTTGAAAACTCCCAAGATTTGCCTTAAAATAAATCTGTCCTCTTATCCCTACGTTTAAAATTTGCAAAAAAATCCCCTAAAAAAGGGAAAACTCAGTACTAATTCCGCCACGAGTTATGCTAGTTTTTGTAATAAAATTATACATTTTTTAGGGTGGTGGTTCCACAGTTTAATTCATACCTTTTAATCCCAAACTGCTTAGGGAAACTAGAAACAACTGATACCTACCAACATTTCTCTTTTCTTTTAAGTCGTTTGAATGCGACCGTGATTTCAAAAGACGGATAGACAGTCGGACATGGCTCAATCGACTTGGAATTACTCAATGACCTATACAATATATTTTTTGTGGCCTTAGATGAATAATCAAACAGTTTCACACGGAATGACAAACTTAGTAAAAAATTATAATTAATAAGATTTATATTGCTTGGGATCTATCGAAACAATGTACCTTTTGTTTCCAATTGTTTAGCAAGCTTAAATTTGTAAATTGTCACATACAGCCCTATCAAAATACTATCTGAAAAAAATGTCACGTACAATCCTTATTTAACTAAAACTGCAAAAGTTAGTAAAACCATGAGCATAAAAAAGTAGTTTTTAACCAGAAAAAAGAAAAAGAATAAAATCTGTAAATTTAAATATTAAGAAATGTTCTTATAGCGAAAATGAGCCGCTGAGAGATAAAGATTTCCCGTTTACCGCTAAAACTCATTTTTTCCCGCGAATCTTTTGCTATCTCTTTATACTCTGTATAAAATCGTTATTTAAAATTTTAGTGTTGTACAGTTGATATTTTTTGCATCGATTAACCGTGAATTACTTTATTATCCGGGATTAGAATTATGTATTTTTTAATTATTTTTTAACAATTAAACACAGTTTTGAAATTTGAGAAAGGTGGCGAATTGTTGTGTTTATTTTTACATTGGTATCCGTATCAGCGGGAAAAATGCAAAGAAATTACTTAACAATTTAAAACAAAGCTGGTACTCAATTAACCGGAACATTTATTATCCAGAATGCTCCCGGTCCCGACCATTAATCATAATTGAGGTTCTGCTGTAGTTTTCTGAGAACGTTACACTCTCCTAGAGAGACTATATATAGCCTTATACTTAGACTAGAGTTTTTATTGTTGCCTTAGAATCAGACAACATTCTTATACTTACTTCATTTACTATAGTTTAATATCCAGACCACATCCTTTTACTCAGACTCCTGTCTTTTACTATAGTTTTACTGCAGTCAATACTACATTCTTATACTAAGACTCTGCTATCGTACTATAGATTTATACCCAGACTGCAGTCTGTTATTGCAGCCTTATACTCAGGCTTCAGTCTTTAAATATAGTTTTATACTGAATGCATACCCAATAAAAAATGGAGCTTCCAACGAACCAGGTTTGTAAGGGAGAAACATAAAAGTTTCGCATACCATTCCCACTTTGAAGCAATTATTCAGCGCATATAAAAATTGTTGGATGTAACGATCAGATTTACATACTGAATGTTTTGATACAGTTATTTTTTATTGGGTAGTTTTATACTCACTCTTAAAGTATTGTGCTACGGCTAAAATCTAACCATCAAACTTAAATTGTATTCTTATACTCAAACTTAAGTCTTATACTCAAAATATAGTGTTAAATTTATGTTATATTCTAGCGCTTTAAATATATATTTTTATATCTGAGATAGTCTTATACTCCGATACTTAGATAACATTCATATGGGCATTTCCATTTTGACGTATCGTGATATTTGTAGCACAAAATGTACAAAAATTAAATTACGAAGTCAAATTTGTAAAAAGGGTTTTTATATATACAAAGTAATGAAGTAGCTCTATATTCAGAAAAAAAATTACAGTAAGCGGCGCTAAGGATTTGCAGACATAAGCAAAAATCTGCGCTGGCGTGACGTTAAAAAAACGGATGTGGGTTTTGACTTGCATTACAAAACTGAATAATACTGCGAATTGAGCAAGATGTTTTGTACAAAACCTTTTTTAGTAAACTTACGACTTATATAGATTTATTTTTCAAGCTATCAAATTAAAAAATCTTTGCTCGTTTAAAGGTAAATATGGGAATTTTCAGCTAAAAGTCTACTTTTTTTAATGTAACGCCAGATTGCAAATAAGATTGTATTTTCGGACCATGTTGTTCAATCGTTATCCCTTTTGTTACTTAATGTAGAGCTTGTTAGGCTTTACACCAAAATATAAAAAAGTAAACGATACATATAAAATTTTTTGAGAAACAATTTAAAATACTTCTGGCGTTACGTGACAGAAAGTAGACTTTTCGCTTGAAATGCCCGTATACTAATGTGCTGTTTTCACAACACATGTGACAGTTTTTTGAACAGCACATAGCACTTATGACTTTCAGGTTATAAATGGACTGCCATCTATTGCAATAAGCTTCCATTTTATGTAAGACTGCTTATACTTTTACTTGTGTATGGCTCTTGAAGCTTACCGAAATACTGTATCGTGTGAATTTCTCTGAAATTGTTAACTAAATAGGCCTCCTAAAAGGTGTTTCCATAAATTGTATCGACTCTGATACAAATCTACAAATAAAAATGTTTTTTTTATGTGTTTTGTTCAAATAGACATAACAAATATGCAATTGAAATAGAAGAGAAAAAAAATAGAATAAAGCGAATTAATTTTTATTTCGTTTATTGATTTTAAATAGGATTTTGTTTTTGTGAATTATGAGCAGTAAATGGAATTGAAATTCATTATTGTCACTTCATAATCACAAATGTTCTTTACAGACATTCTCATACATTTAAAAAACATAGTTACACACATACAGTACAATTTACATATATTTGTAACTGATTATTTGAAATGTAAGTATGTACATGTGAATATGTATCCATATTCACATTAACACATATACAAACATAATTTCACTTAACATATCAACATATGAGATGATAAAGTGCATGTTTTAATGAACTTAAGTGGTGTCGTGCTGTGTTTGCACAACAAGAAAGAGGGTGTGTGTGTGTGTGGGTGTTTATGAGTGGGCGTATGTGCAATAGGGCTATAACCAAATTTTTCGCATAGTACCACGGAGTGTCCAAGAATGTTTTTAGTTGTGAAAACCCCTGTCACCCTTCGTTTTGCGAAAAAAAAACTTCACGCACGGAAGCAAATTTCTAAAACCTTCCAAGAAATTTTGAACCGCGATGAATTGTAAAACGTAGGAAATTTAAAAATTCCAAAAAAGCATTTAAGTGATACGTATAGGAATATATACAAATATGTATAAGGTGTATATTTTTTAAAATTTGAGTGAGATAAAAATGGTTGTTTTCAAACTTCAACCCGATCCCTGCGTGAACTTTTTTAACAATCCGAAAAAATTATCGTTTTTTTTTATTTAATAACTTTTAATGTTCACACGACTATACTGTGCCGAAAAAAGTATAAAAAAGTTATGGCCCTAATGTGCAAGTTTGTAACGTTCTCATATTATGAAGACTTATAAAGTGATACCAGATCCTTTTAACAGAGATTTATCAAAACTATTTTGAAAAGGAAGATAAACGACTGCTTTAACTACTTCTATGCGTTGTCACTTAATACAACGATTCAGACGAATAAAAGTGTTAAAGCATTTGAAAGCCAAGAAGAAAAAAAGAGTGATATTTGTAAGGTAGGAATTTTAAAATACGAAGTATTTTTATTTAAATGTGGAAAATTTACGTACAAGATTAACTAAGAATTCGTAGTCTTTGTGACTGAAAATTGATTTACCATAGTTTTTAATAAAAAAAAACGTTGTTTTTCGACAACAAAAAACCACTTTTGTCGTAAAAAGTCACGTTTTCCTACAAACAATTTCCTTTTTCATTAAAAATCATTTACACAAAAAAAAAACGTCTCTTCTTGTACAAAAAGACAAATTTGTTCACCAAAAATTAAATTTTTACTTCAAAAGTCACTGTTTACACAACAAATCACTTTCTCCTCAAAATATCAAATTTCACACACTTGACACAAACTTATTTATTACACAAAAAGTCAATTTTTAACACAAAATTTTGGGGGCGAGAAATGTAATATGGCCCCAAAGTACTAAATGAAGAATAGCCCAAAACTTTACATGAAACACAACAACGTGGAAAGTAAGAATCGAGTTAACAATGATTAGCCAGAGTAGAGGAGAAATCACCCCACCTTAGGGTGTACCCCTTCTAACATTTTTTGACCTCACGCTGTTGCCAAGACATGATGTAACGGTCCTTGTCCTTAACATGCTCACTAACCATCTAATTATGTACTCCTGAACATCCAGATCAGTTAGAGCTTGTTCGATCGCGTTGATCGTGACGTTGTTAAAGGCGCCCTCAATATCCAGGAAGGTGGCCATGGTGAGTTGTTTATATTCTAATGATCGTTCTATAGCCCCTACTATCTCGAGTAGCACCATCTACGTAGACCGACCCTTAAAGTTGATAAACTGGTTGCACGGAAGTCCTCTGCAGTCTCATGACTACTCCCTCCGATTTTGGGTATAAAAACCACCTTTGCTCTCCTCCAATTAGTCGGTACGTAATTAAGCGATAGGCAGAGTCTATACATTAACCTCAACCAGGGAGTGGCATACTTCCTTGCGCTCTGCAGCATCCTAGAAAAAATGTCATCAGGTCGTCAATCTCGAAGAACGAATCATCGTATACTGGTTCCTCAACAGTGACGTCCAAGCAACCAGGGAAATGAGTGTTTAGTAGAATGTAAAGTGTTTCTGCCGATGATTCCGACCAGGAATCATCCTTTCTCTTGATATACGTTGGGGTCGAGTCTCCCTTGGCCAATACTCTGCTAATTCTGGCAAATTCCTTGGTGTTATCAATTGAATCGCAAAAGTTATTCCATGATCTTCTCTTTGCGACTGCTATTGCCTTCTTATATGCCCTCTGTTTTTCACGTCAATCCTGCCACGAATTACTGGCATAACCAATGTTGAAAGCCCTACGGGCTTCTTTACTTAGAGCCGAGCGTTCCGAGTTCCACCAGGGAAGGAAGCTCTTCTTTGCCCGTCGTCTCATTGGAATTTCCTCGGCGGGGATTAGTTTAAGACTTAAAGCATCCCATGCATCGCTTATCTTAGCGATACATTTGTCTAAAAAGTCCTTTGAGAAGGCGTCCAAACATTTGATTATCCTGTAGCCCCGGTGAATCGCACCGGAATCAAAACGAGGCGCAGGACTGTCCAAATTGGAAAGGACGTGCTCCATGACGAGCTCAGCCAATTTTAACTCGATCGCGCCCCATTCTGTTACCACAGTGGTAAGATGACCACTCTTGTCGTTTGCCAAGGCCATCAATAAGTGATCCTTTACCACTTCATTAAAGGGTCTCCTCGTGGTTATAGAGCTCAATGGTTCCGGAGTGATCGAGTTGTCCCGGATCTTCCTCCGTTTTGGCGGCTTATCACCCTCTGCCTGAGAGCGATTACTCTTGTACCCTTTTTGAGTGGCGTTGGATATGCTGGGCATGTTGTCCTTAGACTTAAGGTACTCTTCTACCACAGCCTGGTATTTGACTCGATATCCCTCATCGCGTTCATGGGGGGTACCGTTCGCAGCATTCTTAGCGATCTTGCCGAGAATAAATTGCGCCTTGTTGTACCTTTGTCTGAGGATATAACCAGGGCTTTTCCTTTTTTGTTTTCTCACCCAATTGTCCACCAGACTTGACGGTCGGTTGGGTGGGGTTTGGTTGGGTTCGTGTGGGCAGTGGCGTGTTCTGGCTATCACCCACCTGCCGGAGAGTCCGATCAAGGTCTCTTGAGGCCTCAGATGAGAGGTTTCTCTCATCTTGCTTTTTTAAATTTGTTTTACTTTTTCTAAGTGTTTCTTCATTTTGGTCCCACGAGTAGGCACGTAAGGAAATGGACCATCCGTGCAGTGACGGCGTACATGTACTAGACTACAACTTACAACCGGCCGTTGTCCTAGTACCGGAGGGGAGCTTTCAGCGACTAGTCTTCTTTGACCACTAACTAGTCATTCAGGTTCTCGGCACTGCTACCAACCACCTTAACCTTACAAGTGTGGGAGAGGGGATGGGGATCAGAGAGATATGAAGGGAAAGAGGATAAGAGAGGATGGATAACCATTAGTGGCGAAGACCTTTGGGTTAACTAGTTTGTGACTAGATGCAGTGTTGACAAGTCACCCACTGTTTCAGGCAGGGCTGCCAGTTTAGGGGTTTTGACCCCAAATTAGGGGTTTTCTTGTTGCTAAAAGGGACAAACAATTTTAGTTGGGGTTTGGGTTTGCATTGGGGATATTAAAAAAAGCTTAAGATTTTTTGGGGAAATAAAAAATATGAGCTTAATTTTTCTATAAAAGACAACTTATGTATTTTAATGCACTCATAGTATGTGTAACATACACATTAAAGTAGCTATTTTTGCAACATACCTTGATATCAATGAGCTCCGGGCAAAAAAGTTTCGTTTTTATTAAAAAAAATATCTGATAAGTTTAAAGTGAATCTGTCAATAATTCGATTATGTACAAAAATACCAAAATTTGCATTTTCCTGGACAACTTCATGTGAATAAGAGGTGCTCAAAAAAATTAAAGTGAACTCTAAAGTCTAGAGTCTAAAGCAAATAAATGGGCTTATTGGTTAATTTGTATATAAAAACATTTAATATGAAGTTTGGTGACGATTGGAAAAGGAAAGTCGATTGAAATGTCAAATAGTGTGTACAGTAGAAACTCACAAATGAGAACCACTTTGTGCACCGGGCAGTTCGAATTTCTGAAAAGTTCGAATTTCTGGACATATTTTTTTACAGAAAATTATAAAAATATAATGAAATAGTGATAGACATGAATAGTTGTGTAAGCTTTACTTTAACTCAAAACAGTTATTATTTAATTAATTCAACATATTATCTTTCACACGTATGAACGCTTCACTTTGACCTTCAGTTATCAACTGACCCAAATTTGTACAAGCAAATAAAAATTCATACGCATATGACCGAATTATACACACCAGCAACACCTCGGTGATTCCCCGTTTTATTTTTACTTTAATGAGCGAAAAAAATAATTTGTAGTGAAAATACAAAAAAAAAAAACAAATAAAAATTCCAATTTGAGAGCGTTTGGTTTTTCGCCTATTAAGTTCAAAATCATAAAAATAATGTTCCTACTATAGAGCAATAAAAAAAAAACACTTCCAGAAATTAGAACAACATGTTCTAATTTCAGACCGTCCAATACATTGAAATGGCCGGTTCTAATTTCTGGACGGTTCGAATTTGTGACGGTTTTTGGAAATTTTTTGGAATTTCGTAAAAGTTTTAAGTCTGGATTATAAATAATTGGAAATGAATATATCATTATGTTTTTAAAAAAGATATAAAAGAAAATTAGAACAAGTATTAAATGATGCCCCAGACCACTTAGGTGCCAATTATTACTTGACCTAGAAATGCGAGCACACACCTTAAATAGTTTTAAAATTGATTTGTGCAATATAATTTTTTATTCAATAGACTAAAAATTGTCATGTAATAATTACGCAATAAAGAAAATACAGTACCTTACGGTACGTTACATATCACAACATTTACGGTCGACTAAAGCAACTTTAATTCTTAAAATGTAGAATGCAAGCAACTAAACGCTAGAGCCTTCAAATCTGTGTTTGTACAGACACAAATAAAGCAATTTTTCTTTCTTAAAAATTAAGTGATTTGTGGTCCCATGAAAATTCATTATAGGAAAGTTCGACTGTATAAAAATATCTATTTAAAAAACAACTACATATTTCCTTTCGATAAAAATTATCTCTTGTAGAACATGGTACAAGAAAAACTCAAATAAATATTTAAATTATCCGTTAAAAATGATGCATTTTTTTAAAGGGGCTTATTTTGGGGATTCTTTCTTTTATCGGGGGATATTTGGGGAAATTTATTTTTAAATTTGGGGACACCGAAAAAAAGTATCTGGGAGCCCTGGTTTCAGGGCACAAACTAGTAACCATAGCCTACGCTTAAGCCACCACATCGCGACAAGATTGTTATCCAGGTGGGGACTTTGCATTCTTAAATGGCGATGTCCTAAAAGAGGCTTAACTGGCACCGATTTGACATTTTGCAACAGGTCCCTGAAGTAACCTTTAATTAAGACACATTTAATTTTGGTTAAAAAAATGCCTGTCTAAAATATTGTTCCGAGTGCATCATATTAAAATGATAGATCTCCTGCATAAAAGTAATGTAAACAGATAGCATCAGCACGCACAACATCCAGTCCTATGACTAGTTTTGTTTCAATTACCTTTCCCCTGGAGAAACTACACTTTATCACCAGCACAGCGATATGTGTTGTTGTCAGTCATTGCAATTCGGCCCATTTTATTATAATACATGTTCACTTGTCACAGGATTGTTGCTTTAAGAACAATTGACACAAATTTCCAAAGGTTTTTACATAAAAATCACATTTTAACCAGAAAGTAACTTTTAACATAAAAATGCACTTTTTAGTTACAAAAAATTATTTTTACACAGTCTTTTTTAACACAACAAGTAATTTTTTTTTTTTGCAAAATGGTACTTCATATTTAATTTAAAATTTCGTTTTTTGTTCAATATTTATTGTTGACCTGTGTCGATTATCTACGTTGTTGTTTTTTGTTTGGCTTAAGGTCATACATTTTGTATTCTTAATTTTGTTTTTTATTTTTCATCCGATATTTCCACCATTTAACATTTAAATTTTATAGAAACTGGGAATTATTTCCTTTCATAGGTTATTTTTATTATATTCAACATTTTTTTTTTTATTTTTTCGAATTTATTCTATGAGCTAAATTTCAGTTATGTATTTTATAAAGCTTTTTCGTAATAGTCCTATTCCTATGAAAGGAAATAATTCCCAGTTTCTATTTGTTAAAATAGTTGAGTTAAAAACATTCAATTTATAAAGTATCTGTATACAGTGTGGCACAAAGAATGCTGACGAAGGCTGTAGCGGGCCAGAAAATGCATTACATTCTGCTGGTGTCTAATAATTGTAAATTTTTCTGTTGCTATCCAAAGGACAGCTAAGGTAAAATGTAACAAGAAGATACAATATAATAGTCTGGTAGTATATAAAGTCATTCCTAAAAATTAGAGGAATAGGACTATTACAAAAAAGCTTTATAAAATACATAACTGAAATTTAGCTCATAGAATAAATTCGAAAAAATAAAAAAAAAATGTTGAATTTAAATTTTATATCGTAACACTTATCAATACATACATTTAAAACACTGTCGAATTAAAACTACAAAAAAGTTGATACGTCCTCACTGCTTGTCATATTTTCATCAACTGATATTGTATCATTGATTTCGTTCTAACTAACGGCTTTGTCTTATTTTTGTTTTCTTACTAAGAATGATTAATCTGGCATCGCTTTTTTCTTTCTTATAGAACAGTAGCTCATCACTATAGGATTATTTAATAAATCATGATAAAATTCTTCATTTCTTAAATTATTTTTTTTAATTTTTAATTTTTTTAATTATCTGAAAAACTCTTTTAAAATTTTTAAAACTAAGAATAATTATATTTAAGTTTAACGTATTTCTCCCTGTGCTGTCCCATAGTGCAGAGTTGCTTAAGTGAATCGGATAAAATGAGTTTTTGAAATCCAAATGAGTATCTGCTTATGTAATTGACATTTATTATGTTTGTATTGCCTTTGTCGGCCTGTCAAAACTTTAGCTTCAGAACCTTGATAATGGAACAAAAACGTTGAATTACGAGTTTTATTTAATTGAAGGATTTTCGTAATGAATTTGTGTGTGTTGGTATGGATGTACGAGTGGGGTAGAAAACAATTATCACAGCAATTAACCCTTATTAATTTTATTTTATTCATATTTTTTGCACTGTATTTGTGCATAATTTGTGTATGAATTGTAAGCCATTTATTGATAATTTTACCAATTTTGAAATTAAATATTAAATTTTTCTATAAATTCATTTGAAACAACAAAATTTTTGAATTGTTACCACAACAGCCACGGATTTTAAAAGTATAACCGAATTTGAAACAGGTATTTATTCAATATCACTGAAAAGAGTGGTGAAATTATTGTAGGTTCGTAAATATGTGGTTCACTGCTACAATTCTTTTATGAATATGAATTTATGTGATTGTCGTAATACAATATTTTCATTTTATTGCTTCATTATTTTAATAAACCAAAAGCAGCAGCGAAGGAAAATGGTAAAAGGGGGAAGCGGAATAAAATACATTTTCAGTTAAACCGGAACTGCGTGTAAATGTGTGGGTGTAGGAAAGAGAAGGAGAGAGTGGAGTGAACAGAGTGTAGGTGTGTGTTTGCGGCATGGATAAAATGATAAATTCATAAATTTATGCAAATTATGGAAATTCTTTCATAAACAAAATTCTAAATTTTACTCATTGCCACTGGACTTTGCACACCATTGCTTTGGCAAAAGTATTCAAAAAAAAAGTGAAATAAAATAAAATACGAGAAACCATTTTATTTAATGAAGATGAATTTAATTAAATGAAATTGCAAGGAAAATAAAACTGCAAATGGTGGGACATCATACATGTACACAATTCTACTCCTTCTAGTTGTATGAAGACCAAAATGCAAGGTAAATGTTTTCCTGCAGAGGTTGCTTAACAAAATTTAAAATCTGCGGTTGTCATGACGGCAAAGACCATTAAGAGTGTTTTTGCTGACAGTGCATTAAGCATCAGCTGGCAAAGAGAATTACAAAATAAAAAAAATAAAAGAAACTACCAAAATGTGTTTATTAAAATTATTTTAAGACTGTTTTACAAAATCACTCCCTTCATTCCCCTCCTTTCCACAAATATTACTCCAACTGTCTGCCAGTAAAGTTATGACAAAAATAAATTCAATGTAATATTTACGTACATATTTTAACATTTCAATCAAGAATTGCATGGCATTTTGTTTAGATTTGAAGGACCATTTTATTAGAGAAGGATTTAATTTAAGAATTTCCATAAATTGTTAAGATTTCTCAGAATAAACACCGTTTTTAGGACAAAGAGGTTCTCATCGAAGACTCAAACAAATTGGCTAAGCCACAATCACAACGGGTGTCATGTTTAAAAAACTAAAACTCTCAGGGCGAAATAATGGCTGCTTATACATCAGGATTAGTTAAATCATAAAAATTAATCTGAAATTTACATATCATGCGAATTCCTTTGCATACTAGTTTTTAATAGCCAGCCAGATGTAGTCCGTCGAAACAATTACCGGAGAATTGTTGGATAATAACGGGTATTCTCGAAGAAGGAACCCCATCACTTGGTTGTAATAATGGCTCTTAATATATTGATGTCTGACCATGTGGTCGGCGAACTGGAGGTATACATGGACATTAAGGATCGTCCACATGATTCGATATGTAGAGAGTTTCTAGAGTTCTGCAGGTACCAGTTCGCAGTCTATTGCGATTATCTGGTAGTTGAAGTTCGAGTACATGACTTGAACAGTATGAATTTGAGATTAGCTCTAGCTGTCCATCCAAAATTTTTATTTAAAATTGATTCAAGTCTTCATTTAGGTGGGTTAACGAGGTCGGACTTATAGCAATGTCTTCGTTATTTTAAATGGCCGTTTTAAAGCATTACATGACTGCAGCAATCGTGGGAATATTGCAATTTTTGTTGATATACAGGCGTCGCTTCTCTGTATTCATTAACGACTACATATATTTCTGTTGTTCATACAGCGTAGAATTAAAAGCCATTATTACAACCAACTGATAGTTAACGTAAACAATAGCTATCGTAAACGATAAAGTAGTCATTTAGCGTGCATGTTGCTTGGGTATAAGTGAGGCAATGTGCACTACATCAAGCAAGGCTCTGGAGACACAGCTGGATATACCCCCGATTGAAACGCAGGTGAGGTACGAGGCGGCTCTCGTGGCCAAACAGCTCTTCACTCTCAGCGAATACAGGCGACTACAGGGCATGTCTCAGTGCACTATTCTTCACTATCAAGGAATTGGTGTTACCAATCCACTAATTACCTTGTAGCACTGTGGATGGGTTTTTCTTTGCGATATTTCCTCTTTATTCCTACTACTCTATATCAAAGTTTTACTTGCCACCTTTTGCAGTCCAAAAATCCAGAGCCTCCTTATATACTCGTACTAGGTGATATCCGAAATGAGTGTAATGCTGTCTGATATAATAAAATGAGTTGGATAACAAAACGGGAAAAATGCTTCTTCACATTTACTAACAGTAGTCTTGTTTTAAAATTAATTCAATTCAAATAAATTGAAAATGAATAACAAATTAATTTTTCGAGTTCATTTGAATTAATTCAAATGAATTGGAAATGAATTGCAATTCATTTTCTAACTCTTTTAAATTAATTCAAAGTCAATTCAATTGAAATGAATCGCATTATATTTTTTATGCTCGTATTGTTGTTTGTGGCTTAAAAAATGGGCGACAGTTGGCGAAGTTCGCGGTTGTCAAAATAGTTCACCCACAAAACGCGGTAAAGTTTGGAAATAAATTTTTTTATTTCTTTTTCCAAAAAACTCAAATATTTTTTTTCAGTCAATATCAAGGCCCATCTATCAGGTCTGCTTACTTGTACAAAAACAAAATACGATTCTTTTTAGTTGTCAAAAATTTACTAACACATATACAAAGCAAAAGGAAAAAACGTGTATGTGTGGCATACCATAAACGTATACATGCACATGTAAACAACTTTTGACAACTAAAAAGAACATAAACAATGATCATCAGGCTTCTTGCGCAGACCTTTTCAATGGGCCTTGGTCAATATGTAATAACTAAACAATATTTTTCACTTTTAATTATTAATAAAATTTTTTTAAATATTTATTTAAAATTAACGTAATTTTTTTTGAGAGATATTACAAAGTAGTCGTTTTTGTGAGGGAGGTTTTTATTCCAAAATGACTCGAACATTTTTTTTCGTAAAAAGCACAACATTCGCAACTAAAAACGATTTAAAAAAAAAGTATTTACCAGTTTTAGCTTTTTAAATTTAATTTAAAATGAAGTTTTAAGTATAGTGAATACATATGTATGTATGTATATGTAAAATTATTTTGTTTTTGTCTAGTTTCTCAGTATTCTACTCGCACAATGGTGAAGGGTATATAAGATTCGGCATAGCCGAATACAGCACTATTACTTGTTGTTTCTAACTTCATGCAGTTTATGGTATCCTAAAACATTAATTGGATTTGAAAAATTTGTGATCATCTCAAAATAAAGCCTTTTTTAACTTAAACAACGTCTAAATCAATTTGATACTTTTTATATTTTCATTATTTATATCGCCTTTTTTATTGTTTTTTTTTTTGTTTCAGAGGAAATTCCAAAATATTTGTTTAATTTTTGTTTAACCCCTTTCGCCGAAAAATATGCAAATCCTTTTAACTAAAAATAGCATTAAACAAAATATTTTTGTTGTGGCATTTGAAGCAAAGTGGTTTCAAGAAAATTATGTAAATACTTATCCAAGCCAGATTAAGCAAATGAAAAGTGATGACAGGCTGACGGAGACACAATTTAAATAATAAAATCACGCAAAATATGCAATCAACTTAAAAGTTTTTAAACTTTTAAGTCAAAACTCATTGTATTTCACATCTTTGACAATGAAAACTGTCGTACATTGTACAAAACTTTGGGCGAAAACATGAAAATTTTGACGAATATGAAGTGGGAAAATAATTGATTTCTTTAAAGTAATTATTTTTGTAATCAATTTCTAAACAATGCCAAAATTAAAATATCTAAAATATTAAGCGAATAATTTTGATTCATATGTGAATTAAAAAAAAATTTAATTTTTGTAAAATATAAAAGGGGTCTTTGTATTTATAAAAAACTAGAATACGATCGAATTCCTCAGTAAATAAAACGAAAAAGTTGCAACAAAAAAAAAAACTTTAGATTTAAAAAAATATGTCCTTTATTTGCTTTTGGTTTAAAAAACAAGCGTTTCAACTTTGTTTGTAATAATACTAGTTAGCGGTTGTTGAATCCACCGCTATCTACCGGGTCAAAATGTTATCTGTGCCCATGTTTTGTAACTCTCGCGTCGAGAAACTTTTCGATTTAAATGTGGGAAATGAAACAAAAATGCCATAAATTGAAACAAGCAGGTGTTTTTCTTACTAAACTGTGTCTGTAACTTTTTTCTGGCGAGTTCTTGCTGTCACGTAAGGAAATTACTCGCCAATTTACAGAAAAAGTGTGTCTGTAACATTTTTGTGAGACAAGTTCCCGCTTTGAACTGTCAAAAGACTCACGAATAAAAATAGGGCGAGAAAAAAAATTTAACACTAAAAACAATTAAAAATTAAAATACAAAAAATAATAATAATAACATTTTGTTCTTGGCACATTTTTCCATTGTTTAATTATTTTGCTTTAAACATTTTTACAAAATATACGAATTTTTTCAAAACTCGCTTGCAAACAACAAACATTAAAGTCGCACTTTACATTATTTGGTATAGCCGAAGGTTGTATTTTCGCCGCCGTCGTTGAAAAATTTTCAATTTTAGTAAATTTTTGTCGCCGTCAACGATATGTGTTACTGACGTTCTCTACGTCTGCAATGTCACAGCGGCTTCGGGTGCAATGTTATGACAGTAATAACGTAACGACGTAATCTCTTTTGATAGTTTTCGACATGAGTTACAGACACAGTTTTTTCTCACTTTTCGAGAAACGATGGAATATTTTGTTTTACATCTTTTCGATGCGAGAAGTTCTCACTAAATTTACAGAACATGGGTACTGGAAAAAAATCGTACCATAAAATAAAAAAAATTTTATATTACGACAACAGAGCCACCTATCGGGATTAAACTTAAGAGAAACGTCCAAATTTGGTGTCAATTAATCCAGCGGTTCTTGAGTTTCAGGAACACACACATGGCACAAACGTTTTTACATATCACACTGGTTTTTCTAAAGAAAGTCGACTCAAAATATTTAAATTTTCACTCTTTGCAAGAAATCGATGTACGGTGGCCATATCTAGCCACTGTAAAAATCTTACATAATATTCTCTTCTCTTTCCCAAAAAAAAAAAAACAGTAGTATCCCTCTTCTTGATGTAAAAGTAGCTTCTCCAGCAGGGTTGCCGAACATGGTCTTTTCCGACCAAATTTGGTCCGATATTTTTGGTTTAGTCGGATGGTAGGCCAAACCTTTTTATTGGTCGGTTTTAGTAAATATGCAACATATACTTATTTTAAAAAATTAGAAAATTGGACGGAAAACAGGCAATTGCAAATTTCATAGCTTTTTTACCAAAAACCAAAATTATTTTTTGATTGTTAATGAAACCATGGATGTGGCATTGAAATGTGTTACGTTAGTAGCAATCTTCCTTGACGGTGTTAGTTTTGAAATCTTATTCGAGCTTACCCAGTCAGATGCCGTGTAAATTTGTCTTCGTATAAAGAACTTTTGATCAAAAAACAATATTCCTATAACAAATTTTATCGGATTGGCAACAAACGGCGCTCACGCCTTGACTGGAACTGTTGGTACATGTAAAACAAAATCAATATTGCATAATTTGTTTTCGTTTTAAATGTTAGTTAAGCGAACAAGCGAACGTTCAGAAATATATCAACAGGCAATTAATCTTACTTAGCAGTCCTAAAATTATAACATAAATAAACGAATTTTAGGTATTCTGTTCTGTACTTGGTGTTTCTTATACGAGATGGGCTTCTTAAAGGAAGATGTTGAAAGAATCATGAACACTGGGATGCTTAGATTCTGTATTTTGAATCATGTTTTTATAAAGTCAATGGTATAAGAACCGCAGTGCTTGCAGAAAGTATGGGTGAGTTCCAAAACGTCGGTTGCAAAGCAAGTTATCAACGCGTAAACAATAGGCCAACTATGCATTGCTAAACCCTTTGATACATTTTTTACGTTGTCTGCAAAGTATTAGGATGTATTGGAGCTTAGCCTATGTCTTATTAAGTTAAATATGTACTTTTTTTCAAAAATTGTACAAACTAAAGTAAATAAATTTTGATTCATATTTTATTAGTGGTCGTCTATATGTGTTATTGCATACGTTCAATGAATTATTCTAGTTTAAAGGCGTTATTAAATGAATTTTCATATACATTTCGTTAAACGTGGCCAGCAATTTAATTTTTAATAAAACTAGCGGTTAATAGGTGTGAAGTTCACACTGTGAACATAGCTTTACTTTTTTGTTTTTAACAAAAAAAAAAAAAATTATACGTAGATTAATCCAATAAAAATTATACTTTATATATATCAAAAATACATATACATACATATCGTCATATAAAATGCAAAAGGGCCTATCTTCATTTAAAAAAATTTAGGAGAGATAAAAACTTAATAAAAAGGTCGCTATTGTGATTATAACAAAGGGGGTTTCTGGTTAATATCGTTAACACATTACACATGATTGACACTATCCTAAAAAAAAACTGTTTTTGTAATCTCAATAGTTTGCTTTTTATTAAACTGCGTATCGCTACTGAAAATTTTTAAAAATTATGATAGGGCCCTTTTGCGCTTTTATGACGATATAATTGTTTTTAAATATTTCAAAAATTTGGTCGGTTTCAAGGGATTTTGGTAGGAATGCCCGTAATTTCTACAAAAAGAAATCTAGCTGTGCATAGAAAACCATGTAAAAACACGTTGGCAAAATAAACGTTGAAATAGGTAAAAATACCTGTTAGGAACAAACACGACCTGCTTTGTTTTTGTAGAAATTACGGGCATAAGTACTTAAAGTACTTACACAAAATGTTTATACTTATAAATAGGGATGCAAATGCATGTTTTTTGTCGATAGTCTAAGATCGATGTAGACCTGCGATCGGCAAAATCAGGGCCCCGCGTTTTCTCTTTGCTCTTTTATACTCTTTTACTACGTATGTGTGCACACATATTAAAGAGAATTTAACAATATTAACAACAACATACGTAAAATTCATACCACGCACACAATCGCAAAATGTAATAGATGTAGACCAATTATCTTTCCGAAAATTAAAATTTGCGTTAAAATGGCATCGATTTGTTTTTGCATATTGTGGCATATTTTTTTCTGAAAATGCATATTTTTGCATATTTTGGTTTTGAATGCATATTTTCTATTGCTTGAATTTCCATATTATAAAAAAAAGTTCTACAAAAAAAATCCCAAATACACAAAAAAAAAATCTTCCAAAAAAATTTAAAATACAAGATTTTCTAAATTTCGACAAAAGATCCTTACATTTTTAACCAATGTAGGACCTTACATGGTTAAGGCTGCCAATGGACTTAAAATAGTTTATCAAAAACTGTTCACATGTGACTTGCGTGGCACATGGGCTACACTGTGTTGCAGAGGAAATTAGAAGCGAATTAGATAACATTGATTCATTATATTCGTACAAAAATTATCACTTGGTACCTTTAGCACCGCAGCCGGTATTAACAAGATGGGGAACCTGTCTAGAAGCTGCAGAACACTATTAAAAAACTTTGAAAAATTTAAGAATTTTATTGAAGAACTTGTTGTTACCGATGCTTATGCAATTAAAAAAGTTAAAGAAATAACAAATTTAAATAACTTTAAAAGGCAATCAGCATTTGTGTTCTCCAAATACTGTTATATTGGTGTAACAATGAGTAAATTTGAGGGCTTTAGTTTACTTTAGTCGACTCAAGTCAAACTAAATGATATTGCAAAAAGTAAAATTAACAAATCAAAAAGAAATCAAATTGTTTTGAAAAAAATTAACGATTTCCAAAAATAAAACAAATTTTAACTATTTAGAAATAAAAATTAAGCCATCACAAAAACTTCTGCGCATGTCGTACAAATGACGTCACGAGATCTGCATACTTGATAAGTATGTATTTGTTCGATCTTTAGTTACCGAATACAAATTGCCTACTTACCTTAACTTCTCCAAAAGTTAAAAATGAATTTTGATAATTTTTTATGTTAAATGCATGTAATTATTTTATTTATTTTCTTTATTAGTTTATAAATATTTGTCTGTTTACATATTCGTATTAAACTAATACTGGCTTAAACTAAATTTTTACTTAAATTGGTTTTGCTTTTAATTTTTTCTTTCATAGTCTTACAATCGGTAGTCCGGTCTACTCTTGAAAATTTTACCGATCGAAAAGAACAACATTTGCCTCTTAACAATATCAGATGAAAATATTTTAATAATTCTTTTAAGTTTTGCAAAAAACTTTATTTTTTAACAAAATGAGTAAAAATATTCAACAAAATGAAAGAATCTGCATTAAATTGAAGCCTGGTAACAAAATTAAAGATTTTTCTTTTTTTTCTTTTCAATAATTTTTGTTTTCTTTTGATTTATTTCAATTAATTTTAAGTGTTGAGGGTTGTTCTAAGTTTGTTTTATATGTTTTTATTATTTGAACTTAGTTCGCCTTAAAACAATTTAAATAATTATAATACAAATTGAATAGACTATAGACAACATTTACTAAAGAACATTATTTTTCAATTTATTACATACAATATTTATATATATTTTTTGTTAGTTTTTTATTTTTTTAGGTTTTTTTTGGTCAATATATCTAGAATAGCATTTTAAGTTTTATAAAGTTTATTTTAGATTTAGAGATTATTTTACATTTGTAAGTATGTAGTTGAGGTTGCCTGCCTGTCTATCTGTCTTTTATGTCAATTTGGATGTTCTTTCCCCTTCTTTAACTTTTACTACTTTCGAAATTTGCTGTTTGACAGGGTTTGTATGGAACAATTTTTAACTTAATCAAAAATTTTGTTTATTTTGTAATTAAATTGAAAATGAATGTTCCATGTTAGTTTGGCTTAATTGTTTTTTTTTCAATTTTGCTTAAATTTTTTTTAATAAAACAAGTAAAAAAAAATCTTTAAATCATGTAACAAAACTGACTAGCAAACAAACAGATTGAAGTTGTTTTTTTCTAAATTAAATTTAATATTGTCTTTATTTACATATGAAATCAAATCAAGCTGTTTAAGTTACTAAAATAATTTGTTTAATTTCTTTGTATAATTTAAATTTAAAATTCTAGTTTTGTGTATTTTATGAATTTATAATAGTCAATGTAGAGTTTCTTGGAAAATAATACTTAAAAGTAAGAAAAGTTGAAATACTGAAATTGCTTAATGAATGGCAACAATCTATTGCGCTCTGGGTGCTTAAAGGAATTCCCTATATTTAACCTACCCTACACAACGTCCATACTATACATTGTTATCTGTGCAAAAGAACAATGCATTGACAGGGTTACCGGCATTAAATTTTTCATGTCCTTTAATGTAGGGGAAATGGCATGACAACCCATATAAAAAGCAACAGAAAAATCAAGACGGAGTTTACTTATGTTCCGCAGTGATATAAGACATAGTTCTGAAAACATATATGTTTGGTCAACGTTGTTTGGAAATAACAACACATCGACAACACCAGTCTTCGCCATCAAAATTCTTGTAAGCACATCAAATTGTTAGCTGTTTAAACACAGCGGTTGCTAGTCTGGACGGTGTGCTTCATTCCGTCTTGACGTGCAAAATTGACGAGTACTTCACTCCGTTTTGATTTGTGCCCATGAATAAAACAAAACATTGGAAGAAAAAAGTATTTATTTGACCATTAAAAAGCAGCAATAATAAAAAGCAATACTGGCTGTCATTGGTGTTAGACTACGTTGTGTGAACAAATGTTTAGCATGAACAAAACATCGACAACAGGAGTCTTTGCGAGACAATTATAAATGAAATAAAGTTAATGCCATCCCAAAAACAAAGTTGAGATCAAGCCGAATTTACACCAAGTGACCGTATCTTGCTACGTAAGCAACAGCTGATAACTAACCTTGTGTCAAAATCGTATACTGTCCTGGTGGTTCTGGGGAATCCTTACTAAATTCTAAAATTTTCGCTTAAAATTATGATATTTAAAATTTTTTAAGTTATAATGTTTAAAAACACACAATTTAAAATTAAAAACAAATTGAAATATTTGCTTGAATTGTTTTCTACAGTGTTGTATTGTTTTTGACACAACGTTAAAATATTTCACAGTGTTGTAAACGTTTTCAAAATAAGACCACCTTGTATGAATTCGCCTTGGTTGATATCTTATGGGCGTGTCGATCAATTGACGTGTTGCTAGTTGCTATTGGCTAGTGATTTCAAGCTGGCAAAATTTTCCTTAGGATTACCCTCTTGGTCTGGCCCAGAGATTTGTAACGAATCTTTTTTTTGCTATTCATGAAATTTTAAATATGATTGAGTAGAGATCATTAAAATTCAACTACTCTGATGTATTCATACTTAAGCCACGGTATGTCAAAATCCACATGCCAGAAAGTTCATTTCGTGTTGTGTGTTGATGTCAGAATTATGAGTCTATAGAGTGAACAAGAATGTTTTTTTGCTTGCAGTACCCTTCAATCTTTGTATTGCTTTCACATTATTGACAAGGGAATGGTTGGCAAGCGGCCATAAAAGCTCTCTCTTCCTGGGAACTATCTTCAAAGTTGGTGACGGAATACCAAAAAGGCTACATGAACTAGGCGCGAGGAATAGAGTGATACTCTCTTGGGTGCCGGGACACTCAGGGGGCCCGGGAAAGGATAGGGCTGATGAGCTATCCGGGGCTGGTTCGAACGACCAAATGTTGCGCCTCGAGCCCCTTTGTGGGCTTAGTTGTGCCAATACCTAGTCCTTTTTCGAGGACTGGGCTCTCAGGTATCATAGGCGATACTGGCTAACACTTCCGGGAATGCGTCATGCAAATGAGCTGATCTTTCCCGGAACAACAATTGGGACGAGAGGTCTTAATAGACAGCAATTTGTTCACTCCACCTATTTTATTAGTGCAAAAATCTAGTAAAAACATTTAAAATATTTAAACTAGAACTATGAAAATGTACGGGTGACTCTCTGGTTCTAATGTCAGTAAAGTTAAATGTCTAAATAATGAAACCGAACTGGGACTGAACGATGTTTTCCATACAGTTTGGCATAAAGTTTTGAAAGAAAATGCGGCCGTTTGATTTTTTTTTTATTTATCTCAAGAATAGACACTAATTATCTCAACAATGCTACCATACTTTCATTCAATTTCATATATTTTGTAAACAAAGAATAATAACAACAAAATAAAAATAAAGAATTAAGAGAGAATTTGAAGCAGCGTTTAAAAAACTGCAGTCAAAGTACAAAAACTGCCATTTCTTGCACTCCTTCATTTGTCATTGGCCAAAAAAAACTATTACTTCCGATTCATTAAATGTAAACTGTCGCTATCGACAGTTTTTGGTTTCGACTGCAGTTTTGTAAACCCTGATTTAAAGTAACTGCCGACGTTTTAATTATGGGCTCTACACACACAATATTATTACAGTAACGGACTGTAGTTTATTTAAGAAATATTCCGTTCAGTCATTTTTAAATAAATAAACATTTAAAATTCCAAGCAAATTTATTTTTAACTGATTCTAACAGTTATTCAAAAAACTAAGTGCATATTAATACGGATTTTCAGTTGCAGTTAATTTAGTCCGTTGATTAAGTTAAATTCTTCTTTATGTAAAATTAAATGAAAATGTAATTTAAAGCAACGAAAAGTTCATTTAATTTTTACTGTCAAAAATTCAACCGCGAATTCCGTAAAATCAAATCAATATTCAGTTATCTTTTATAAATTAATTGTCAAAAAATTAACTACATATTCCGTAAAAACAATTAAATATTCAGTTATTTTATATAATTTTACTACCAAAAATTAATTTTTACTTATCTTTAAAAAATGAATTGCTTGTTTTGTGTAAGCAATACCCATTTTCTATTTGTTAAAATAATTTAGTTAAATACCTTCATCAAATTTTAAAAGTAAAATAATTGCGAAGCCATATCGGGCATGCTGCTGGTGTCTTATAATTGAGAGTTCTTCTGTAAACAACGTGGTCAGTACAACAAAAGTAAAACAAACGTGTGTAACTGGGTAAGTAAATAAAAATATTCTCCTTCTCTCGCTTATAAGAAAAACAAGCGGACAGGTGTCTGTCTGGTATTTTTTAGAAATTCTGGTCTTTTGTGGATTAAACGAAAATTTAATAAAATAACTGAATATTTAATTGTTTTTACCAAGGCCCATTGAAAAGGTCTGTGCAAGAAGCCTGATGATCATTGTTTATGTTCTTTTTAGTTGTCAAAAGTTGTTTACATGTGCATGTATACGTTTATGGTATGCCACACATACACGTTTTTTCCTTTTGCTTTGTATATGTGGTAGTAAATTTTTGACAACTAAAAAGAATCGTATTTTGTTTTTGTACAAGTAAGCAGACCTGATAGATGGGCCTTGGTTTTTACTGAATATGGGGTCAATTTTTTGACAGTAAAATTTTAATAAATAACTGAATATTTAATCGTTTTTACTGAATATGGTGTTGAATTTTTGACAGTAAAATTTTACAAAATAACTGAATATTTATTTGATTTTACGGAATATGGTGTTGAATTATTGACAGTAAAAATTAAATGAACTTTTTGTTAAAAATAAATGAAAAATAGGTAGACCGGTTTTTAATTGAACTTTCATTTATTTAATATTACATTTTCAGTTAATTTTACGTACAGAATATTGTGAGTGTAGAATTTTTGCCTGAAGTTGAAGACTTAATTCTGTTTCCTCATTAAAGCAGAAAACACTGCCTGGTGTACTGTTGATCTCGGTAGTACTGGTGACAAAGTCAATTGTCTGATCCATTATATACAGTTTCACTATTGCCAATTCCTACAGGGTAACTACTCAACAATTATATATTTGAAGTATTTGGCTCTTTTTTCGTTCTTCCAAAACGCGGTGTCATAAATACTAACGTTTAGGTTTTACTTTAGATCTGGTTGAATATTTTATTAATATAAATGATATATTTTCGATAACGATATGTTTGTTCTAAATATGTATTTAATAGCTTTTGGAAGTTTAAATGTCTGCATTTATCTAAATATAAATTTATTTATATATAATTTATTATTTATGTATAATTCTTTACTTTAGTTACCATCTAAAAGAATGTCAAGGAAAATCTTTGTGTTTTTTTTTTGTTTGTTTTTTTTTTAATCTCTTCATTTGCAGGCATTATTTTATAATCGTTTTAAATTAGTTTTCTCAATTTATTTATGTACAATTTGAAAATTTCTTCTTAGATTTTACCTAAATATTTCATAAGTATGTATGTATGTTCAGTTATGATACTGAAGTAAATATTTGTTTGAAATCAAGTCATTATTGCATCAACATGAGAGAGACTTCATTAAAACTCTCTTGTAAAATGTGTGGTCATACTTAAATGTAAATAATAAACTGATTTGGCCTCAATTATTTGCGAGAAAATTAAATGTGTAGATGTGGAAAATGAAAAAAAATTAAGGGATATTTGGAAGAATGTTAAGATGGAAAACAAATTTTCTAGGTTATTGATAGAAGTGAATTAAATTAGCTAAAAAGTTAAAAACAAATCTTTAGTTTTGAAAAAATAAATTCTATAACAGTCCTATAAAATAGTTTTAGTTCAGTTCAAACTTTTAATTAAGAATACTTATAAATTAAAATAGAGAAATTCGCTTGTAAGCAAACTTAAAAACGAAGGGGTTTTTTTTTTTGTTTGCTATCTGAATCCTAATTAGAAATAATTTTAATCATCAAGGCGAATTCATTGCAGGTAATCTCGGTACTAAAAAAGTACAACTTATACAAAAACCCACAAACAATTTGTTTTTGCAAAATGTTCAAAAACAGATCACCAAAAAATTAGAAACAAAGAGCTTTTAAGACCACCTGTACTAAATACGCCTTGAATAATATTAAATAATATTATTAAAGTCAGTTTTACGTTATTTTCAAATTAAAAATAATAAATTGGTTTTTATTTAAGTAAAATTCTCCCTGATTAAAGCAATTTTAAGGTATAACGTAATATTAACAACCTGTGTTTGTTCCTACATGTGAACGTAGTATTGATAACAAGCGTACGTAAATACTATTAACATCTACCTGATTTTCTCTGCTTAGCGCTTGAAAAGTCATTTCTTATACCCACATTTATTTTGTTAAGCGAAATAATCTCCGAAAACTCCGTCCGACTTCTTGTGAACTTCTAAGATGATGACCAAACGTCTAATAGTCTAGTCTTTGTAAGCACGATTATGTTCTTTTAAGAGGACGTACAAAAGTTGTTAACAATTATTTGTTGATAATAAATTAATTTGAATTTAAAATAAGTTAAAACTGGTTCATTATTTTATGTTAAAATTTTTAACTAGCGCCCATACAAATTTATGCTAGGAATAAATATTTTGGCATCTTTTATATTTACGTAAATAAAAAAAACTTGAAGTACAAATCGTTCTTAAAAATTTAAGTACGAATAACTCTAAAGAGCACTTAAAACAATCAAAAATGGGAAAACTTTCGAAAACCAATATGCGAGCAGACGAGTGGGTTTGTAAAAGTTTGTTGTAGAAATAACAACAACAGCACTACAAAACAAGGCAAACACGATTTGTTTATTTTGTGTAGAAACAACAACAACACTACAAGAAACAATAATATAGATTACTGTCATGTTTAACCCTGGAAGGTTACTCTTCATTTTAGTACATTAACGTTAATCTTCGTCGAATCGCCGAACTTATAAAAAAAATATTCTAGCGAAACGATTTTAAAAGCAAAAAATAAACTAAAATCTGTTTTAGTTAAGTGTTTTATTTAAAAATAAAAAAATAAAAATTCTTTTTCACTCTAAAATTTGATATAAATAAGAGCTCTATTTTTTGTTTTTCAAGTTAATTAAAAAATTTTAAAACAACAAAAACTAAAAACGTAAATAAAAATTACTTTTTTCTTTGTCAGCCAGTCAAAAAATATTTAGTAATTAGCCTTATTTTATGTTTACAACAGATGCTGTTCTTGCATATATTACATGTACTTTTCGTCATTCTGAGTTTGCTATAGGGACAAAGTTGGCAATTTTACGCTTCTTTTCGATTAGGTATATAATTTTGAATTTTTTCTTAATTAAGATCTGCTAGGGAGCTGTCTCGAATCTGCCTCTTAAATAGGGAGCCACGAGAGATTAACGAGATTTTTCAGACACTGTCGTCGGTTTTTGGGTTTTTGAAAATACGAATCCAGAATACGTCCACTCACTCCAAGCTTTCGAATTCAGCTAACGTTATTGAACACTCATAAAAAAGTTATATGCCAATAACCATCCAGGGTTAAAGAAAAAAAATAAAAAAAAATAATTCCCAAATTCTCTTTGTTAAAATTATTTATTAAAAACATAAAATCTTCAAAGTAGAATGATAATGAAAACCATAGCTGGAATGGTGCTGGAGTCTAATTTATGACTTCATCTGAAAATAAAGGGCGAAATACAGCAAAACTGAAATTAACATGGGTAACTTGTAAGCAAATATAAATATTCTCTCTATCTCTGGTACTCTGTGGTAAGTGTTTTGGTTAAAATCAATCTAATCTAACTTTCGGATTATTTCGGGATAAAACCAACTTAGAAATTCTTGAATCGAGCACAGCTTGAGATTAATTTTTCTTCACTTTTAATTAAGTCAATTCCGTTTTTGGATTCTTTAAAGTACGTGGCACTTCAATAATCCGTACTTGAATCAGGCATTCTATACGTGATTTAAGAAAACTTGTTATTGACATCGCTTCGGCTTGATTTAATTTCGGATAGAGTGTAAATAATTTTGCTTTTAAAATGGACCAAATCGATTTTGTTTTTCACCAAGTGCAAAAATATTTAAATACTACTTTTTATTTATTAAGCTTAACGCGGGGCGCTTCGCTACTTCCAATTAAATAAAATGAGTAAATTTTGTTTAAAACAGATCTCGGGCATTGTCACCGAAGAAATTTGTACACAGAAAAAATTATTACTAGTTTTTTCTCAATAAAAAAAATTTTTAAAATTTAATTTAGATTTAATTAACATTTTAGTTGTATTGAAATAAATTTTAAATTCAAATATTTGTTAAATAACAAAAAAAATTGTTCGTTTAAAATAAAATAAAATATGTAATTTAAAATTGTGCAATTGTTGTTGGAAATTGTTAAAATCAAAGTAGGTTACTTACTAAATGTGCTGTCATTTTGTATAATTGTTAACATATGTCAGCCATGACAAATTTATTACATTTGTAAGCATGACAAATTTTCCGAAATGGGTAAAAACTCTCAGCCGGACAAAAATATTGTTCGAAACGCATGGATGAATCCACCGTTAAAGACAAAGAAAATTTTGCCGAAACATTTGGTGCTAATAAGAAACCAAATGGGTTCAGTAGCCCTCGCACAGTTAGACAGGATATTCCTTTTTAACGCAACGAAATTTTGAATAAATAAGCTTCTCTTGAAAAAAGTATTTGCTAACGAAAATGCGCCTAATAAGTCCATTATTTTATCTAGCCCCTCTAAAAATACTTCTCTAAAAATTATTCGAACTAAAGTTTTCATTTAAGTTAAACAAGTTTCCATAATTTTAATTTTCCGTCTATTTAAATTAATTGTGGTGGGTTTTTTCGGTAGGACCGAATAAAGACTTTTCACTTGCTAAAACTAGAAGTTTTTCTAGGATATTGGTTTCTTTTTTACTGGGATATCGGTTTCCAGAACGGGTCTGGTATATTCGTTTCAAGGTCAGGTCTGGGATATGGTTTCTTGAACACGCTCAACGACACCGAATGAATAATTCGTTATCTTAACGTACTTTTAAAACAAAAACCAATTTTTAAGCGTTGTTTTTTTAAATGTAAGTTAAACGAACGATATTTTCGTTCGACTTCGGTAAACAGGCATTTAATCTTATTTCATGCTATTAAAATGGGACACCCTTAAAAACAATTTTTAAGTATGATCGTAAATAAAAAATTTTTGGGTGATATGTCTTTATTGTCTCTTTCAACATTAAATTAAAATAATCGAATACATATTTTAATTGTCAATTTTAATCGCTAATTAAACTTTAACATTGGTTTGCTCTTCTATTTTATCTCTTTGTAGGTGTCCATGTGTCTGGTACAAATATTGTTTTTTAGTCAACTTCTTTGGTAAGTTTATGTCTAAAATGTTTTTACATAATTTATTTTTTGTCTGTTTTCCACATTTCTTGAGTGAACTAAAAACTAATCTTAACAATATTTTGGCTTTTTACACTAAATTAATTTACAAAAACAAAATAATTTATTTTACGCTCGACATCTCAATAAAAGAAACACTAACAAATGAGCACATAAAATTAAAGCATTCGTTGGTTTAGAAGTCAGGGCTGGAATAATTTTCAAATAAGGAAGAATGTTAAGTAAAATTTATTTTTTAAATAAACATTAATAATTATTATTGTTATGATTATAAAGAAATAACGTTACCTGCTGTATCAGCCAATTGATTGGGGGGATGTTCCGTATAGAACATACTTTTTCCTATCGCCAAAGAACCTTTACGTTCTATAGCGTTACCAGATGAACTAAAACCTGGTATACTGTTTCCGGATACTGTTGATATCGATGATGTTGCACTGTTTGATGACAGCGACGACGACGCTGATGAAGATGAGGTTCCTGTACCTAGCAGCTCGTTTTTCACAAAGTTGACATCGGTCTGCAGAGATCTAGCTGAGTCGTTACGTATGGGAATGATGTTATCTGGAAGATATTTTATGTATCGATAAACATTGCCTAAAAGTGTGTATCACATTTATTTTTAAGTTTAAAATTTAAGGAAATTTAATTATTTCAAAAAAGCAAAATTGCAAATTTTGAAGTAGTCATAGTTTATACATATATCCTTCCGAAACAACCGCTGCAGTAATACAGATTGACAAAATTCAATACAGGAGGCAGCACAATTGGCCGGCTTAAAATTCAATAAATGTAACCAAAACAAAATTACAAAATTAAACAAAAAAAAGCGCTGATTGTCAGCAGTAAATAGTCCTCCAAACCGGGAACACTCCATACAAAAATCAGGCATCTTATCAGCAGGTTTGAAGCGATTTGAGGTATGCATTTATATATAAAACCTGCTCCTTTTGGAGCACATTTTATTCTGGGCAGCCTCATCCATGAATGAGGCGCATAATCGGCTTACATATCCAATAGGATCAATATAGAGGGAAGTACGTTTCCGCCTTTAAAACGAATCTGTTCCATATTAAACATATCGGAAAAGACCAAATTAAACATTTTTAATTCCAAGTTAAAATCTATTCTGCTTTATGGCTGTTAATTTTATCAATAAATGCCTGTGGATATTTCTACGCATTTTCTTGCTGAGGATAGTGTCAAACAACGAGCTAAGGGATAGAGTAAATCAACATCAACAACAGCGCAAATAGAACTGGATTGGACACACTCTTAGGAAGCCAGAAGAAGGTACTGCCAGAAACGCCACTGAGTGAAACCCGCAAGTAAGTAGACGGGTGTAGGAGATCCGCTCTTACCTGAAAACGCCAAATAACGAGAGTATTAGCAGGCGAACGTGTGACCTGAAATAATGCCAAACACCACGCAAATATTCAGATTATTTGGACAAATCTTGTTATGGCCCTATGCTCACTGAAAGAGTAAAACGTATAAGCATAGTATCGTATGACGCACAATGGTTGAAGAGCGGCATTAATTCATTTTTTTCATGTTCGCCGATTTGGATAATTTTTTTGGTATTTTGTTGTCAGACATCTGAATATTATGATTCCTTAACATTAAGCTGATATCGAGCCCTTATAGCAAAAATGATGTAACCAGTGTTGCCAGTGAAAACTTCGAGAAAGTTACATTTTAGTTTGCAAAAAGATACACTTTTTCCCAAAACGATACATTTTGAAAAAAAAAAAATTTTTAAATGCTTTTTTAACGTTTAACATAGCATTTTAATTTCATATTTAATGAATATTGCAAAGAAAATATTGTAAATGAAAATGAGGTATATTCTAGGTTTCGACTCGTATTGATAACGAAAAGTTTTTTAAATCCGCATAGTTCATAAATTGGTGTTCTCAAATCCACATGTTTTTGTGTATTCGGTAAAAATTGCTAAAATAGCGGAAATTCTCAAAAATTTGCTAACAGCGTCATAAAACAAAAATAAATCGTAAAAGCTGTAAAGAATCAGAAAACTAACGGGAACAAATCGCTTTTATCGCGAACATGGCTAAAAATTTCAAAATTTGAAACAAACTATAAAACAAATTGTCGGAAAATAACATAAGAAGCGTAATATAATGAGTTATATTTACATCAAAATCAATACAAAAAGTCGATTTAAAATTTTTGGTCAGTTAGGCCTTTTGCGATTTATGTAACTATATATTTTTATTAAATTAGAAATAGAAAATTTTAAACTAAAAACAAAATTTTTTTTCTTGTTAAAAATTTTTTAAAAAAAGGCGATTCATTCAACTTTCACCAACCCCAACTTCTCTAATTAAAAACGAATAAAAACATGTGGATGTAAAGCGCAGAACACCAAAAATGCTGAAGTAATCCACTTTCGAGTGGAATCGTATTCTAGGACATATGACATACAACTTCATATTTAAAATTATTTAAGTCATAAATATGAGGTATGTAATTTTTTAAAAATACAGTAAGCAAACTGTAACATTAATTATATGCATGTAACTATCCTTGAATGTTATCAAAACAAATTCATCTTTGTATAAACTAATATATGAGTTAAGGCGTTTTTAAACTAAGGCGATTATTTCAAAGAATTCATATAAATCTCCTGACAATAAAAACGATGTATATATTTCTTCGGAACAACTTGGCACTACTAGTAATAATCAATTTAGGTGGATCGTATGTTAAAACACCCTCTATGCTTTCTATCGGCAACGATGATCAGTTTTAATAACTTTTAGTTGGCTAAAAATCCTCTAATATTTTATTTCTGTATATTTTGCGTACAGAGTCAAAAGATACGAAACATGTCAGGATTATACATGGTACCTGAAGACATCAAAATATACGAAAACTGTATCTTTCGTATCCTAATGGCAACACTGGATGTAACCAACAAAAATAAAATTTTTCAGGAGAAGGTTTTTTTTAAATATTTTTGCTTCAAGTCTAGGGTTCCCAGAGATATGAGATTTTTAGAGATGATGCAAATGATCAGAAATTTCGTAGAACAAAATATAAGCAACATCAAAATTTCAATGTTCATCAACTTCAGTGGACTGCACCTTTTTAGTGCTGTGGAGCGCTGTTTAATGCAAAATGTCAAATTACAGCTTGAAGTCTCAGCTTAAAGTTAAAAAAGAATTCAGCTGCTCCTACCTGTTTCTTTCCAAAAAAAAAAAAAATACAGGAAAAACTATAAAATTATAGAATAACAAAACATGAATTTTCGTTCATGCTTGTTTTTGCTGACAAAAGATTTCATTATTCGCGAAGAATTGGACGTGACGCCACTTATGAAGACGTAATGCATTATGTTTTATTGTCTTCAAACCCATTTATAAATAGGTTTCGCTTAAAGCTGCAAATCAAAAATTGGAGTACGATAATGATGTTAAAAAAATTATTAAAAGACTATTAAGGTTTAAATTACGTATTCATGTTTTTCTATTTGGTTTTTATATTGGAGGTGGGCGGATCACGTATATATTTTCAGCAGCCCATTATACAATTATAATATTTATTTTTTGTAAAAATGGGGTTGATGCGTTAAAAATTAAGGGAGTTTTGCCTCTTTTTCAATACAAGTTGTATGGGAAGTATGCGGATATTTTTTAAAATTTCACACAAATGATTCTGAGTACTTAAAAATGATATGTGCCTAAAAACAATACCGTAGGTCAAAATTTAATTTTCACTTTGTATGGAAGGATCATTTTGATGTTTCCATTCCATGATTCAAACAAAAAATGCCTATGTGCCAAGTTTCATTGTCCTTCGACAACTTCTTATATTTTCAGCCGCTCGTTCTATGAGCTTCAAACAATGTGTGACGTAGGGAAGTTATCAAGGTCAAACGTATAATCTTTATTGAGGCTTCACCAAAATTCTCAACCCCATCAACGGTTCATATCTGCTCGATAATGTTGTTTTAAACTGTAACATTTTCGATTTAAGAAACTCCATAAAAAATAGGTGTCAAATCTCACGATCGTTGCGGCCAATTCACTTCTCCTCTATTAGAAATAATACTATTTTCGAACTTTTATTTCAAAAGATACATTGTTTCTCTTGCTGTGGGCAAGTGGCACCACATTTTATATATGTCTAAATTATCAGTTTTCTGCAAAAAAAAAGCTTCGGATCATCCCCCTGTATCGATTTCCATTGACCGACGATACCTGCAATTTGGATACCCTTTACAACAAGTACACTAAGAAAAAACCACTTTGTACTTTTATAGTTGGTCGATACGTCAAAAACATAAGCAACTTTTGACATTTTTCTCTATTAATAAGAAAACAAGAGTAGCTCAGCTGTGTTTTCAACGCCACCTGAAAAGTGAATTCGCCTTAAAAATACATCTTCTTGGATATAAAAATTAAGCTTATTTTAAGAAATGCACGGCGTTTCGTCCCACGTTCTTATTATGAACAACTCAATTGTTTTGTTAGCACTACAGGGCAAAATTTTACTCTTTTTGTCTCTTAAAATTTTTGAAATTACACAGAAAAAAATTTGCACCAGTAATAGCATTTATCAAAAATAAAATCAGTTTTAATTAAAAATTTAATCAAGTGAATTAAAAGTTAAATCAAGTGAATTAAACGTGTAACTGACAGAATAAATATGCACCAGTAAGCAAATTAATAACTGGTGCAAAATTTTTTTCTGTGTAGTGCAAATGCGATTGCAATTGGAAGTGATTATTTAAAGCTAATTAGGAATATAATTTAAAAATTTATAAAACTTGCAGACGGTAAGAAATGCATGAAATGATTTTTCTTATTAATGTTTATACTACTCTTCATTTTAGCATATTAAGGTTACTCTTCGTCGAATCGACGAACTTTTTAAAAATAAATTCTAGCGGGACGATTTTTAAAGTAAAAAATAAACAAAAATCTGTTTTAGTTAACTGCCTATTTCACGAGGTCACTCGTGACAAATAACATATAAAACAAAAACAAATTTTTGAATTAAAAATTACTTTCGAAAAACGCAAAAGAAAAGAACATTAATGGTGTCAAATTCTTTCCACTTCTCCTAAGCATTTCGGAATTGAACTCCACTACAATCGCTTAAATAGGAAACAAGTCAAAAAACCAAATGCGAAACAACCTGCTTTTAAAATTTATATTTTGGTTACAAAAACTAATAGTTGTAAATGCATGACAGAATGCACCGATTCTCATTAAATCTTCAAATACTCAGAATCCATTAAAATAAAGATCGGTTATAAGCACACAACTTTAAATATAAAATAATCAATAAAATATTTTATTGTTTACTTTTTATTCACACATTTTGTAAACGACTATTTTGACAAATTGGATTTGTTATAAATTTATTTTTTTAATTGACACTTACTTTCTCTGGTGTCGATTGTTGAGTGTGTGACCTGCTTTGAGGGCGTGGAAGGTAAAGGAATTTCTAAGAGAAAAAAAAGAAATTGTAGAAAAATGAATTTTGTTTTAAAAATTATTTTAAAATACAATCCAAGGCGAATTCATGTAAACGGTGGTTGCGATACTACACCAAGTAACAACACCAAAAACACAACATTGTATTTTAATATTTGTCGATATGGCAAAAACACAAGTAACTTTTTACATTTCTCTCTCTAATTTTGAAAAAAAAAAAAGTAGCACAGCTGTGCTTTTAACGCCACCTGAAAATGAATTCGCCTTGATACAATCAAACTTCTATTTAAAAAATTAAAGAAAACTCTAGTCAATATTTTTTACACTTACCATAAACACGTATTGATCCCTCTGTCTCGCCTAAAGAGTTCTTCGAGATGCATCTATAATTGCCAAAATCACCATATTGTAAATTTCTTATCGTAAGTTTCATATGAGCCCTTGAAATCACACAAAATATTTAAAAAAAATTAAATACATTCGTTGAATACTGCTTTCAATTTTATAAATTTAAGTAAAACTTTTTCTTTATTGAACTTAAAAAAAAAACATAAAATATTTTAATAATTTACATACAGATGCATGCATAAATAGTTTATTTACACATCTCAAGCCAATTGCAAATGACTGTTACATTCAATTCAATATGCCTTGAAATGTACACAAACGACTTTACGTACGTATAAAGATACGAGTGTGCGTGCAAACGAGAATACGTACGATATGATAAATGTCATTTATTTTAAAATACATTTTCACTTAACAATCTTGATCATTGACTTGCAACAAATACAAAAACAACAAAATGTTTAGCAGTTATGTTTAAAGCATAAAGTAAAGCATACATGTGCAGCCCTGCAAGTATTTAGTAGATGGAAGTGACTTGGCCACTTCCAGGCGTCTAAAAGAATTTTTTTCATATTTCACAAAAACAAAATACTCTTGTATATATATCATCTTATTGAAGTCTTCTTTCCCACTTCTAGAAGCCAATAAGAAGAGAATGCAAATTGTTCGTAAGCAAAAAAAAAATATGGTATCAAAGAAGCAGAGCTTTCATTATAAAAAAAAAGTACAGTTATTTAGCCATTTTATGCGAGAACAACAGAAATAAAGATAAAGCCATGCGCTTGATTTCACTTTATATGAGTCTGGCAACGTCTTTCATCTCTAAAGAACAGTTACTGTACACGTAATGTAACGCGCTTATAGAACATTTAAAAACATGTAATATGGCAACGCTTTAAAAAAACAACATCTTGAGTTTCCCAGCGAAATTATATTCCAATAGGAATACAGTTTGCCTGGAGTCATTTGTCCGGCATGCACGCAAAATTTTAACTTTGTTTCAAGGATGGCGTAATTTTTTTATGCCCTCCATAATGGTGAATGAGGGTTTACTAAGTTTGTCATTCCGTGTGAAACTTTTTTATTATTCATCTCAGATCCCATGGATATTCTGGCTTCTTGAGTAATTCTAAGTCGATTTAGCCATGTCCGTCTGTGTGTCCATCTGTTGACAACACGCTCACTTTCGAAAAACTCAAAAGAAATGAAAAAACTTAGTGTCAAATTACTTGTAGTTATACTACGCAGTATGGGATTGAAATCCATCAAAATCGGCGCAGTAGGATCAGAGCTATGAATCAAAATGTAGAGCCGCCACCCTAAAAAATTTTGTTACAAAAACTAACATAAATAGTGGAATAATGCACGGAATGATATAAGATTTTGCGCACAGATTCGTTTTATTTGAATCACACTATTAATTTTCGTAAAGATCGGTTCATAATTTACTCTACGCTCCATGTTAACCCTACTCTCGAAAAACCGTTTAGTACACCTAAAACCGTAATTAATAATGCCATCGTAATACAGTTTGGTACGTCACAGTTTTATGGGACCAGAAATCACATTTATGAATTTCGTGATGATCGGTCCATAATTTACTAAGGCCCCATATAAAGCCCACTCTATTAAATTAATTAAATACGCCTAAAATCATAGCAGATATAGATATTTCAGTAAAATTTCTTCCAACTTAGCTTCAAAAGGCCCGAAAAATTTCATTCAATTTCCCATGTTAAGCAGCCTTCTGCAATTCACTGCAAACTGTTGGTGGAGGGTATCAAAGTTTTGGCACAGCCGAATATAGTACTTTAATTTGTTTTTACTGTCATGCTTGATTTGAAAATTTAGTGATTTTGCAAGAGATCTTATTAGAACCAAAAATTAAATTTATATGTTTGTATGAAAAATCCTGGAAAGTTTGCAAAAACAGAACTGGTGGACTAAAAAAGAAATTGTCGTCTATTATGTAATAAAGTAAGCAAACAAATACAAGTTGGGCACAATTTGGCAAGAATGACTGGAAAAAAGATAACAAAACAAATCTGGGCTGTCTCTTCGACGACATGTTTGTCGGCAGCCTGATCGACATTTTAATGGCTCGCTCTAAGACTCTCTTTAAACGTGAGCCATGCAGAATGTCTCAGGGGAGGACCAGGACTCTGTGACCTGGCTATGACGCTACTTGGTTTTGGTAGGGACCAGTATAGGACCGTGATATCGGTTACGACGGCTCACTGGGTGAGAGGGACCAATGCGAAGAGGATGGGTGTGGTGGGTCATTATAACTACTGTAGAAGTTTTCACGATGACGAGGAGGTGGAAACGGTGTTTAACTTTTTCTGCCAATTAAGATGAGGCATTTATTAGATCAGAATTACCATGTGTGGACTCTGTGTCTAGTGTAGGACTGAGGTCGATCTCTCTTTGTTGCAGAGAGTCGAGGCGGTTCGAGGCTGCAGTGATGTCTGGGGAATAATCTGGTGGATACTGAAAGACTCTGCTTACTGGCTGAGGGTATCAGAAAGGGACCGCTTTAAGGAACCAAGTTAGCCGCCCTTAGGGCGGATGCCTATTGAACCTAGCCTTACCCAATAACACATTCAGTTTAAAACCTTTTGCGAAGCAGAAATGTCATTACGTCAGTTCATTATTGGTTTGGCGCATATCATGGGGAAATTGCCATAATGAGCTGACGATTTGTCGACGTGATGCATAAAGCGCAAGAGCAAACAAAAAAACCTGTCTATATTTTGATAGAAACAGCACCAATCGAAATCAGTTCGGTTTTTTACCAAAATATTCTCAGCTTTTGTTTCGAACAAATCTTAAATTGTAGATCAGTTTTTCTGATGCGTAAATCCCGTCAGCAAACATTACAACCATCTTGCCAATCAAAATTTTGTATTATTTTCCCAAAAACGACGCTTCCGCGGTAAACAAACCCTTCCAATGGATATAATTGGCGATTTTTTCAAAACTGTCACGATATTAAATGCTTGCAGGGTATATATGCTTATATGTATGTATGTATGTATGTGTATTAATATGCATGTTTTTATTTGTTAGTGTATTAGTTTCTGGTTTTTGTCCATAAAATTCTTCTAACATTTGACGTTTACTTTTGCTTAAAGGAAATAAACTTTTAAAAGTCTCATAAGACATTTCACGCTGCTTCATCTATACAGATGCATATACACGCACACAGTAACATACATAAAACTTAAAGTAAAAATAAAAACAAAACACTGACATGTGTTTTTTTCTGTAAAGTAAATTTTCAATAGTTGCACAATAGCATTGGACAGTGGGTTAATGGGTTGATTTTTTTTTTGGCAAAATACCTACTTAAATTTTTGTGAAATGTCAAGTTTTGGTGTTTTTTTATTGAGTGATATGGCATGCGACGCATATTAACGCTTCCTTCCTACAGAAGCATAAAGTCGTAGGCGGCTTAGGAGGTATATAACTTGGAGATACGTACTGGCCATACCTGTACTTGGGTATAAGGACTGGTTTTAAGCAAATTTTTCTTCAAATTCACTTTAAATGAAATTTTTCAAATTTTGTGGAATTTAATTAAATATGATGGCATGATATCCGAAACAGTAGACGAAGTGAACGCCCGAGAACTAGATGGAAGGACCGTGTTGAAGAAGGTTTAAGGATAATGTGTATTTGAAACGGGCAACAGAAAGCTGTATGTAGAGAAGAATGGAAAATTATTTTCGAAGAAGCTGAATCTTAACCCGAGCTGTAACGCTACATGACGATAAGGGAAAAACCCAAAAAGAAGTTTTTACCAAACATACGATTTACATAAAAGTTCATGAGAATCAGTTTATATTTATCAATATATGAGGCCTGACTTAGAAATGTGCGTATTTTCCAACAAATGTTTTACAGAGTAGGTATTTTTCACGATAGCGATTACATGGGCTTAGTTTTGCTGATATACTTGCCTGAAGAGATCTACACCTAGTGTTCAATGCGTTAATGCGTTTAATGCATCTATCAAAAAAGTAGAATCAGTGCAATTATATGTAAAAAGTTACACAGCAGAATTCGTGGAATACATACACGTATAGAACCCATGAAATAGTTTTTGATTTTCGTATACGTCGCTTGCGTTTTGAAAGAATGCCAGCTGTTTTTAAAAGCCAAGAATGACAAAATATATTTTTGTTAATGTTATCGATAAAAATGTTTGTGTTTTAGATTTCTTTTTGCAAAAATTGTTTTTATTTAATAAAAATAGTTACACAAGAGTTGATCAAAACAAAAAACTTGGATCATAAAACGCGTTGCATATAAAAAAATCTATAAAAGCCTCCATTTTATTTTTTTTTTAAATGCATCCCTTAGCCATTATTAATCTCGTCCGAAGCTCGGTAGGCTACGCGCAATTTCTGTTTATATAGTAAAAAAACTCTCCTTATGTCTTGACATTTAAGTTTTAAAAAACTGTTTTAATTGATTTTCTCAGAATTATTTTTAACTTAACGGTGTTTGGAAGTGGACTCCTTTATTGCAACAAAAAATAACAAATTTGAAATAACTTTAGCAAAAGTGTTCCTTCATACCTTTTTTATATGTAAAATAATAATCAGTATTATATCTCAAACTGATGTGAAGTTATAGCAAAATAGATGTTGTTAAATCTGCATATAAAAGTGCATGTTGAAAACTTTAATGGCATTTTGTCAAATTTTTTTTTTTTTTTTTGGAGATATGACTATGTTGCAATAAAAGAGCGATATCTTGTATTTAGAATCGTATAAAATGCACAGAAAGTATTAAACCTTCAGCTTTAGAGATTTTCAAAAGATGGGTATGTACCGCGTTTGCTCACAATAGAACAAAAACAACGCCGGTGAGGTGCTTTAATAGAGTGTTTAGCGGTCTTTAAGGGCCAAATACACTTGTCAAATGCTTGTCCAGCCAGCGAATTCAACGTGTACGTGTGCTGGACGTTATATTCGCCGTCATATCTAAATTTTTTGATTTTTCATCAAGCGTTGTCGGTGTCACACATACAAATACATTTTCATTTATACTACCACAATGCTTGATGAGTATTTTGATCAATGTATTTGGGCCTTAACACCGTAAAAATACGAGTTTTGGAATCGATTTATAACCATGAATAAGACATGAGTCAACCACTTCACAACAGAGACAATAAAAAAGCATAGCAGTGAACTATTACGGTAGAAGCGGCCACAAGGGATTAATTTAAGTAGCGTTATTTATGCATTCTTGATACATAAAGTGTTTGTTATTATTTGTTGTTATTTATCAAATTTCAAGTTTTGGCGTTTTTTTTTTGAAAATTTTAAAGATTTTTTGTTTTCTTGTCGAATAAGCGTTCTTTAAACTTGGCTTTGGGAGAAGAAAATAATTCTAGCGATAAATAGATTTCAACAACAGTTTTTAAGGACTTAATATAATTTTAAAGCTGTGAAGGGCACTTTTGCAAATCCAATGACGCGTGCATAGGAATAAAAACGACACATGTGCACTAAAAACTTCTTCGTTTTCTGCTGCCTCCCCACACAAGCATAGATGTGATAGTATGTGTGTTGCCCTTCACGGTTTTAAAGACCCAAATTAAATAGAAATCTATGGAATCATATCATACCATATCGGGAAAGACGATTTTCAAACTCAGTGGCAAAATTTGAAAAAATTTTATTAGAGAACTTTTAAGTAAATACGCTTATCTACATTACATTGCCAACCATAATCTTTAACATTTTACACCATGTATAAATTGTTATTATAGATGTTCATATTTATTCTGTGAATCTTTGTGGGGAGGTTTAGTTTAAGTTTATAAGTATGTATGTGTAACTTAACAATAAATATATTTTGAATTTATATAATTGTATTGCCAAAATATTTTTGTGACAGAAATTGGCCCTAAGGGCTTGTTGTCACTTCTAAAAAAAAATAAAAATAAATAATCATCAAGCCCACTGTTCCCATTTGTATGTGTCTATGATCTAAAAATGCAGATGTGCGTTTGTGTGTGGGCATGAGTGTATAAACCCTGCAAATAATAGGACCAGTCCAAACACGCGTGTAAAGAGTAGTCCACAAAGGACCAGGACTAGTCCAAAAGTAACCCAAACGTATGGAAAAAACCTGGTCTATTTAACATTACGATGTCCTAGGAGAGGATCATATAACCCACCTTTGGACCACTAAGGAGTAGTTTTAAAACTACTCCATGGTATGTAACCCACCTTTGGACCACTAAGGAGTAGTTTTAAAACTACTCCATTGTATACTCAAGAGGATTAGTTTTGAAGTCGTTTAAAAACGAAAGCACGTCGTTAAAAAACGAAGACATGTCGTCTCACTACAAACACTTTTTAACAATGACATGGTCCATGCTTGCATTACATCGGACCAGTCCATGGAGTAGTCCATTTTATCAAAATGGGTCAGGTGGTCCAATTTTATTTGCTGGGAATATTCATGTTAGTAAAAACATCAAATATTTTAGTTTTTCTCTGCTTCTGCTTCTCCTTGTATTTCTTGTTATCAGCGTTACCGTTGGTGCCACTAAAGTAGCAATTTGCCACTTTTTCGACTGCTTGGATACTATTTGGCCACTTTTACAAAATGCACCCAAATGTGATACTTTTTGTAATTCTTGCCACTTTTTTGATACTTTTTATGTTAGGAAAATATACTTTTTTTCATTCTGTTTTGTTATAACTCCCATACTAGCCTTGAAAATTGGGTTCCAAGTGAAGACATTCTACGAAAGTATAGAAGTCGTTTTAAGAACAACTAATTGTAAAAAAATATGTATGTAACTGACCATTAATAAATAACACATTGAAAAAGTTTGTTTAACAATTCTAACTGATTTTTATATTTTTTGGAATGCTTAAGACAAAATGAGCACAGTTTTCTCCCATCACGTCACATTTATCAGATACACCAATTATTGTAATTTCGGAAGATGTTTTGTACCACAATTAATAACAAAATCGAGTGGTATAGTTTTGTTCTATTTGTAAAGCTGATTACAATAATTTGAAGCAATAATAGACGAATTTGGATAACAACTAAATATCCTATACTAAAGAAATTAAAACACTTGCACTTAAATTTAGTAGCATGTATGAATGCCGTGTATTTATTTGTATTAAAGTGCGAAACTGATTAAATATAACGAATTTTAAAAAGTGATATTTTCGTTTTTTTGTTTAGGATTTCTGATAAATGTGACGTGATGGGAGATAACTGTACTCATATTTGGCCATAGCATTCTAAAAAACATAAGAATCTGGTGGAATAGGCAAATAAACTTCTAAAAAAATTTTAAAACCTGTGCAATACAATGTCTTAAATAAATCAAAGAAAATTTATTCAAAAAGAAAAGTACAAGAAATATATTACTTAATGTATATATAAAACAAATTACATAAATATCTTCTAATTGCTGCAACACAATGTCAGAATTCAAAAAACATGTTTGGCAGAAAACGAGTTTAACGTTTTTGAATTACCAAAACATTAAAGAAAATATTCAATATTTTTTATTTTTCGAATTTATTCTATGAGTAAAATTTCAGTTCATTTTAATAAAGCTGTTTTGTAATAGTCATATTCCTTCAATTTTTCAGAAATGACTTTATACACTACCAGACTATTATATTGTATTTTCTTGTTACATTTTACCTTAGCTTTCCTTTGGAAAGCAATGAGGTATATTGTATGTAAAGAAAAATTTACAATTATTAGACACCAGCAGAATGTAATGCATTTTCTGGCCCGCTACGTCCTTCGTCAGCATTCTTTGTGTCACACTGGATAGTGATACTTTATAAATTGAATGTATTTAACTCAACAATTTTAACAAATAGAAACTGGGAATTATTTCCTTCCGAAGGTTACTTTATATTATATTCACAAAGAATGCTGACGAAGGCCGTAGCGGGCCGGAAAATGCATTACATTCTGCTGGTGTCTAATAATTTGAAAAATAAAAAATATTGAATATAATATAAAGTAACCTTCGGAAGGAAATAATTCCCAGTTTCTATTTATTAAAGAAAATATTTTATAAAAATAACTTCTCGAGAGAAATATTTATTTTAATTTTTGCAACAAATGAGCCATAAGTATGTATGTCTATTGTAATACGATCAATTGTTTTTTAGTGCATATAATTACTACATATAGGTATGTTTTTTTTGTTATGTTTTTATACCATTTATAAAATGTTATTTTAAATTATAATAAATAGAAAAAAAAACGTAAAAAATACATAATATGGTGTACTTATTTTAATTTGAAAAGTTGTGCCACTTTTTTTATAAAAATCCACTTTTCGGTGCCACTTTTTTTTTAGATATCCCCTTTTTTTGGTACTTATTGAAAATATCCGACGGTAACACTGCTTGTTATTTCTCTAATACCTTCTACAACATACTACTTCTATTGCTCTTATTATGTTAGAATATGATTAGTTTGTATATGATGTCAAAGTTTTGACTTCATATTAAAGTTTGTTATTTTACATTTTGATAAATGTAGATATACACACACGCACACAAACATAGATACGTGTTTAAAAAATATGTCAATATGTATATGAAAACGTATTTTCATATTTTCATTTATGTAAAATGTGTTCAAAAGACTCTCATAAAAACACATACACTCCCTCACAGATACTGATACAGACACTTATAGAAACAAACTTATGCTGTTGCTATACATACGCAAATGCTCGTAGAATTGTAGTTCATAATTTTTTTCATATGCTCTAGAGACAAGTTTAGTTAACTTTTGATAAAATGACTTTTGTTTATTAGTTTAAAACACTTTGGAGAATATTAAGAGAGTAAGTAGAAGTTCCATAAGAAATCATTGTTCAATGGGGAGGTGGTTTCAATATTTCGTTAAACATAAATGGACCCTTTCCACTTAAAACAAAACTCTCACACACACACCCGCCCATAAAACAATTTCATATTTGTATAAATATTTCATTAAATTTTTTGACAAGCTTAAAAATAAAAGTTTAACGTTGCATTTATTTAGTAGTGCAAAGCATAAGAAATGTTAAAACTCACCTGTAAGAATTTTCTGTATAATCAGTTTTATATTTTTTACTCGGCAATACCATAACAGAATTATAGACCCAATAGATTATGGCCCTATAAAAATTAGAAAAATAGATAAGAATGTTAAAGGACTTAGTAGATATATTTAATATTTTTATTATTACAAGAAAGCTTTCTACAAAAAAAAAGTATTTATGAAAAAGATATAATTCCCAAATTCTATTTGTTGAAATTAGTAGACATTTAGAAATAAAAAAAAAAGAAGTAAGAAAGTATAGCCCTATTATTAAATACCCTACACCACATTATTTATTAACATATTTCTGAAAGTCTACCCTATTTGATACCCATGGGCAATTATGGACTATCTATAATAAAATTATGTTATGAGGTTAAGATTCATGTAAAGTTCTTTGTATCAGATATTTTTTAATAATCTTTAGCTTACAGTTACTTTCCAAGAAAATTTCCAATTATTCCAATAAAACTTGATAAGATTTTTTATACTGAAATAGAATAAATCCTAGAGCACACGGAATGTGAAAAACCATATGTGGTTCTGACGTGACACACAATGGGCATTGTGGTGTTTTAATGACGCCAGAATCACATGTGCATGTGGGTTTTTCACATTCCATGTACTCTACTCTAAAGTTTGGACGAAGTTAAATCTAAATACCAACATAATAAGATGGTTATTGGCACAAAGAATCTAATCCGGAAAAAAGTTTGTATTAAGGCTATGTGAAATCTTTAACCAAGTGTCTCTACTATCAATAGGCTGAGTCCCAATATGCTGAATGACACTAAGAAAGTATGTACCAAATTTCATCAGACTATTTCCTAAATTTGCGATCTGTACTTTTCTCACAAGGTTTACGTGGACAGCCAGCCTACCAGTTAGACGGACGGACATCGTTAATTTTAAAGTATGTAGCTGCAATTTTTGTTTAATACATATTTTTACGCAAAATTTTGTTTGACTTTAATATAAAAAACAAATTCGAGAAAAAATTTCTTCTACAAAATCGCAAAACGCGAAATATATTTTATGGTGTTCTGAAACTCGTGTGTTTAGATTGATTTCTGCCATAGTTTCTCACAAATACTCTAGTTCCCCGTACATTTGCAATTTGAAGTAGCCAAACTTCTTGAGATTGCGATTTACAGAACGCCTATTTCGCGATTTCAAGTCAGAATCGCAAATGTTATGCTATGTTCACACTTGGGTTTTTAAACGCGTTTAAGCAAAACGTTGATTAAGTTAATCAAAGCAGTTCACACTACATTTGAGATGATTAAAATGGCAAATGATTGTAAATAAAAAAACAAACAAATTTATATTTCTTTAAAGTATTATAAATGGATAAAAGTACTTTTATAAAGTTATCAGAAGATTATTTTAATCATTTAAATGATGAAATTGTGAAAATGTATGAATATTTAAGGAAAAAAATAAAAACATTAAGCAGAAATCGTGGCCAGTTGTACACGCTCATGTTGGCCGATTCAACATTATACTCATTTTGAGGTATGTTCACTATGTGATTAATGAAGTGATTTAGTTGTAATCAGGTCAATTCGAAATGATTAACAAATCACTTCAATGTATGGTAAATCATCTTAATCACGTTCGAGTTGCTTAAATGCGTTTAAGAACCCAAGTGTTAATATAGTATTAATTGTTTTGCGAATGTCAGAACATGCCGGAAAATTTAAAATGTTATGTTATCTATACAGTTATTTTCGCTTATAGCCTATTTCGCTTAAAGGCCAAAAACGGACTTAAGCCAAAACTGTCTTTACACTTGCAGATTTTCATACAAATTATTTGTTCTGAGATTTATTTCGCTTGTAGTCCAGTTTCGTTTAAAAGCCACATTTTCTGTGCATTCGTATATAATTCTTTATAATTAGAATTGTGATTATTTTTTTGAACTATTTATGGTTTTTAATCCAAACGGAAAAAACAGAAGTTTGGAAAAACATGTAAAATCAATTAAAAACAAAATGGATAATCATTCAAAAAAGCAAATTTCGATCTACCAAAAGGTTAAAAATACAATTTGGTTTAAGGATTGATATTTGACTATTGTAAGCAGTCGTCGATGGCTGCGAGTGTAAGACGGCAAATCCATCTGAGGAGATGGAGTGGTTGCCATCGAAACATGTCAGGGTAACCAGCCGCCTGGGTTCGAATCTCAGGTCAGTCAAGAATGAATGATTATCAATAACAATTTTAATTAATTTTCATGTTGTAAAATTCCTTTCTTCATAAAAATAATTTAATGAAAATTAAATTTGATGAACTTAAGCCTGATTAAAAATATTAAAAAAAAAATAATTCTTTATTTAAAAATTTTCGCTTAAGTCCACTCTGTCTCTTATATTTTTTTAAACAACTGGAAACATGTTTTTATTTACCTTTCTGGCAACGATTATAAATGTCAAATTTCTCAATTTATATTTCATAACATGTGGTCTTCACCTGACTAGTTTTTGTCATAATAAACGTCAAATTTTATATAAAAAAAACGCTGAAAAAATGTGCGAGTTTTTTTTATAGTATAGGTTTTGACATTTGGTATGACAAAGAATTGTCAAGTGAAGACCCCATGGAAAGAACCAAAAAAAATTATATTTATGTTGTGTTTAATATTGTCATCCAAAGAATTTAAATGGAACTCATTCTAATGCTTTGAACAGCATTGAAATTATTTACATTTTTGTTTTTATTGTGAGCTTTTAAAGCATTTGAATTAATTAATAAAAAATGATTTTTGTTTTAACTAATTATTTAAATTAAGTCAATATTTGGTTATGTTTTAAATAAACATTTCTTTTGTTTAATTTAATTTGGTTTTATTGAAAAAACTAATTTTTGTTTATTTTATAAAGTCCAAAAAGTGGACTATACTAGATTTCACTTATTATCCATAAAATAGCTTCAAAAAAAGCCTTTGCTTATATTTCCCAAAAGTTGCGCCACTATAAGCGAAAAGTACTGTACATATAAAAAGAAGTGTACACTTACATAGATATCACCACCAACTACAAAAACGGGTAGACCGACTTCAATTAAAAACCATATGTAGATGGTTTATGTGAAGTTTGCACGAAATCGGCCTAGTGGTTCCGGTGATAAGGCATTTCGATTTTGCTATGTATTATTCTTCTACAAATATGTATCAACAAAATGCGCTTTTTCCATATTATGATATTGTCAATTGAAAAGTCACCAAACCATGTATAGTTATGTCTTATGTGTACAATGACATTCGAAATAGTGCTTAATGTTCATGTCGCTAGAGGCCGTAAAATAGGGCAAAACGGGTAAAAGCTACCCCTCCCAATATCTTCTTAACTAATGAACCAATTTCTTGAAATTTGGCAGGCAAATAGTGTAACATCTGGAAAAAACTACAGCCAATAATTTTTATAATTTACGGCGTGAAATAGTGCAAGAGGGGTAAACGCTCCCCCTCTCTATATCCTATTAACTAATCAACTGGTTTTCCTTAAATTTGGCATGCAGGCACTGTCATATCTAAAGGAACTTTAAGATGAATTTTTTAGGAATTTCAAAAATTAGGGCGTAAAATAAGGCAAAAGTGGCAAAATCTCTCTCTTTTTCCATGTCTTCTTAATTAATTATCCGATGATAGTTTCAAGTCTTGAAAGAACTTTTAACATTTACGGCGTAAAATAAAGCCAAATTGGTAAAAGCACCCCTCCTATACATACCTTCTCAATTAATTAAGCGATTCTTTTGAAAAGTGCATTTTTTTGACAAATTTTTTCTCCGGTTATTTCACTTCGGAATTTGAACACATTACGGTTATGCAGTGGTACACGATTGCTCGTTAATAAAATTGATGAAAAACGTTATCGAAGCTCCCATTTTGAATGGTTAATCCCGAGACGAAAATGTTTTGCTGCCACGAGCTCCGATGATTGCCCCAGATGTCCCAATTTAATTAATATTCTATTAGATTGTCATTTGCAATGACAGTCAATAAGTCATAAGGCCAAACAATGTCTGTTTGCGGTTTAGATTTGTTTTTCACACGGCGAGCCATTGAGCTTATTTGTGTTGCCTCAAGACGGACTTATAAAAAACATCGTACACGCAATTTCTTTTCGTAATGAAAATTGATTGTCTTTAATATTCATACTTCAGGATAGAAAATACATCACTTTTTTATGTTTAACTTTTGAATATGTAACGAACAGAAATAAAAAGCTTTTGTATTATTATCGGCGATCATGGTATAAAGCGCTTCATTCCTCTTTCTTTCACCAGAAAAAAGTTATATGGCAAAACAACGTCGGCCGGGTCAGCTAGTTTTGTATATATTTTATAGGGTTCAGAAAAATATTCAATAGAGTTAAGAAAAAAAACATTTTATTGTCAAAAACCGCGGGAAAAAATGTTTTTCTCAAAAACAAAAGAAAAAAAAATTGTATTTCAACGAGTTGAATGGATTTAAATTTAACCAAACGATATTTTTCGTTTTATGGTACATTAGTATTGAAATTTTTAATCGCGCTTATTGCGAATACGAGCGCTAACTTTGAAGAACTGCTGTCAAATTCAGCGTACTTGAATTCGCATTGCTGGAAGGGTGCCCAGCTTGTAAAAATTTGCGATTAGCACAGTGTTATTAGTTAACCATAATATGGTTGATCAATTTCCCTTCAATTGAGAGTTGTATCGTTCTGAAAAGACCTGTACCTCAATTCTGTAACTTTTTGAATTTAACTACCGCTAGCAATACTCCTAAGCAATACGCAAGCGATTCTTCTAGATAATAAACTAGCAACATTGCCAGATAACCACTTAGATGAGAATAGGAAAATATCGCCAAAATATTATTAGGATGATAGCAAAAAGATTTTGCATTTCAAAAAATATTTATTTACACATAACCACACATTTTTATTTTAAATTAAATTGTTTATTATATAAAATATAGTTAAAAATAATACAATTTAAAAGTAAAACAAAGTAATAAAAGGTGGTTACATTTTAAGGGCCGATGTTGAGTATGAACCACACCTAAACGTCAAGTTTTTTTTGCTGCATTTCATTTGACATTTTTCAATTTCAGACTAACTCAAATTGAACCATGGAAAAAATAGAAAATCGCTGCTCGATTTAAAGTTATTCAGGCTTGTTGCAAAAATGGGCGTTCAAATCAAAATGCACTACGTGATTTTTCGGTCAATTTAATCGTTCAAATGTGCGTACAATCGGAAAAATCGTTCACAAATTTGAGCAAACCGTTGGACTTCTTTCTTTGGGATTATATGAAAGAAAAGGTGTACGTCGATAAGCCAGCAATAATTCAAGGGCTAAAGGATGAGATAATTCGGCACATTAACGGCATAAAACCTCAATTATCATCGGATGATATTTTATTCCACACATATGTAATTGAACTATACCAGTCTTATCAAAATAAAATGTTTGCCCATTCACCATTTTTTTTTATAGACATTTTGGTTTAATTTGCTCGAAAAATATTTTGTTGCAACCTACATAAATCAGCAGAACAAATCTTATTAGAATCGGTCCATATTTGACCACATCTCCAATACGAATACACTTATAATAAGTTACCTTAATAATAGCTTCTATGTTATCTCATAGTAGTTATCATAGTTATAGTAGTAGATATTTAGTTAATATTTGGCACAAAAATCTCTAATGTGAATCTTAACCTTACACCATACTCTTTTTTGCGGAAACATGATCGCCCAAATACTGTAATGTAGGGTCGGGCGTGATCGACTATACTTTTTTAATTTTTTTGTGTTAAAAATTGGCTTCGTTACTCTATATTTTTAATCTGTAAACAGTTCGTTTATTATTGCAATTATTTAACAAAAACTTTTATCGTGTCGTTAGCTGCCGACAGTATTTGCCGATAAAAATCGTTAAAATTTCATTACAGAGCAGCACTTAACGACAATTATCGTTAGCTAAGGAATTTTGACTATTTAACGATAATTTTTGTCGTTAAAAGTTACAGTATTTCAGTACTGGTTCCATTGAAAAATTCCATAATAGGAACAGTGCGGACTTCTTCATTGCTTCCATTTTTATCGTTCCTCGTTTCGCAACTGCAATCATTTGGAGCATCACATGTGTTTACTTCACTTATTTTTTTACACAGATTTTTATTTCTTTATATCGTTAGATATAAAAATTTCGTAATTGAATCAATTACAAATGTGAATCAAAACAAATTGCATTTATTTAAAAGGTTATTATAAAGGTTGGTTCAAACAAAATGCATGATGTTAATTGTAAATAAAACAAAAAGTTTTCAGAGAATTATCTTAAAAGTTTTATTTAAAAAAAAACGCCCCATGACAATTATGTGTGAAACAAAATATCGGTAAAATGCTCGCCATGGCTGCGGTGGCATACCTCTATCCCATGGTCCATATTTTCGCTGACTCTGAGACATATTTGAGGTTCGATGTCGTTAATGTACCGAATTATCTCATTCTTTAGCTCTCGTTTGGTTCTTGGCTCATTGACGTACACTTTTGCTTTTAAATATTCCCAAAGACTGAAGTTCAACGGTGCCAAATCACATGATCGTGGCGGCCAATTAACATCGCCGCGGCGCGCCGATGAGTAAACAATTTTTTTCTATTTCTATTGACATAAAGTTTAAAGTATACATTTTCACTTACTTGGGATGAGCTTCTGTATGACAATCGATGGTAACATCAGTGCCAGCTGGTGCCCCAACAAGTTGATTTGGTACCCAAATCATGGGCGAAACTAAATAAGTAAACAACAAAAATTACAATATTAAAAACAAAAGGAAAAGTATTTAAACAAAATTTTAAAATCCTTGTTAACTTTTAGATACAAGTACCCAAGTTACACAAAAATGTATATGGGTAAGTATGTGTTTTATTGTGTAGGAAGATCTCTATATGACACCTTGAATTTTTATGAAAAATATATCGTTTTCACTTTACGTGCCGAGCTTTTCTAAGAATACTACTTTAAGCGTTACCAAAGGACGTGTAAAGAATCCTCAAGTAACCATTCGTTATTATGCTTGGCAAACATACGAGTTTATATTTTGTATTTTAATAAATTAAAAGAAACAAAGGTGATGGCTGCTGCTTGTTCCACTATACACACAAATTTGTATTTTTTTTTTTTTTTTTTTAATTTTGTTACCCCTGTTTCTTTTGGCTTTACAATTTTTGTAGTTTTCTCGTTCCGAGAAAAAGTTTAATAATTTCTAAAACGAACGAACGAAGGAGCAAATGAATGAACGTAAGCAAACATCAATTTAATGTTTTGTTTTTACTACTGACTAAAGTGCAATTTTTCAAATGACACTTGCTACGTGACTCTTGTTCTAATACACGTCTTTTGGTAACAGTTGGTAAAAGGACAATATCTGCTAACAGAATCAGTAATTGACTATGCACTTTATCAAGTGCCATAAAAATAAAAATGTTTTCTACCAAAAAAAAAAAAAAAAAAGTAAACTTAATAAAAGTATTAATAAAAAAAAACTCAACACTTTTAAGATTTTTCGTTGTTGTTGTTGGTTGGTGTTTTGTTTAACTATTTCGGTAAAATATAAAATTTTGTTGTAACTCTCTCGACTGCAAATACCCAGCGGGAAAAAGAAGGGGTACGGATGCCTTCTAGAAGGCCTCTGTACTCCTTCTTTTGGATATATAAGGCCTTCTCGCTCCATTCCATACTCATATCTTTTTTACACACGTTGTCATTGCGGAGAAGGCCTTCCGCTCTCGCTTCTTTAGCAGGTACATAAGAATGGCAACGGGATCAAAAAAATAATTGTTTTGCTTTTGCTTGTGCAAAAAAAACAATACAAAAAATGTTACTCCTTATCTACTCCCTTCTCATAGAAGCGAGTGTGGAAGGTGTATCTTATCTTTTACACCAAAGAGCCGAGGCCTTCTATGAGGCATTCTTTAGCAGTTAGATAAGAATAGGAATTTAATTAAAACAATTTTTAAGCAGGCCTTTTAAAAGGCCTGAAGTAAGAAGGTCTTCTGAGTTTTACCGCTGGGTATGTCTAGTGTCTTTCTTTGTGTTGGTGTGTGTGTGTGTGTGTGTGTGTGTGTGAATGTGGTAAACTGCCGTCCATCTATCTTTGTTTCTAGCAAAAGTTGTAACTATGGACATCTCTAAGCCCTTGTGCCCTTAATTTAAAAACATAATGTCCATCGTTTATTTTAGATACAAAAGGCTTTGGTCTTCAATTTATTTGTATCCAAATAAAAAAAAAAACTGAAAACAAACAGACTGAACATTTTGATTTTTTTTTTTACTTTTCTTATGCATGCATGCATGCAAAAATTAGCATTAGGGACATTCAAATTAGCTAAACTTGCTAAAATTGTAATAAAACCAAAGTAATTCTGTGGGAATACAACCCTTTTTAATTTAAAAGATTTTGTTTATCGTGCTTAATTTCCAAAGATAAACTCACTATTTGTTGGTGTTGTTGTTGTTTTTGTTTAAGCTTTGATATTGTTACAGGTAAAGCTGTTGCTTATAATCTTTGGATGAAGTTTCCTGACGATCTGGTCTAAGCAATCAGTGAAATGTGCATAGGAATAGCTTGTCCCTTCAACAATAAATGTCAGTGTTTTCATTAAGAATACGAATTGGGAATAAAGCACGTTAAACAAAATCTTTTAAATTAAAAATTTAAATAAAACTTTATTAATACTTCAAAGAAACCTTAAAGAGCATAATTCTTTCCTTATTTGGCACTGGCTTAAGTTTTTATATATGAATCAACATTGTAATCACCCCTATCGTGAATAAAAATTCCTTGGGAGTTTTTTCCCTGTTTCCATTTTTACAATTGAATTAACATAGGAAAAATGGAAAAAGGGAAAAAACTCCCAAGGAATTTTTATTCACGATAGGGGTGAATATCTTTTTAAAAATATATATATCCTTTTATAAAAAATAAATTATTAACTTTTTTTTACGGAAAAATAAATAAAAATTGAATATGCCATAAAAACGTGGAAAATATGCAAAGAAAAGCATAGATATGCTTACGAGAAATTTAGGAAAAAACGTAATTTTGTGTTTTATACCCTTTGCCACAGGTTTATATAAATGCTGGTGCACAGTCTTCAAGTTCTAGCCGTCAAGTCTTGGGCTTAGTGGAGAGAATGACAAAAAGAATGCAATTTCTTAAAATAATTTCCAGTGAGGCTTTCAACTAAAATTTTTTGTTCTTGCACAGGCCAAGAGAATCTATAAAATATCTAAAGTAGTTTATTGTTTTTAAGAACGTATTTTTCTTAAGAAATTTACTGTTTAATTGATGAATAGGCAAACAAATCCCTTTTCAAATATATAAAAAAAAAGTTTTTTATTTAAGTCAACAATTGAAAAGCTTTTTAGTTTAATAAATTACTTTCGACCAACGCCTTTTAATATTTAATTTGAAGCCAAGTATGTAAAAAAAAATGTTCAAGTTAGTTCTGAACACCCCTTATAAAATTAAACACAAGACCACACAATTTAAAAGTCATCCATCTATTACTTACACTCAACATCAAGTATTATACGCTTCGATACTGAAGGTGGTACTCCATTGGTGGCAATACACAGATATGCACCCATCTCATTCCGACTAACTTTGGTCAATGGCAACACCTCACCATCATACACCAACACTGCAGCAGCATCCAACCCAAACCAATCCAACCAGCAAGGTAAAACAAATGACCAGAGATAGATGTACATGATACAACAAAAATAAAAGCAACCAAAAAAATACAAAACAAAAACAATTGCAAATATTTTTACACAGAATAGCAGCAACCGTACAACAGTATTCCAAATATTCATTGGTGATAGTTGGCCAAAGTTAGATTTGTATTTCAATATTCATACACATTTTCCCAAAAGGAAAAACAAAAAAAAAAAAATTAAAAAAATAGAGAAAAAAGTAACATAAAAACATATAAATTGTCAGCATATTGTTTGTACGAGAGCAGCAGCAACAACAGCGGCAGAACCATGGAGTGGGTTCAAACATCCAACCGCCATAGTAGTTGCAGATAAAAATGCATTGTTGGGCAATGGTTACGGCCAGGTATTATGAATACATTGCAAGTACATAGTACAGTGTAAATAAACAACAACAGAAACAAAGAACAGATTTCCAAATATGGTTGAGATTTTCAGTTTGTATGGATATTAAAGCGGGTAAGTGTGTGTTTGTTTAGAAGGATTTTTTTCGAGCAGCAACATCAAGTTTGTAGTTTAGGTCGAAAGGATTTGCATGTGAGGTCATCAATTCCAAAGGAGATTAAAGAGACAATTTAAAAAAGAAACAGACAAAGACGATTTTTTATAAACATTGTTCATTTTGTATTACTCGTTATTCTTTTTTTTATTTTTTTGCTCCAAAGAGATTATTTTTAAATTACCTTTCTTTTTCTTTTCGACTGCAATTTCTTCGCCATCTTCTCTACGCCATATGATTTTTGGAGCTGGGAATCCATCGGCCCTGCAGGTCATGTTAATATTTTGATTTTCCCTAACTGCCACCGAGGAGGGGGTACTCTCAATGTCCAATATATTTGGAGGCACTACAAACGCAAACAAAAGATAATAAAAAAAAGAGAAAAGCTTAAACATGCTGACTATTTATTCAGAGATTTATTTTCTTTTGCCATCTATTTAACAAGAACATACCGACAACTTGCAAATAACCCACTTGACTTATCATGGGATTCGTGTTCACTTGACACATGTAGTAGCCACGATCGTCTTGATGTGCTTGATTCACATGCAACAGCCAAGTGTTTGCATTGTCGTATGTGATGCTGTAACGTGGTATTCTGGAGATGACATGTCGATGTATTGTCAAAATCATTTGTCTATCAATGTGTATCCAGGCAACCTAAAATAATCAGAACAGAACATAACAAAATACTTAGTGCAAACAAAAAAAAAAAAAGGAAAGACTTTTATAAGTTCGTTTGCCAGCATAAAACAATATTAAGCATTGGGTTAAGACAATGTTATTCTAGGAATTTAGATTCAAAACAAACTTTCCAGTTCTTATGTATTTATTGACATGTTTCTTTATTTCATTTAAAACATAACAACTACTAAATGCACAAATACATTTTAACATATGTACACTTTATTCATTTGGTCATACGAGGGCGGGTCAATAAGTCCGTGAGTATTCATTTATTTTCCAACGTATATAATATAACATTTGCCCAGGTGATGAAAATAGATAAATATCTAAGCATTTGGAAACAAGTTACAGCCACTCGTGGCTAAGTCCGGTGAAAAGGGCAAAAGAGGGAGCTGTGTGTAGCTTAATTCCTGAATTTTTGCCATGGAATGATTACTGAAGTTAACTGAATGATATATGAATATTTAAAAACAAACTAAGCTGCTAATGCAGATTTAACAGTTGTCTTCACGACATTAAAGTTAACTGCGGAATTTCGGATATACCTTAAAGCGATTGCGAAACATTCTGTGGGTGTCAGGGAAACCACACTGCAGACGTTCTGGTCAAACAAGGCTGACTCTTGGATGACATATTCGTGGACGACTTAGTTGACATTTCAATGTATCGCTGCAGAACTCTCATATAAAGTGAATTGCACAGGAGGGCTCATTCGAGATGGTAGTCTGAGAACATCTACTCTTTGGCCGCCATTATGTGGCCTGCTTATGACGCGGAGCAGATTCGCGGGCAACTTAGATTTGGTTGGAAGCAGATTGGGGCAGTAATATTGGTCCTATTGGTCATTGGTTGAAAGGCACCGATTCTTAGCCCTGAGCCTTTTTCGGTTTCCCTATCGGTTACATTAAGGGGACGATTCAATCATGATTCGAACGTGTTTTTTTTCAGATATATACGTCGACTTCTGGATTGAGACAGTCCAAGGGATTTGTCACCATGTCCCTTGGCAGGGCAGGTTGGGTACTTCAGCTTGAGAAGGGGGAACTTAGGCTTCGTGTTGGCCTATTCAGGGGGCACTCAGATCTTAGATATCATCAGTTTATAATGAGTAATGTAAGTACTAAGGCTTGCAGATTTCGAGAGGTTGATGACGAGACATAAAAATATTTGCGCTGCTGCTGTCCCGTCTCTGAAACTACCAGGCGGAAATTTTTCGGAGGCAACTGTTGAGCCCAAATGAGATTTATGATCTTTCACTAGGCAGGGCAATTGGCTTTTTACGTAGCCTGAACTTGACATGGCTGCCCAAAGGACCCACTGTGTCACGGTGTATTGGCCTTCTACATATCTATCTATCTATTTATGCGATAAGTATAAGCCTGGGTTATAATGACTTCTGTAGCAGTTGCCAAGGTGCGAAGGAGAATATTGTGTTTTACTTTCTATTTCACTCCACTGGTATTTTGGGTAACCAGAACTGTCTATTTGGATATAGTATCTAAGGTGGGACTAAGGTTGATCTTTCTTTTAAGCATGTATTTGAAATGGTTGGACGCTAAAGTGATGCCTGAAAGTATCCTTGGGAACAGAGGATTGTCACTGGTTAAGGGTATCGTAATGGACTCGCTATAAGGACCCAAGTAAGCCGTCCTCGTGTTGGCAGCTAATTGAAACCTGCCTTACCTTACAAGACTTTGCTATCAAATTCTGCCAAATACAAACTTATTGTTGGTTCTCACCCTGCTAGATTTATTCGCCAAGTCTTCAGCTTTAAGGAGAGAAGGGAAAAGAGAATGCTATTTCTCTTCATCTCTCTGCTAAAATGCAAGACTTGACCACTTAAACTTTGAGCATGTGAACCAGCCCAAAATGACCCAGCTTATTAAAATTTTGACAGGAGTCAACTAAGAGAAGCATGTTGACAGGAACAGTTTTGACCTTTCAGTTAAAAAATGGTGAAATGTAAAAAACTCGCGGACTTTTTGACTCTCCCTCGTATGTACGTGTTAATATTTCTGTACATTTTCATTTGTATTGCAATTGTGTAAAAGATACTTTTGGCATATGCAAATTCGTAGATGAATCAATTCGTTGAGCTGTTAGTTTTTCATTTTGTTTTCCGCATGTCTGCTGATGTATTTGTTTGCAGCATTTGGGCAAACTTTCTGTTTGACTCAGACATACAAAAATCTGAAAAAAGTAGATTCGATTTGGGCATAAGAGGGAATAATTGACAATTAACTCAATTTATACAAATTTTTGGGTAAAATTCAGATTATTGAAAAAAAGAACCGTATAAGAAACAATAGGCGAATATGAATCGAACTTTAATGGATTTCGACAACCATTTTACACGACTGACTGTAAAGTAAATTCGCTATTGTAAATGGGAGTTAATTTAAAATTTAGTCAAGTGAATTTAACGTTTACTTTTATCCACAAAATTACTGCAGAAAATGTTGTTAAAATCAAACAATATTTAATTGATACCATTAATTTGTTTGCAAGTGCAAATTTAGTTAAATTAAAATCATTTTTTTTTCTGTGATGGTGAAGTTTGATATTCAAAGTTTTTAAATATAAAACTTTTGAGTCAATTTAATCAAAGTCTGTGCTATTTTTTTGTTAAATTATAGTTTAAACGTTTTTCCAAGTTTTAATTTTTTTTTTTGGAAATATTTTCATTTCTAAGCCACTGTGCATAGTTTCAACCTGTGTTGTCAACCAGTTTGCTGCATGGTGTATTGCATTACAATTTCTTCATTTGACTCGTATTTGCAAAAGCTTAACTAGATGTGAACAAATTTACATCAAAATATATGACAGTTTAGTAAAAGATGCGCTCAATTTACTGTTTACATTTGAACATAACAAATAGTTAGTGACATTTTGATCTTTTTCTATAAAAACGATAGCAACAAATAAATATGTATTGAAATACATAAAATTTAAAGCAACATTTTCTATACCCCAGTGAATAATTTTTATAGTGTTAAAGCAGAGAGTAAAATAATATTGTTAAAAAGAAAATTAATTTAATAAAAATTTTATTTCTTTGCTTCAAATTAATGTCACTTCCTTTAAAAATTTGGGCAAAAAAAAATTGAAAATATTTTATTAAAGGATATATTGTTTAGTGAACCCTAAATTAATCTTTTATACGGCAAAAAAAAATGTCTTAGAATAATTGTTTTTGTCATACCTTATAACCTCCCAAATGCTCAACGACGCATGGTAAATTGGCATCACGTCCAACTGCCACTGTGACATTCGGTATCGGTTGAGCAAAACGTGGTTCGTTCATCATAACTGAAAATATAAATAGAAATAGAAGAACTTTCTTTTTTAAAACCGAAAAAGGGCAAAATAGCAAAAAAAAAAAAAAAATAAATAAACATTAAACATTAACTCGTAAATGAGCATTGTCAAGTACGCGGGCGTTTTTAAACAAATTGAAGTTTTTCTTTTTGTTCGCTTCTTCTTTGTTTCATTTAATTAAGTTATTTCTCATTTGGGAAAATCATGAAAACGTTCAAAGTTTTTTTGCATGTGCATTTTTATTTGGCCACAATGGAGGGAACCAGCATTTGGTTTTTAAACCCCTTTTTTTTTTTTGTTTGTTTTTAGAATGCGAAATAAGTTTTCTGTTGGCAGAAAAAGGGAAACATATTTTAAGCAAGTTTGGAATGAAACAAAATGACAATGACAATAGTCGGTGTGAAAGTTAAAAAGGATTTAGCAGACTTGAAATCCGCAAGTTTGAAATATTAAGTGTCACCGAATTAAAGTCGACTAACGAATGCTCTAAAACAGAGATCGGCTTAAACATGCATTGAAATATTTTATTATACAAAATCTCGTTTTTTATAAAAATAAAAAAAAACCTCAAGCTTGATAGTTTAGTTATACTTAGAGTTTTTCTCCTCCCGAACATTTTTATTTCCCGGGAAAGCGGGATTTATTTTTTGATTCCCCGGAATCCCGGGAATTCCCGCTCAATAAAAATCGATGCAAAATATTATTTAATTTAATTTATTTGAACAAACAACATTTTCTGAGATCAATTAAATAAGTTCATATATACATGCATTCAACTTTATTTTTTCTGTGGCAAAGAGAAAGTACTTAATCATGTTCATGTTCAAAAGTACACATGGGCAAAATTTGAATTGTTTTGTTGGTGGTTTATGGATGTTATAGCAAATGATTTTTTGGTTGTGTAATAACATTTGGAATAATAAAAACTTTCGATCTGTGACATTAAAACTTATAAAAAATTTATCGCAGAGAACTAATGATTATAATAAATTCGGAGTAAATTTCCAAAAGGCACCTTTAAAGTTTTAAATTGTTTTCCTATAAAGAAAATCAAAAAGACTTAAGCACTTATTGCCAATTCTGTGGCAAAGCCAACACCATTAATATAAAACCAAAAAAGTTTAATTATTTAGACAAATTATTACAAAATATTTCTTTTAAAATAGGATTTTAGTTCAGAATAAGCATTTACAGAATCGTTTGAAAGCCTATTTCTAATTTTTATAAAGAAGATTTCAGTTAGAAAACATGTTTCCTTTCTACGAATGTTTGCCTTTATAGTCAAAGGAACATAATATATGACCTTCTCTGAGAAAAGGGACCTAGTGTGAGAAAAACTCATTTCATCTTATTCTACACCCTTTTAGGTACCAAAATCACACTTCAGCCCCAACCCGTTTTTTGACACACTTAGTCCCTTCTCTCGGAGGTCACCATAAAATAACTAGCACACTTTCAGTTTTCTTAGTACTTCCTTCAAAACTTGTAATTCCTTTTTTAAAAAATATAATTTTCTTCGAATCGAATAAGCGTTTTCTTTATTAATAATTTTTCTTATCATCTCTTACAGAATATAATCCGAAAAATCTTTTATGTAGCTGCTCTGCATATAAAATCATTATTTTGGCAAGTGGGAACAACTTTTTTGGTGTTTATAAAATAAATCTGGATCTTTAAACAAATTAAAAATTGGTTATATTTTTACTCTTCTTCTTACGAAATTTCAGAGTATTAAATATTAAACATTGCCTTACTTATCGGATATGAATTGACATGTTTTTGGCGTTTGGCAAAAATGTATTCAAGTCAGAAACTGTAGTTTTTCGTTATGATAAATAGAAAAATATTTATTTGGTGTATTTCATAGACTTTTTTCCAGCTGATACCGATTGGAAGCAGTGATTTAAACTGAACAAAAGAGAAAAAAAATTTAAGCAAAGCCAATCAAAAATTTAAAATGAGTTTTTTTGACTTAAGACCTTTTTGTCTAACGGCTAAAATGTTTTTTTTGACACAACTTCCCGGGATTTAATTCCCGAAAAATGTGCGGGATCCCGGGAAATCCCGTATGAAATACACTAGATATTAATGCATTTTTTTCATTATTTTCTGACAATAATAATTCCTGAAATAAGTTTTTCTTTAAGCCTTTGTTCAACATTTCGCATGAAATAAAATAAAATAAAATAAAATAAAATAAAATAAAATAAAATAAAATAAAATAAAATAAAATAAAACAAAACAAAATAACTAATATTTTTAGTAAAAAACACGTGGGTTTTGTTTACATACATTTTTAAGTTAAAATATTCTGGAAAACTGTTATTTACGGTCCCTGTAAAATGGAAGAGAATATCGTCCCCTTAATATAACAATAGCGTATGTGCTCATACGCTATTATTTTTTATTGCATATTTAGAATCTCCTTCATTGATTTTATGTCTGGTCAAAATTTCGTGTCTGGTCAAAATTCTACTTTCAAAAAGTGGGGCAAAATGTCGTTGGAAAAAATAGTGTATAATTGCCTGTTCAAAATTTTCCTTCAATAAGTGTTTTATAGTTACAAGAATAATAGTGTATACGCATTATACTCCAATTTAATCTGTAGAAAAAAATACAATTTATGAAAACTTTAACTCATAAAATAGCTTATAATAATATACACTATTGTTTGAGAAATAGTTTCATTCCGACCATCGAAAGCTGCATGATCTCCAAAATTTGTGCAAGAAGAATGTAATTCGTCGTGGCTCGCAGTCATTTTTTTATAACATACAAGGTGAAAAAAAGCGAAATTGTTTAGATGAGCCAGATGAAGCAGAGGAAGAGAAATAAGACGAATGAACTTCTAGTTATTTTTGATTTAAGCAATGTATACCTTAATTTGTCATCATTTTTTGTTTTTAATAACCCAAATTGAAAATTAATGAATATATGCCACTGAATTAACAAAACTATGAATTAATCACTGTTTTATAATGTTACAAATTGATATTTTTAAGATCAAATATTTTAATAAAAATACCGTAAAATTATTGAATAAAACAGCGTATACCATACAAAATAAAATAGTGTATCAGATTCATCATACGAATTCCTGAAAAAATAAAATAGCCTATATGGAGGACTTGCACTTTGAATGACATATGGATGGTCTTAAAGGATGCGTAGAATAAAAAAAATTGCTCAATTTAAAGACAAAAAACGGTTTTATGTATTCGTCGAAAAATCCAATATGAAGAATTTTTATTTACCGCGATATTGAGGTTTTAATAGACATCCGATTTTACAAAAACTTTAAACACGATTTTCTCAAAACCCCAAAAAAATTATACGCTATTGTTGTATTGAGGGGACGATATGAAGTTACTACTCGAAAGAAACAACATCGAACTACTTGGACTTAGTGAAAGAGAGGACAAAGTGAAATATACATAAAGAGACAACTGGTTTGCTGGGCCGGACATATGGCCAGGATGAAAGGCACCAGACCGGAAAGGCAATGTTAAATTACGATATCAGATGCCCTCGGCGAAGAGGTCGACCAAGATCCAGATGGAAAGAGTGCGTAGAAGCTGGGGTCTAATTACCGCATACGATATCGAGCAAAATTGATCGAAATTATTTATTTTGGTATCATGACTCTCGATATCGAATGACATTTATTGAATTTGAAATAATAGCATTCGATATCGAGTAACTCGACATTACATTTATCGAGTTTTCATTCGATACGTCAGTGTCAATCGTATGCAATAAAATTTGATAGTTTGTTCGATACGATAGTATCGAATGTGGTGATTAGACCCCTGATTAAAAAATCATGGGTATCCATAAGTAACTACCAACTGATAGCCGAACATAACACCAGAATGTGAAAGAATATCGAATCAATATAAAGCCCACCCCGAGCTGTAACGCTATTAGACAATGCAGATGAACTAAACAAAATCAAGATCTAATGAAAAAGTTAGTTTTCAATTCGAGGTCAAGGTCAACATAATTTACTACGAATTTTTGTGAATATACTACGTCTATTTTTCCAATTTTCTTTTTAGTATAAATAAAATTTCATAAAAACAAATAATTAATGTCAAATAATCAAATGTAATCTTAAATATGGTGGGGTCACATATGACCCCATTAAAAACTTAAACGAATTTAGGCCTAATTTTTATTAAAACAATTCTGATTTTTTAGTTGAACTGCAGATTTTTAATTTGAAATTTTTGATATTTAGTTTGGATTGAATTCAAATTTAATTTTATTTCAACTATTTTTTACTGAATAAAGGAAATTTACAACATGAAATTAATTTAAATTTATTGATAATTTTTATTCTTGGCTGAGATGGGTATTGAACTCGGGATGAATTTACGTTTCGAGAATAATCACATTTCCATCATCAGAATTCTTTGCAGTTCTAGTCTCTACACCATTACGGTGCCTGAAAGCCAACTGTCAAACATCAATCTTTAACCAATCGTATTGGTGGTTCGACATTTGCTGTAATTAATAATCATTTTTTCTTTTTAATTTATTTACATGTTTCTTCCTTATCTTCTGTTTTTTCGTGGTCGTCTTGTCAAGACTTTGTCTTGAATCACTTAGTTTATTAGTTAATTATTTTTTTTTGTCCACTTTCGTCGACATTTTATTTGTGCAACTTGAAGTTCATATGTTAACATATAGAGCTTGTGCCATAGCTATTTTTAGAACAATTGTGATTTTTAAGTTGAACTTACGATTTTTAATTTGAAATTTTGATATTTAGTTGGCAAGCAATTGATCGTGTAGTAACATTTATATGAAAATCAATCAGTTTTTTTAAAAATTTATATCAAAATCACTCAGTTTTTTTTAGTGTTTTTCATATAAATATTTCTACACAATCAATTGTTAGTCACCTGGAAACAGCACATAAATGACATCTACTTACTTATACTTACAATTTCATGAGTCAGTATGAGTAGCGAAAAAACGATTAATTGCTGATCTCTTTATTTATTAATATAAGATTTGTTTGCATTACAACTGAGTAGAGGATGGGATTTTTAGACCTAAAAGCTAAACTTTTTGTCATGACATAGAAACTATTCTTTAAAGTAATTGTAGCCGGCATTTAAGTCATAAAAAATATATGGAAGGAAGTTATGGCATTAAAAGCTATTTTTTGATAAGGTAACTTAGATTGCAATCAAATAAGATTGAGCCAAATTTAATCTAATTGCCAACATAATAAGATGGTTAATGGGCACCGATTCACCCAACAGGATTGGTGTCAATTAGAACCTATAAAACAAATATCATCAAAGCTGTGACCTGTATATTGCGCACAAGGTTAATATGGATAGTCAACTAGCTAGACGTACGGACGGATGGACATCATAAGATCGACTTAAAAAGTGTTTCTGAGTCAATCGGCTATACTAAAAGGTGGGTCTTAGACCAATATATAAAGGTGTTACAAACATCAGCACAGACGCAATACCCTCTCCACTATTTTGGTGTGGATATAATTAAGTTGTAACAGGACTAAATATGACCGTTTAAAAATTCATTGTGCAATTTTTAACTGAAAAGACTGAATTCAAAATTTTCTTTAAAATATGAAATTTTACTTTTTTCAGTTCAATGGGAAAAATATTATCCATAAAAATTGTATGTGCGGTTTCTCATTTATTTTTAGTGCTTTTCATATAAATTTTACGACACGTTCAATCACTTGTATTGAGCAAACCTCACCCTTTACTACTCCTAAATTAAAAATTGAAATTTTTCTAATACACAATATTTTCATCTTTTTTTTGTAGAATTTTAAAAGTTTGCTAAAAAAAATTCTTTAAACCAACGATGTTCTATTGCTGTAACATGTCCACCTCTCCATTAGCACTTGTTTTGATGTGCAATAAAATAAATATTTTAAGTTTTTCATTTAAAGTTTTTAATGTGAATTAGTAGTTGAAATTTACGAAAATAAACGTGCTTCTCGCACACATGCGTTCATACATAAACACATAGAATGCATTAGACGGATATACTTACATACAAACAGACACACATATTCGTAAGGAATAAAGAAATTAAAAATGATTCCCATTTTGTAATAGCACATCAATTCCCGAACCCACTCCCCTGAGAGCAGTGAAATATGAAACCGAAAAAAGAAATCCCTTTACGCACACAGTCACAGACATACACAAACACTTACACCAAAACTTTTATAATTTAGACTCCTGCTGCAAAATCTAAATTTAAAAATCCAATACATTTTTTAATGGAAATTTAAAACAACACAACACATACGTTCGTTCACCCACCCACCAGCCAGCCAGCCAACCGTTCCATATAATTTTCCTCTCAGCCAGCCAGCCAGCCATCCATCCTTCCAGCCCACCGTGTATACAAATGTGTCTGTGGTAAAACCACAAATCACCAATTAAATATTTATACTTCAATCTACTCAACGAAACGAATGTAAAAAAATGTAAAGGGATTTATACATAAAAATATATATATATACAATGTACATACGAGTACTACAGAATGCATATATTCGTAAAAGTATTATGCTTAAATGTATGAATGAATGTAATAATTTTCATTTGTACATCTTTTTTACGAAAACTTTAACCATATTTTTTGGCTGATGCTGCTGGTTCAGAGAAGTGTAAGTAGAAGTTAAAGTAAGAGGAATTGAAAACAGAATAGTAAACTCATCAATAGGGCGTGGAATTTCATGCAAATGCGTATTTTTCCTCGAAGGTTTAAATATTAAGCGCTTAAGTAATTTATCTGAATCACAAATTTTGCGGAAAAATGACGTCAATTAATGCATTTTTTGTCATTTAATGCTTAAGAATGCATGTAAATTCGCATTTAATATTAATTTTTGCTGAAAAAAGAATTTTGTTTAAATTTATTTTGTTTTCATTCAAATTACTTTTAGCAAACAGATTGAAGCACTCAACTCAAGCAAAAATTTCATAAATAATTTTAAAAATTTGATGACAATTAGATTTCTTCTTTTCTCGGACTTTTGAATTTCACGGGAAAGCAGGATTTATTTTTAAATTTCTCGGGATTCCGACTCATTACAACTCGATGCAAAATATAATTTAATTCATACCACAGAGAACTGAAGATTATATTGAATACGGAGTAAATTTCCAAAAGACACCTTTAAAATTTATATTGTCCTCCTTTAAAACTAACACAAATAGACTCAAGCACTTATTGCCACGGAATTAATTCAAAGCCAGCAGCATTTATATAAAACTAAAAAGTTAGATTATTTAGAAAAATGATTACAAAATATTTCTTGTAAAAGAGGATTTTAGTTTAGAATAAGCATTTACAGAATCGTTTGAAAGCCTTTTTCTCATTTTTATCAAGAAGATTTCAATGAGAAAACACGTTTCCTTTCCACGGATGTTTGCCTTTATAGTCGAAGGAACATTATGTAATTTCTAAACACTTTCAGATTTCTAAGCACTTCCTTCAAAACTTGTAATTCCTTTTTAAAACAACGATGGAATAAACGTTTTCTTTATAAATAACTTTTGACATCATATCTTACAGAATCTAATCCGAAAAATCTTGTAAGCAGCTGCTCTGCATATAAAATCATTAAATTTTTTGAAGCAAGTGGGAATTACTTTTTAATAAAATAAAACAGGGTATTTAAACAAATTAAAAATACTGTACCTTTTTTAAATTTCAGATTATTAAACATTGCATAACTTATCGGATATGAATTGACATCTCTTTGGCGTTTAGCAAAACTGTCTTAAGTCAGAAACTGAAGTTTTCGTTAAAATATTTATTTGGTACATTTACATGATAACGATTAGAATCAGTTGTGCTAGACTAAAGTGATTTTAACCACACAAAAGAGAAACAAATTTAATTAAAGCCAATCAAATACTCAAAATGCGTTTTTTGACTAAAGACCTTTTTGCATAACGGCAAAGACTTATTTAAGACACAACTTATTTACAATTATAGCAGCAGTAAAGTTGCCATAGTTAAATTAAAAAAAATCCCGGGAATTCCCGCACAAATATTACGGGATTTTTTTCCCGAAAATTGTGCGGAATTCCGGGATTTTTGTCCCGGGAAATCCCGTATGAAAAACACTAGTGACAATAAATCACTTTATTAAAGTAACTCTTATTTTAATACTTAAAGCAGCATTTCCGATACGCAAATCACTTTTCGGTGTCTATTTTTAAAGTTTTTTTGTTTGACAAACTTCTTTAAATTGGTTTCTGAACTTATGAACTGTAAAACACACAACCTACAGTTAGAATTCCTGGCGAATTATCAAAATGTAATTTCAATTTTTGGCGAATAGATTAAATTTCTTTAGTATTTTTCTAAAGATACTTTTTTTCGATTAAATTTTGTTGTTGTTTAAAGTATCTTGCAATAAAAATTAGAATTCGCTATATAAAATTTGGAATTTTAAGAACAGCCAATAAGCATTAAGTTTGATGTTTGTAAGTAAAAGTAACTTTAATTCTATTAAAATGTATGTAAAAATACAAAGACAATCAGGTATGTTCGCACGAAAACTCAACACGACGGAACGACACTAAAGGTATAAGTACATAGCACGCGTTAATTCGTCGACGTTTGTCGTGCGCAAGTTACACAATGCGCGTTACAAAAAACATTCCTGTCATCTGATGTTTATTTCTTTACTTATTTGTGCATTGAAAACGGATTCGAAAGCATATCAATATTTTGCTATTTAATTGAATTTATTCTTTTTATATAAATATTGTATGTTTTTTAACCTCTTCAATAAGTTTTTCTTTTATGATTCAAAAATTTCTTAAATTATTCTTTTTATTGTCAAAAACACACAACGCGCTAAAAAGTTCAAAGTTAACCAACTTTCTGGCGCAAACGCGTCAAAATATTTTGCATGTAGCTTGTTCTATCAAACTACTCTAGCATAACCTTTTTTTGACAGAAGTCTACAGAGCGCGCGCGCACTAACGCGTGTTGTGTACTTCTACCTTAATGGCTTATAAATCAGTAAATGTTTGAACGCTGGTTTAATTGAACTAAACTAAAATTGATATGAAGTTTTAACTCAACAGCTGTAAATCAGTGCCCCATATATTATATTATTTTAAAAATAATAATGTGGCAGCACTACGATAAATGTTGTCGAATTCATATGGTTTGTATTCGTAGTTTAAACGCCAAATTTTAAGCGGTTATAGATGGTTTATATGTTTACTGATTTATAGATTTACTGGTTTAAACACATTTTAAACCAAAATGAGAGTTTAACTTGCACTGATTTATTAAACCAAAGGCTGCGTTTTTGAGATCTCAGTTAAACTAGGTTTAGTTAAGTTTTTCTACAAAATTTTGACGGAACAGCTTAGCTTTGCTTAAAATGTTGGACTTTAGTCCTCGTCCATATTATGAACCATTTGCTGCGAAATATTTGAGTTTGTTAATGAAAGTGGTAAAGTGTACAAGCAGTTTTTGTGAGTTTGTTATTGAAAGAAAGAGAGAATATTATTGAAAGAAAAAGAGAAGTCATACAAAATGCTTAAATGCTGCAAAACAAAAATTTTGTTTTACCGACACGAATGCAGTTTCAAAACAGAAATGAAGAAAGTTTTTGCACCAAATTTTTCATTATATGGACGAGGACTTAATGAAATAAAAAAAATTACATTTGGCCGGAAAAATGCTAGTTTCGGACTGCGTTAAACTAAGTTTAAACTAAATCCACATCTCAATACCCCGGCCTAAAAATAAGAAATAAGAACATCGAACGTGAGAAGTTTCAAACAGTGTTATAAATGATCAATGGGACGCAGAAAAGGAAATACGATGGCATTAAGAGATGGCAAGAGATGCATTCTTTAAATACGTCCGTGTTACTAAAAGCGGTAGCAGTATGGACAATCAAGGCAACGAATGAGAAAACATAAGAAGCTTTTGAAGTGTAGCTATATAGACATTTTTTAATAATAGTTCCGTGAACTAACTGTGTCCCAAATAAGTGTTGAGAAGATTAAACCTAAAACTAGAAAAATATAATTTTGTAAGACATATAATGCGGAACGATAACAATAAGATCATACAAAAAATTATCAAGGACATGATTGTAGGATGAAGCTTGAGAGGCAGAAGAGAACTTATCTGGCTGAAAAATATTCAGGAATGGGCGTCATGGCCCAGATGAACAAAATTTCCTAAATGCTGCGAAAAATAGAGAATTAACAATTTATGAATTGCTGTAAAATCGCAAAATGGCATTTGTATGATCGCTAAAATCCGAACAAGGGATGAGCAGATAAAGAAGAAGAAGAAGAGCAATGAATGTCAAAAATAAAAATAAACTGTTAATACACCGTCATTTTTTCTTTAAAAAATAATAATACTATATTTTATTAAATTTTAACCCCCAATTTCGCCAAGTTCAGTTATAAATAACTAACAGTTAAATCTGTGAAAACATATTTTTAACTGGAAGTTATAGTAATAGTTAGTGTTAACTGAAATTGGGGGTAAAGCATAATTTTGTAAGCATGTTTTATGCGCATATTTTCCAATATTAAATGCATTAAATTCCACGCCCTGCCCATCACATACTCATACATCAGCATGGATTAGCGTATGAATCTTAAATTACTTGCGTGTAAAATAAATGTACTTGTCTTGTGTACTCACAGCATCTAAGTGCAATAGACGTGTCCACTTTTGTTTTTTTTTTTTGAACTATACTGCCAGAGGAACCAGAGTTACCGCCACTGCACAAAAACTTAAACAGTTGTTTCATCACAATAGTTCAAAGCCATATCAAACAAGTAAAAAAGTATAGTCCATCAGGCCCAACCATATGAGATCCTACGTCTCAGTATTTAAAAACAAACTTCCGAGAGTAACCCCAGCTTGGGACCCACGAGTAATTATGAACCTACCAAAAGAAAATTGTGATACTGGGGTTATGATTCATGAAAACAATTTTTATGGCGAATATTATTTAGATGTTTTCATCTAGATGAGATTTGTTTGCCTTTGAGTTTTGTCTGCAAATTTAATCTAAAAAAACATAATAAGAAAGTTTATGGGCACAAAGACTATTCCGGATAGATGTTTGTTTAGGAGCCATGTGAAATTACGCACCAATTCTCACCGTTTTCGATAGGCTTCGTCCTAATGACAGTTAACATGTGTGTATGTATCAAAGTAGTTCTTAAAGTTAACTTCAAAATTGAGACCAGTACTTTGCGCACAGGGTAATATAGGCAGACAACCAGCCAGCCAGACGGACAGATGGACATCGTTCTGAGTCGATCGGTACACTTAAATGTAGGTCTAGCACCAATATTTTTTACAATAAAAACACGCATAATACTGTCTCCACTATAGATGTGTGGGTAAAAAAATTCTACAAAAATTGTATGAAATTAGCAACCCTGCCTTAATATAAATAAAAACATGGGAAATTCCCAATAGACGTTAGGACAAAAGAACATGTTTCTTTTATATCAAATTGCTTAACCGTATTTATAGATAAAATCATTAAAGTCGGCTTAAAAAACCGCAAAGCTTAATTTATGAAAATCAAAAAATGCAAGGATAATTTCATCCGAATCGCTTGAGTAATGAAAAAGTCCTACATTTTGCTCCCTTGTTGAGAACTTAAATCTTAAATTTGAACCCACCTAATCTTCATTTCTACTTAGATTTAATATGTATGTTCAGATTTAAATTTGTGTTCTGTAGTTACCAACACGTTACACATTCAATTATTTGCTAATAGAAAAGAATATTTGTTAAGTGAAATGGATACTTTTTCAGCGTCATATTTAAAGCTGAAAAAAATAAAACAAATTAATAGATGTGTATTGAGAGGTAGAATAAACATTAAAAATTAAAATGAAAAACAAAAAAAATGTTAACATGAATTCCAAACCAAATTTAAGAAATTTAAGTACAAACAAATACACCGGACTAAAACTTCAAAACGAAAAAATTATATTTCGCAAAGATGATGACTACTTAAGATTCATAATGTTAGATCCGTTTAATATTTTCAATTATAATGGAAATTCTATATCGATAGCTCAATTCCAAAACATGCTATGTTGAAGTAGTGAGATTTTCGGGAGAAGGTCTTAAAGTTCACGGGCTATACAAAATTCAGTTGTATGTGAAGTACTTTTTACTGCATAATTTGGATTGGATTAGTCGATTAACAATTGACAGACTATAAGTGGGACAATACTAAATTTAAACACATAAAAAAAATTAAAAACACGCTTAGTTGACTTAGCATGTTTTGGAATTGAGCTGTTGATATTACATTCTACTGTTGCAAAACAAACATGAAGTCAATGGGACTTGCACTAGAACGCGAATGTATAGCATTGCCTTTGTAAAAAATTTGGATTTGTTCACAAAAATGTTCATAAAAAAGACACGACAGGCCAAGCAGCCGCGCGGAAAAGCAAAATTTTTCAACTTTTGTTTCAACCCCCGTTAACATAGATTCGTTGTTAAATTCAAATAGGGATGCCACCGATACCGATTAATTGTCGTTAATTCAGGCTTGCCAATATATCGGTACAGCAAATTAATTTTTTGAAAGAGCATACAATAAAAAAATTTCTTAATTCTTAAGCTGAAGGTCCAACTATTCAAATGCGTTGATGAGTTTTTGCTTCTGTCAAAAAAGGAAAATCTGCGTAATATATTATTGCCAAGTTACAAAGCACAAGCGAAGAATGCATATGGGTATTGATAAAAGTACTACTTTTGGATGCGACTTGAAAAAGTTTAAGAGTGTATCAAACGTATAGAATGCGTGGCTTGGACCTGCAGCTTAAGGCGTTTTTCTTTGAACCATGGTAGTGAAATGTTCACTCATTGCTAAATTGTTTATGTATTTGTATTTTTTGCTTATATTATGAATGTTTGTGAAAATAAAAATATGTTTGCTGAACAATTTTTGTTACTTCAAAGCGGATACAAAATCCATAAGAAAAGTCACTGCTACATTGCCTGAAGCTATTCAGATAGTTAACAGTCTTTCTTTCAGAAAGAAATCCTTTGTTTCCATTATTTCCATTTAATAATTTTGGTGTATAGATTCTTTTTAGTACAAACATCTTTCCATGACCGTCCTATAGAAGCAGTTCTCCCGAAAAAAAACCTTTAAATGTCATAAAGTCCTTCAAAGTGTTTATAACGATATACAATTTGGCGTTGATAATTTCTAAAATAACTGCTATTTTTGTATTGTCAAATTTTTGTATTGGCAGGTCAAGAATTCACCGCAGGTCCAGTATAAACCTCCTTCTTAGAAGTAGTTTTTATTATTATGAATCGTTGATCCCAAATAGGGTACACTTGACATACTAAACTTTCTTAAATTTTTTAAAAATAGTACTTTCTGCCTTAAAAAGTACTTACTTTCGTTTCCACCTTTGAAATAACACATATTGATGATTTTATTAATCATTTTTGCTCTCTTTTCGGGGAGAACTGCTATTACGTTATGCGACATTAATCTCTGTTTAGAAAGCACTTCCAAATATCCACTCAAAGAAACTTATAATTATATTTTTCTTTTCATCAAAAGAAGAACACAGTTCCTGTTACTTCTGTTTGAAAGTATAAAGTCGTTAAATATTTTATTAACTAAAAAGAAAAAAACTTTATAAAATAATTTCAAAAGACACTCCAGGGAGGAGAGGGAGAGAAAAACGAATATATTTTATTTATATTTATGCAAGGAAATAATTTCAAATATTTTTTATGCTCAAACGAAGGCCACGCCATACTTTAAGTTAAATTGTTTATGTTTATTTTCTTTTCTTTTTTTCTCATTTAAATAAAAACTTAAGAAATTTTGTTTTATTTGGGTAAGAAATAAAAAAGGTTATATAAACATGTTGTTTTTTAATACTTACCGTGTGTCACTAAGTTCGTCAGATATATGAGAAACATCACTTTGCGACTTGTAAAACGACTAGGAAATATATTTAGTGCTATTAAAAGCACTTTGATAACTGTCATCAGGAATATCATGTTGCTGCTGGTGTTTTATTTTTTATTATTTGGAATTTATGTTTATTAAATGAATTAATTAATTATCTAATTATTGTATGTAGTCTCTAACTGGTGCTATTAAATGTTCCTTATAGTTTTTTCTATAAGTTTTTTAAAAACTACTTTAAGTAGTTAAAAAGTTTACACTTCAGTTTAAAATTTTGCATCTTTAATACTCAATTTCTGCCATCCCCCTGAGATGATTTGTCTAAATATCAAAAGAAATATTTATGAATAATAGATTAGTGCAACATAAATAAAAATTAAAATGTGTATTTTAAAAGGAATTTAAAATCATCAAATTTCTCCGGGAGTTTGTTCCTTTCTACCCGTGGGTTTTTATAGGGAAAAATTGGGAAAGGAAAAAGGTCCCGCGAAATTATAATTCATAATTAGATTAGATATATAACGGGTAATTTTAAGGTCGGATGTTGAATGTGAACCACACCTAAACGCCAGGAGGTGTATTTTTTCCGTACATAATTGAACAATACCAATATTATCATAATTACACAGAAAAAATTCTTAAAAATTTTTCACCAATTAAAGCATTAATCAAAAATAAAATCAGTTTTAATTAAAAATTTAATCAAATAAATTAAACGTTTAATCAAGTGAACTATCAAGTGAATTAAACGTTTAATTGATACTATTAATTTGTATAATGTGGCAAATTTAATTTATTTTTTAATTAATATCACAAATTTTTTAATTGAAATTAATTTTATTTTTTTTCTATGTAAAAGAAATGACAATAATTTCCTTAATATTTTGTGTTTTATTCAAAATCAACATTGGCCCTTTAAATTTAACCACCCTTTATATATATGTACTTAGCACACACCAAGTGTATTTGAGTTCCCCGAAAACGCAAAAGGTAAAAATCAATTTAAGAGTGGTTAAAAATCAAATCAATTCTTAACATTTGAAAATTGTTCAATAATCATTCGACAATAACTGCATTCTAAACAAAATCTGTAACCTCGGGACTTTGTCTTATAGGCAGTCATATACAGGGTCTTGTAGCCAGACACTACGATTACTGCCGCAGCTGTAATAACAAAAATGAGGAGGATGATGTAGAACACCTAATCTCTCACTGTCCTGTTCTGGCAAGAATGCAAGTGGCCTAAATGGCATCCGCCAGCTTGTACGGATTGTATGATATCTCTGCTGATGAATTGAAGTGTATTTTGAACTTCGTTTATAGTTTGGGTGGGTTCAACGGTGGAAGTTCTATTTAGTGGTACTCCTTATGATCACAATTGATCCTTGTGTCTAAGTGTATCACACAAGTTCTGACTACCTTACCTTAACATAATAGAAAACTTTTTCACAATTCTTTAGCAACATTCAAAAAAAGTTAAGGTTCATAAAGCCCTTTGACTAAAACTTCAATATCTTTCGGCATTCCATTGTGGAAAGGTACTAGGAAAAAACGTACGTATTATGTCGTATTTTGCATTTGGATTTGCACCACCATCCAGATAAAGTCCATCTCACGCAACAATTACGCAGGCTGACTGTTTACAGCGCCGTAGATACATACTTATGCTGATTGGGTGCTACAGCAATATGTTTTCTATGCTGATTTTTCTAACAACATTTTCTTCAGCGATGAAGCTCACTTCTCACTCGGTGGTTAACAGTCGCATATGGGAAGGAAATGATTGTAGAAAAGCCAGTGCATCGAGAAAAAGTTAAGTGCGCATTATGATCTGGAGGTGTGAAAATGACGCCGAAAGAACCGTTACCGTAAATTATTAGGGATATGGACGTATGATAGCCTACTTTTTTTTGCCTGCAATAGAAATTGTGGGGCTACGTCAAATGCCGTCAAAATGTGCAAAAAAGGGGACGAAAACTACCTTAAAAGGATCGACTGCAACCGCTTTAGAGGTGGTCTTTTAAATGATACTGTATTTCGTACGTAATGGACAGATCCAAGCATTAAAATGAGATAAAAGCTTAAGCGAATTCCTGGCTTTGTGTGTTTTTTTCATTTGTTAACAAACAATTTATAACCCGTTACATTTAAATATATGGGGATAATATACAGCAAAAGTTTTTTTCATTGATTCAAAAAACTGGTAATTTCCCGGTAAAGTCCCACTGTGTAACATGTTGGTCTTAGTTTTCAAACTAGTTGGAATCTATAACTAAAATTTAAAAAACAAAATCTGTAAAAATGCCTGAATCAGTGTTCGAAAATAAACATTAAATATTGCTCTTTAGTGTTCGGTTCAGTAGATTTGTTTAGAACACAAACGCTAATAGTGTAGATAATCAGTAAAAAAATAATGTTTCGCTGTTTTTATATTTCGAACACAAAAATAATGCAACAAAAAGGTTAAAAAAAACAAACTTCAATGTGTTTGTTTCAGCTCATTAATGTTCGTTCGTTTCTGTTGTGCGTAGCGCCCATTGTGGCTGGTGAAAAAACCAAAAACTTTTTACAAAAATAAGCAAATCATATACACACACAAGCTGTTCGTGCTACGGTCGTTGCTAAAAATTTTTGTTTGTTAATTTCTTTATCAATGTAAAAAAGAAACATTATAGAACATTAAAATATAACGTTTGTCTACAGTACCACTACAATTGTTCTGTAGTTACGAACGGTGTTCGTCTACACAAACACTAAAAAAATAGATTTCGTTTCTGGGGGTGAGCGGAATGATATATAATGTACTGTATAAAGAAATGCTTTCCCTAGCAAAAGCATTTTTTGTATAAATGGCCCTACGGCTCTTTTATGCAGCATACAATAGCTGCAAAACGAAACCATATCAGGGGAAGTTATAACCCCCTTAGATTAAAGTTGTCCCCATAACTTTTGCAGTATTTAAACATGTATGTCATAGTTTTGCATTCAAATAAATTTATATTTATTTATATAGACAGATATGTATATTTATGAATTTGCATATGTATGTGTGTGTGCATGTGTATATGCAAATTTGTAGGCAGGTATTCGAACAGCTCTCTAGTTGTACAATTTAACTGTTGTTGGCAGCAAATGTTGTTGCTGCTGCATCAATTTTCCAAATGATTTATGAATATGAATGCGACACTACTTCCTGCTGCACTTTACTGACCTTTTTATTATATTATTCATATAGTTTTTTTTTATGAGTGTGTGTGTGTATATGATTGAAATAAATGTGTGTATGGGTGTGTCAGAATTGCATATCGGTACAATAAAATACATCTACAGTTATTTTTTTCTTATATTTTTCTCATTTTTTGCAATACAAATGTATTTGTTGTTCGTTTAATTTCACAGTGAATGGCCAAATGTTGTTTCCACAGGGTGGCGCATAAGTAACGTTATGATTTAATGAGCGAATAAATTTTTTTGTATGTTTTGTTCACAATTAACTTTGGAAAACTTGGAAAATTTATTATGGAAAGACCCAGCAAAGAGAAAAGAATCAAAGTTGTTAAATTTTATTTTAAAAGTCAACATGTGACATCACCAAAATCCAAGAAGAATTGTTGAACATCAAATGCCCCCCTTAGATGCATATATTTTATCTTTGGATCATATTCTTTCAAAAACGGCGAACAAGTTACGGTTAATGTGAATGGCAATTAATACCGGGTAGTAATTAAAAATTATCTATGGCCCGAGTACGAGTACAATCCAGAATTGTATTTCAAAAGAGATTAATGCCCAATTTTCAGGATAGTATTTAAATCTATATTAAGTTAATTTTCATAACAAACTTAAATCGTATTTAAAACAGATTGGGTTTTTGAGTTTTATTTGAAAAGTCTTATTTAATTAAGATAAAAGTATGGTAGCACTACTAAATACAAAAAAAAAATATAAAAAAGTGTAATTATTTACAAGGTGGTCTGAAAAAACAGCTGACTGTTAATGCTTTGCCTGTTGTTGTTGTATTGTTATGATATTGAGGCCACCTTGCTAAAATATTACAATGGAAACTTAAGTTGAAATTAAGTGTACCACATCGGTGACTTAAGTTTGATTTAAGTTTTTAGTGAAGAAAAGAATTTTGTATTTAAATCGATTTTAAAAATAAATGTGTTTTAATATCAATCCTGAAAACTGGGCATAAGACACAGCTCATGCAACTATGGCTCTCCTGCGCGAAATATTTGGTCATGCAAATTTAAATGCAAATTTAAAAAAAATCCAAAGGAAAAAGAGTTTTTATTAAATAGACCATAACGTTACTTATGCGCCAGCCTGTGCATACAACAGTTGCATAAATACACGCAGAAAATGAAGAATTTTCACTACGGTAAGATTTTTATGAATTTTTATGAACAAACCTTTTAAAAATATGCAAGAAAAAAATGCTGCCGATAAGAAGGAAAAATGCTTTAAAATATGTGACCTTCTCCCAAGAAAAGGGACATTGTGTGTGAAAACTGAAGTTTTGAATAAACCGCATTTTATCTTATTCCACACCCTTTTAGGTACCAGAATCCACTCTTAAGTCCAAACCCTTTTTTTGACACACTAGGTCCCTTTTCTCGGAGAAGGTCACACATGCAAAAAAAAAAAAACATAAAAATTTTTTATTTAATCATAATTGTAATAAATATGTGGTTAGTTTATTGAACTGTTCTGGTATTTAATGCAAATTTTAATATTTTTTAATGGGGCTAAAGTTTATCAAATTTAGGCCCACGATGTCGACAAGCACATTTCTTTCGTATTTTTGTATTGAAAACATAAACAAATTTTAGTTTGTTATTATTGTTCTCAATATAAATATGCGAATGAAATGTCCATGTCGACTTCGTGGGCCTGGCAGTTAATTTACATTAAATTATTTTTATGAAAAAAGGAATTTCACAACTTGAAATTAATTAAAATTTATTAATAATATGTCATTGTTGAGTGAGTGAGTGTTAAACGGAAAACCCCCTGAAGAGATAGTGTGGTTACTATCGATACATGTCAGGGCAACCTGTCCGTGAAAGCCTGTGTTCGATTCCCAGGTCAGTCAAGAATGAGAAATTATTAAAAAAATTTAATTAATTTCATATTGTAAAATTCCTTTCTTCATAAAAATTATTTTATGATAATAAAATTTAATTATGTATTACCAAAAAAAAATTAACTTTAGCCCGATTAAAAAAACTAGGAAATTTTAAATGATTTACCACGAGATAGAGTGATAAATCTTTTAGTTGTATAATCCCAGGAATATTCTTGTTTATACGGATGAATTTCCGTACGGATCGTGACATTAGCGTAAGCGTCTTAATATTACCAGTTGGGATACCAGCAAATGGCTCAGGACCTATCAAGAGGCGTCCGTCTCTAAAATAATAAAGGAAACATTTCTGGTGTAAAATTCACGAAATAATTCATAATTTTTTTTTCCAAATATCCAGACAATGACTTTTGAGCTATTATTATAACTGGCCGATAGTTAAAAGATAACTATTGGTTAACTAAAGTATCATATTTACAATAATTGGTTAAGTTAAAATTTTAATCCGACCAAAAACTGGTAACTCTATTAAAATAATAAACAATAAAAAATTAAAAGTTTTTATATTATAACATTTGGGGGTTTAAGTAATGGTTAAGAAAAAGCAGAAAATAATATTTTATTTGTTAAACTGTTGTTATTAGCCAACTCATGACTGTTAATTTGGTCCTTAGTCAAATTAACTGCCTCTTTTTAGAAACTGCAAACAAAACTTCGTGTGAGAAATTAAATTCAAATTCAAGCGCTGATTACAAAATATTTTCGAATTTTAATCGTAAAGCAATTTGTTTGAAAAAATTGGTTGGGTTGCAGGATGCTGTCAGGAATGCCTCTTAGATCCAAATATAGTTGTTGATAACAAAAAATATAAACATTTTCGTTTGGAAATTGATTGAGAAATTAAAAATTTTGCACTCATATGCAATTAAAAGTAATATTCCAGAAATCTAGCAAAATATCCATTTTTTCTTTTGACATAAGAAGCTAGAAACTCTTTCCTTGGTCCTAATCATGACAATTCTTTGCTTAACTCAATCATTTTTATGTTCAACAAAATCTTATTATGATCGAGTAAGTCCATTATAATTATGACAATCATATTATAATCGAGTCAGCTGCTAACATGGGTCTTGCATATACCGTTTACTAAAATGTTTACCATATTTTGATTAAATAAAAGTTTAACGGCATCGATGTATGTTTGAAGAACCATTCATAAATGTTGCGTTGCTTAGAGCTTGGGCTTTTTCAATCATAATGTGATCAAAACATAAGATTTATATACATATAGTTTTTTAACCTCTGATCACATTAAAAAAAACATTATTTTTCTCTGTGTTTTTGTAAATGTGCCAGTACATACATATGTATGCATTTGTATGTAAGCAGTGTTATTTTTGTGCTATCCCAGCAAGCTTTTGGTTGATTATATATCGTTTGCCTAGCAAAACGGGACGACTACTTTGTCACGTTTGGTGTTTATACACAAGATATGCAAAATATTGCAACAATTGCGATCTTTAAAATTATATATATATTTTTTCTTTATTCTTAAAAGTTGTTTAGATGTTGGTATTACAATAACAACAATGGTATGAAAATGACATCTTGCCAACGGTAGTGAATAGTACGAAATCAAAGGTAAATCATTATAGGAGTTTGTATTGATGGGGAGTTACTTGCATTCGCAAGTAAAACATAAGTTTGTTATAAACATTTTATTTTTCTACATCATTTTATAAACTACACGCAAAGAGAAAACATGGTTGTTGTAAGCATATTTTAAGAGCAACATATTATGATAAAATTCATGATTGTAGTCACCATATAACGATTATTATTGAGTCATATTGTGACAAAAATACATTCATAATATTACATCATAATATTGTTCCCTTAATCATATTCTTATCATTTTAATCATAATAAGTTAATAAGTAGTCATTATATTTTCATGTTAATCATAATAAGTTTTGAAGTTATCATATTATAATACAAAGTGATTATGTTATTGTTAAAAGTAATCATAAAATATCTGAAAGAATCATATTACGATTACTGTAATCATATTATAATCGTAGATTATCATAACGAGCCCTAACCGCGAAAATAACGTAAGCGCCAAAAATCAAATTTTAGAGGAGAGTGTTTTTTATTTTATTTATTTCATATGAATTTTGTATGAAATTTGTCGCTTCCAATTAAATTGTTCTTGCTATAAAATCGTAATACCGTGTTCAGATATACCTTTTTTATTGAGTCAATATTCAGTTTATTGTCATAATTATCTTTCTGTTCACATATACACAATTTAGCTAATTTTATGTAAACAACCTTTGACATCTTTAGGGAATAAACATCTGGCTTTTACGCAGACCTAATGGATGGACCTTTGTTTTGTTGTAGTTACAGTTGCCAAATGTTAAAACACTTTATTTAGTAAGTTTTGTTTTGCTCTCTTAAAACACTTGTGACAGGGTCGCATTTTAATTTTACTCAATATTTATAACAATTTCGTATTATTTGAGCAATAACTAAACTTTAATTTTATATGGATAATTGAGCTCAATAAAGTCATTTATTGCGTAAAACTCAATTCAGGTGCATATCTGATCACGGTATAACGGTACCTAATGTGATCAAGACATTTGATATGATGCAAGCGTTGCCAATAAAATCATTTATTAAAAAAAAAACGAAAATTGAAAATGATGACGCTAACGTTATTTTCGCGATTAGAGCTCGATAATCTTGTTGTTATCGCTTGCCGTAGGTCGCAATTGTTTATTAATTATTTTATACTGCATCTATTACAATAACATTAAACAATATATTTTGCACTTTCACAAAGAAAAACAAGTAAGAAAACACAGTAGGTCACGCCCGACCATATGATACCCTACACCACAGTATTTTAAATATGGATTTATCTATGTTTATAAACTTCACTAAAATCGGTTTGAAAGTTTGTGAGAGGCAGAAATTGCCCCCTACCTTCCCTTATGATCATATTTTTGAAAAACTACATATCTTATGCGGCCATATAAATATGTTTCTATCTATGATTTCAATTTCATTAAAATAGGTTTGATAGTTTCTGAGAGGCAGAAATTCTCTCCTCGTGATCCTACGATTCGGCCCATTTTCAATAGGATTGGTCCTTGTCCCAAAGTTTATCAACTTTTCTCAAAAGTTTCGACCTATACTTTGCGCGCAAGGTTACATGGACAGCCAGCCAGCCGGACGGACATCGTTACTTCGACTCAGAAAGTGATTCTGAGAAAATCTCCAAATTGGCTACAGTACTTACATATGCGACATAAGTAAAATATCTTAGTAACTTCGACCGATTGCGTGACTTACATATTGTAATGCATCCCTAGACAATAATTCTTGAGGCAATTGAATTTTATGTGGAAAAATACCAAGATTAACTTTCATAATGCGCTGCAGCGATGTTCTGCAGATTCCCCAGTGAGTAGAACATCGACGAGTTAACTCGGATTGATCCGTAGGCACACTTTCTCGCACAGCATCCACGGCGAACAGATCGCGCAACAGAAATTGGAAATGTTAACACGTTCTTATACATTGAGAAGGATGACGTAATAACATTTTGTTAAATTTCTGCCATTAGGCAAAAAGGTCTTAACATGGGGTCTTCACCTGACAATTTTTTGCCATACCAAACGTCAAAGTCAATATAAAAAAAACTCTAAAATTTTTGTCAGCGTTTTTTTTATATGAAGTTTGACGTTTATTAAGACAAAAATTGGCAGGTGAAGACCCCATGTAAATAAAAAAACGCATTTTGAGTTTTTGATTGGGTTTAATTCAATATTTTTTTTCTTTCGTTTGGTAGCAAAAACGACTGCTTCTTAACGTAACCATCTACTCTTAAGGAAAAAAGTCGATATGTGTATATCACCAAGTAAATAATTTACAATATAAAGTTATGACAAACTACAGTTTCTGACTTAAGACCTTTTTGCCTGATGCCAAAGAAATTGTTTTTTTACCTGCAAAACAAAATTAAATTAAAAACTTCTAAAGTAAAATAGCATAGCAGTCGAAGTTGGCCTACTCTGTATTATCTTAGGCGGCCCTACACGTTGCGACTTGTTGTACAATTTGATCAAGTTTTAAAATTAATTGTTACGTTCGAAGTGTAGTTGGTCTTCTATCAAAAGAATTAGATTTTCATTCAACTCCGTTGTACGACCAGTTGCAGCGTGTAGGGGCCGCATTAGTGTTAAAACAGAATTGAGTCTTCAATTTCAGGAAATAATCAAAAAGCCTAATTAAAACCTCGGCAGTAACTTCAAATTCTCTCTCAATTTATTGTTTACATTTTTTATTTATTTTGTTTTTCATCTTTTCAAAAGTATGGTAGCTTTAGGTGCGTTTGCTTACTTTTCCAGTAAAATCCAGTAGGTGAGTAAATTTTGGGCAATAAGAAAATTTTACTCTCAAAACTGGCTCTTCCACAAAAAAGTAAACGAACGGAAAAATTGCAAAAACTTGTAGGTTATTTCAAACATATAATCGCTAAAAAGTATAGTGTTGTAAAATATGTGTTATTTAGACTACCCAGTACAGATTGTTTCTGGTACTTGATGCATTGCATTTTTATAATTCTAAATTCGTAGCAAACGAGTGCCCCGGTAGGCTAGCTGGTAGAGAGCTTGTCAAACAGCGCCGGGGTTGCGGGTTCGATTCCCGCCAGACACTCTGGTTCCTTTCCTGCAGACAAGTGTAGATAGAGCTTCGCGGGATTAGCTTAGGAAATTAAAAAAAAAAAGAAAAAAAATGTTTTGTTCGTTTACTTGTTTAGTTTGTACATGACTTTTAAATAAAATACGGAAATACATGAGTACTAAAGCTGCATGTACACGACATGGTTTTTACAACTGACTTGTCAAATTTTCCACTGCAAAATACATACATGTCATAACATTGCTTCTGTATAAGTCAGATGAAAAGTCATCTGACAACATTTCCATTAAAGCGTGCTCTATTTTCTTCTGACAAGCCATCTGACATCCCAAATCTATGCCGGGAAGAAACAAGCAGGGGCGGTCCACTATTGACAGAATCATTAGCCGGCTGGAGTTTATATTTTACACTCTCGATATACATATGATCAACTCACCATTGAATAGAAATTATGTAAATATATATATAAAAAACGTTTCATTAAATTATCCTTAACTGATTTTTCTGAATTAGAAGAAAAAAATGTTAAGATGGTTAAGCTATTTTACGGCGCAAATACAAATTTTTGTGGCGGCAACAAGCTATTTTGAGAACTGCTTTGTTTTTGCAATAACTATGCGAAAAAAAACAGAGACAATGTCAGAAGCAAATTACATGCACGTTTGTGACTGAATATTATAAACCTTTTGTAAAACAGCAATTTTGACAGGCATGCACAATTACATGTGACTTAAAAGGTTGACTAGTCAGATATAATAAACATGTCGTCTACATGCACCTTTAATTTTTAATAATCGGTACCCAGAATAATATGCAGTCAGAAGTATTGATATATTTGTTAGGTTTGCTTCCCTAAAATAGTAATGCAATGTTATTTATATTAAATTCAATTTGAAAACTAATTATTAGTTTATGCTGGACTTTTAATTCAGCTTTTGATCTTTTAAATGTTTTTATTTACAAATTGTATGCTTTTTGTTTGGAAATTGTATGTTTTTTGCTTGCTCACTTAATTGAATCATATGTTTTTGTTTTCTACTGGATTTTACTGCCCGTCTATACCAAAGATAATTATTGCGACATATATTGCAGTAAATGTCAAAATTATGTTATCTTTAATGTAGACAGCATATTTTTGTACATATTTGTTGCTGGCAATTTATGTTGCAACAAATTGTAAGTCCATTTTTGTTGACAATTATTGCTAACACAAAACGTCAAATTTTGTTGTCAATTGAAAAAAAGAAGCAAAAAAGAAAAAAATGGAAGCAAATTGTGTGGGAAAGAAATTTAATTTGTGAAATTGTTGCAAATTATAATTGTAGTAAAATAATTAAATTAAATAAACAATAAAATAAAATTGTTAAAATTATTTTACTAATTATAATTTTTTTCTAATTCGATCTTTATTGCTTAAATGTATATTAATTTGTTTAAGCTTGAGTTCATTTTATATAAAAATATAAATTTTATTTTAACAAGAAAAATAAATTTTATAAAATTTAATATTTAATATAAAAACTAGATCTCAAGCTTAAACAAATTAATATACATACATTTAAAAAATAAGTCGAATAAGAAAGAATTAATATTAATAAACATAATTTTTGCAAGATGGCGGGAGTTTTTACACTGCACCTTCTTCCGTGATTTTTTTCAAATTATGAGTTAACATAAATACGTTTTCCCATGCCTTTAAAATAAGTTGAGCAATAAGAAATATTGCTCTGTTATTCTGCCGACGTTATTGCCAACTGGCTGAGATAATTATTTTTAGTGTAGACCTAGGGTTACTGGTAAATATTTGCAGGCTCTTTGCTGACAACTGTCACTTTACTCTCGTTGTAGATGCTCTCTTTTGCAAATTTATGTGTAGGCGAACGCATTTCAGTAAAATCCAATGCAAATTTTGGGGTAAATGAACGCAGCTATTGTTGGGGGAATGAGTGTCTGTATAAAACTGATTTTATTTTACGACTGCTTTCTACGACAAATGTGGTACCGAAGCAGTTCTTGACAGCATAAACTTTTAAATGTTGCTCTACCATGTAACTATTTTGATAGAAAATGTTTGTAGGGCTTTTTTTTTGTATATATGAAAGTATATAAATGTTAATATTACATTTTCATTGCATTTGTATCTGTAGTAAAAACTTTAACTGTTACTGTATGATTTTTCATTTATGACATATTCTGCACTATACATACATACATACATACAAAACACATTTACATTAACATTCGCATGCAAATTTCTATAAACGTGTGAAGCTTAATTTATTTTCACTCATACAAACGTTTGCACATTTTGAACTCACATTATTGCATCCTGTACATAAAAAACAAAACGAAAAAAGTATTTACGTTATTGCATTGTTGCTAAAATGACTTTCAAAAAAAAAAAAAAAAAACAAAAAAGGAAGAAACTTTATAAATATATTAAAATAATGAATATGACATGTACATAATATATGAAATTTTATTATTATTTTTATTTGATTTGTCTTTTTGTGACATTATTTCAAACCCTGCTTTATCGGGCTTAAATTATTCAACAAATTATTTCTTATATCTAGATAGCAAATGACAAAAAATAAAAAAGGAAATCCATAAAAAACACATTCATAGATACAAAGAACATACGAGTTACTGTATCTAGATTTAAGAATTTCATACTTAATATGTATTTTTATTACATTTTCATTGTATACTTCTCGGCTGTCTTGTCTTTTTTTTTTGTTAATCTTCTATTTTAAAACCTCATCCTTCTTCAAACTATTTTTTTCATTCCTCTTTTTTTAGACAACAGTAAAAATAAATAATCGTTATACAATCCCTTTTGTTTTTCAAGAATTCTATCACCAATGTTTTCAAGAGTTACGCTTTTTTTTTGGTATCCAAAATTTCAACATAATAAACCTTTTAGCATTTTTTTTTTATTTTGACACAATAGTCATTTTATTTGTCTGAGAACCCTTAAGAACGGACTCGTTTCATTGACATTTGTATATGAGTGCGTGTGTGCGTGTGTTTTTTTGAAGCAGTTTTTCTTCCTTGATTGTGACAGTTAAGTGTTTGTCTTTTCTTCTAAAACACCAGACTCCTTTTCATAAATGTCATCCTGTCTGTTTGTCCTTTCACAGATGTTACGCCCGACATTTTTACACAAACATTTTGTATGTCATAATTCAACAATTCAATTTAAGTGCCTTGTCTAAACTCGTATAATTTTAAACAAAGTATTGTTTTCTCATTCACACTATTTTTAAAGTATTTATTTAAAAACAAACTCATATTAGAGGGGTATATGAGTACTAAACATCAACGGGGTAAAATTGAGTGATTCAAATTTAAACGTTTTTAGAAAAGTATAAAAAACCAATTCCTACAAAAAAAAAAAAAAAAAAATTAACACAATGTTAATTGTGAGTCACGCCCTAACGAACGTCAAGTTTTTTGCCCAGCTTAATTTGACATTTCTTTGTTTTATTGTTTTTGACAAGTTCAATTATTGAAAGGTACACAATTGAGCAGCGCGTTAATATAGTTGAGGACTTTTACGAAAATCGGCGTGCAAATCAAAATGCATTTCGTGATTTTTGGATCAGCATAATCGACCAGATGTGTCCACAATCGGGAGAATTTTGCGCGAATTTCTGCAAACCGGAAATGTATAGGAAATTTGAGAACAACTGTTTGGTGCGGCTTATGGGCTAGAGGCGTCATCGGGCCGTACTTTTCGAAAATGAGTTCGTCCAAGCAGTTACCGTGAGTGGTGTTCGCTATCGCGGAATGATTATTTTTATTATTTATTTATTTAATCACGGTCTATGGACTCAAATCCTTACAGACCAATAAAATAATCTACACTTTATACTTATTTTACTAATGGTGTTTTCTTTTCTACAAAAAATGTGACATTTTATTTTAAAAAAAATTCAATTTGGTGTCTTTTTCTTAAAAATTTTGCTGCCGAAAAGGAGCAATTTGCATTTTTTTAAATAAAATGTCACATTTTTTTGTAGAAAAGAAAACGCCATAACTGTTTACATTCAAGAAGAAAATGATGATACGTTTTAAAATATTAACATTAACGGGGTAATCAACAAAACTTAAAAAATCATTAACAGTTTTGCATAGTATCCTTAAGGGGCCATCGTTTGCATAATTAGTTTGAGAACACTGTAGAAGTGCGGCGAAGTTCCGAGTAGATCTAAGAGGTTAATTGAAGTTAATTGTCTTAAGCAGGAACGCTGAGCATTTTGAACGCTTAAATAAATTTACTAAAAAAGCAATGTTACGCGTCTACTTTCTAAAGTCGCCAAATTAAATAAAGAGAGTCTTGCAGAATATTCAAGAAGATTAACATTTGCATTCCATGTTTTATTTTCCAGACAAAATAAAAGAAATTGTTTCAATGCGCTTCTTGAATCAGTGTAGGGATCCCAAATAATAGAGCCGTATACCAGGATAGGCCTTACTAAGGGTGTATACAAAAGTTTGATTATTTTAGGATCAGTAAATTGTTAGCCCATCGTTTGATAGAAGCAAGCACGCCACGAGCTTTATTTACCATTATGATAATCTGTTTGTTAAAGTTTAATTTAAAAGCAAGGAAAACTCCTAAGTCGAGCATCTCCGTCACTAATTCTAGCTGATTTCTACCTAAGGAAAAATTACCATTTCATGAAAATCGCATATGCCTGCTCTTTTTTAAATTGAGTGCCATCAGGTTGATATTGCACCAATCATAAAATTGGTAAAAAACACGTTGTAAATGTTTGACCTCTGAGATATTTTTATGAGAGCATACATTAAAATATTGAAAATTTAATTACACTCGGTAAATCGTTTATAACAATTAAGAAAGTAAAGTCGGTTAAGCCCGACTAATTTTTGAGAGTGTATGGCTATATGAATAGGGATCTATCCATGTTCTATATTTCATTAAAAACGGCTTGAATGTTTGTTAGAGGCAGAAATTGCTCCCTTACTCCCCTTGTGGTCCTATTTTTGCAAAATTGTATAGCTCCTGTATGCATTTAAATATGGATCTAAGTTTTAAATTGCATTAAAATCGGTTTGATAGTTTCTGAATTCCCCTATATCCCTTCGTCATTCTACGATTTTCAAAAGGCTTGGTCCTTCAGCCAATAAGAACCTATAAGCCAAATTTTATCAAATTATCTCCAAAATTGCGACCTGTACTTTGCGCACAAGGTTACATGGACAGCCAGCCAGCCGGATGGACATCGTTAGATCGGTATACTTTAAGGTGGGTCCAAAGCCAATTTTTAAAAATGTTCCACACATCAGCACCGGTTGGCTAGCTGGAAGTGAGTTAGTCTATTAGCGCCGGGGTTTGGGGTTCGAATCCCGCCAGAGACTCTGGTTTCTTTCCTGCAGACAAGCGCAGAGCTTCCCGGGGTTCAGCTTAGGGAATTAAAATAAAAAAATGCTTAATACCCTCTCCGCTATAGAAAATCAAATCGCTCCCAGGTGGCTCCCTTGAGGAATGAAAATAATTTTAGACTCGACATTATTGCAGATAACACACTGTTTTCGTCCTGTTATGTATGATCAGAACCAGTTTATGGTATTTGTAGATTCAACAATAGTAAAAAATGGATAAATGCCTTGCTAAAATCGATGTATATGACATCAGTTTGTTGTTGGTTATTAAAGCTTCTATTAACCAGGTTTGTCAGTTGTAGAAGGTTAGTTGTTGTAGAGCAGCAACTTCTGAAGCCGTGTTGATGAGTGGATAAAAAAGACAACATTTGGTGACTAATACTGTATCTGTGATGCATTTTTCTTATAATTTTGCAATTGCCCTAAGCTGTGCAGTTCCTCTATTGCATGTCAGGGTTGATTTATTACCGGTCTTGAAAAGTGGAATTATATACGAATATTTTCAATATTGAGGAAATTAGCCACGCTCTATAGATTTGTTAAATGTTATTTCCAGAGGAGTAGCAAGTGCATTTGTACAATTTTTCAAAACACAGCTGGGTATACCATCGGGCCCACTACTAAATGTCGATTTAACGCTTCTTAAAGCTGTGATGTGCTGATCGGAAAAACTTTTATTGGTTGACTCTCAGCAATAGGGTAGGGATATGAGGTTTGTATAGCTCCTGTATGCATTTAAATATGGATCTAAGTTTTAAATTGCATTAAAATCGGTTTGATAGTTTCTGAATTCCCCTATATCCCTTCGTCATTCTACGATTTTCAAAAGGCTTGGTCCTTCAGCCAATAAGAACCTATAAGCCAAATTTTATCAAATTATCTCCAAAATTGCGACCTGTACTTTGCGCACAAGGTTACATGGACAGCCAGCCAGCCGGATGGACATCGTTAGATCGGTATACTTTAAGGTGGGTCCAAAGCCAATTTTTAAAAATGTTCCACACATCAGCACCGGTTGGCTAGCTGGAAGTGAGTTAGTCTATTAGCGCCGGGGTTTGGGGTTCGAATCCCGCCAGAGACTCTGGTTTCTTTCCTGCAGACAAGCGCAGAGCTTCCCGGGGTTCAGCTTAGGGAATTAAAATAAAAAAATGCTTAATACCCTCTCCGCTATAGAAAATCAAATCGCTCCCAGGTGGCTCCCTTGAGGAATGAAAATAATTTTAGACTCGACATTATTGCAGATAACACACTGTTTTCGTCCTGTTATGTATGATCAGAACCAGTTTATGGTATTTGTAGATTCAACAATAGTAAAAAATGGATAAATGCCTTGCTAAAATCGATGTATATGACATCAGTTTGTTGTTGGTTATTAAAGCTTCTATTAACCAGGTTTGTCAGTTGTAGAAGGTTAGTTGTTGTAGAGCAGCAACTTCTGAAGCCGTGTTGATGAGTGGATAAAAAAGACAACATTTGGTGACTAATACTGTATCTGTGATGCATTTTTCTTATAATTTTGCAATTGCCCTAAGCTGTGCAGTTCCTCTATTGCATGTCAGGGTTGATTTATTACCGGTCTTGAAAAGTGGAATTATATACGAATATTTTCAATATTGAGGAAATTAGCCACGCTCTATAGATTTGTTAAATGTTATTTCCAGAGGAGTAGCAAGTGCATTTGTACAATTTTTCAAAACACAGCTGGGTATACCATCGGGCCCACTACTAAATGTCGATTTAACGCTTCTTAAAGCTGTGATGTGCTGATCGGAAAAACTTTTATTGGTTGACTCTCAGCAATAGGGTAGGGATATGAGGTTTTATTATATTGGGCGTCCGAGTGAATCGTCGAGAAAAAGTCTGCAAATAAATTACTTATTTCCAAATTGTTGTTAGAATCACCAGATTGGTATTTAATAAAATTGGGATAACCGGTTGAAGTACGTTTAGAATTAACGAATTTATGCTAACGGACGTCTTGTGGCCAGAATTTGAGAATATGGCCACGACCTAAACGTCAAGCTTTTTTCTGCATTTCATTTGATATTTCTCAATTTGAAACTAATTCAATTTGAACAATGGTAAGATACACAACACAGTCGAGCAACGCGTTAAAGTTATTCAGGCTTATTATGAAAACGGGCGTTTAAATCAAAATTCATATCGTGCACTTCCTGATTTTGTCGGTAAATTTAATCGTCCGAACGTGCGTTGAATCGGAAAAATCGCGCAAAAATTTGAGTAAACCGGGTATGTAGGAGATGTGAAAAGACCAGTGCGTACTCGTACTGCAGAACATGTTGCTGCTGTTTGCTGTAGTGTGGCTGAAGAGCCGTCCACCTCAACTCGTTATCGTGACCTAGAATTGCACCTCTCACGCTCGTCGTTGATGAACATTATGCATAAAGACTTGCATTTATACGCTTATTCGGTGCAAATGACTCAAGAACTATAACCCCTTGCCAATTCAAACGTCGTCGATTGCCAGAATGGTGGAATGATCAATTTTCGAAGAAATTCATCTTCAGTGATGAGGCACATTTTCACCTCCGTGGATTCGTCAATAAGCAGAATTTCCGCTTTTGGGAGAATGATAATCCAAGAGTGATTGATAATCCAAGAGTGATTGTCGACAAAGCAATGCACCCACAAAGAGTGACTGTTTGGTGAGGTTTATGGGCTGGCGGCATCACCGGGCCGTATTTTTTCCAAAATTAAGCCGGTCAGGCATTTACTTTGAATGGTGTTCGCTATCGTGAGATGATTACGAACTTTTTATGGCCTGAATTGGAAGACGTGGATGTGGACGATATGTGGTTTAAACTGGACGGTGCCACTTGCCACACAGCTAACGAAACAGTGGCTCTTTCGCGCGACAAATTCAATGGTCGTGTTATCTCACGTGGTGGCGATGTCAATTGGCCGCCAGGATCATGGTCTTTGACTCCGTTGGACTTCTTTCTTTGGGGTTATTGGAAAGAAAAGATATACGTCGACAACTCAACAGCTAAAGGATGAAATAATTCGGTCGCGGCGGCCATTTGGCCGATATATTGTTCCAAACATAATTGAACCATACCAATATTATCATAATAAAAAGAACTGACAGTAATTTCGTAAATTATTTGTGCTTTATTCAAAATCAAAATCGGCCCTTAAAATTTAATTTAGTAGAAAATATTTGGATGAGGGCCAATTGTATGGACTTAATCCCATGATGGTTTGAATGTATAAGCGAGGGCTCTTAGTGGAGAACAGGGTGATCGGTTCAACCAGGACCTTCGTACGGCCGAGGAATGATATCAAGGCTAAATGAACGCTCACATGATGGCTGACTTTTGTTGGAGCATTCAGATCAGTCCTCTGTCTTTAACTTCAAAAAGTAAATTAAAAATAATTCATAATTAATCAAAAACTTCATACAAATTCCCCTCCAAAAACATTTTTAAAGACTCTGTGTTAACCATCTTTAACATACACACTTGTTTTTAATAATCCCCTTTAAAAGAATTCTCCTAAGCCCTTAAAAAATCTTTAAACTTTAAATTAATTCACTTTTCCCATCATCCACACTCCATTTTTACTTCACTCTTTTACCTTAAAGAGTGTGTAAAATATTTTCCAAAGGCACATCTTTATTTAACAAACTTTGCGTTAAATTAATTTACGTCTATTTACCACAATTGTTGTCTTAAGCAAATTTCTTCTCTCCTTCTCTGTTTCCACTCAGTCCTTCATGCAAATAAGTTATTGTTGCACTCAATTTGCTGTAGCAACCCCTGAAAAGTTTTCAAATTCAAGCCTCCTTTAGACAAGCGGCTGCTTTAGACAACATAAAAATTGCAAGTGAAATTTTTGAACAAAGAAATAAAAGAAAAACTAAAGCAAAATGTTCAGAAAAAAACTATGTTGACGATGACAACCACTTAAGACATGAACATCAAAAAAAAAACACTACAACTTCTACTACTAAAAACTAACTGCAGGTACAAAAGGACTAGTGCTGGAAACTTAAACTAATACTGGGATAAAAATATGAACAAAATGTTAATCAGCAGTAGAGAGTGAAAGACACAAAACGGAAAAAAATAATCGTAATTGGTTGAAAGCTTGCGAAGGAGTTAATATTGGCTGGGATTTAAGACAAAAAAATATATATTTTACTTAAAAGGCTTTCATTAAATGCCTTGTGAGACTCTGATTTTCTCTTAAATAAAATTAAATATTATAATCTTTTTTTGTGTTGAATTTTTTTTCTTGTTAACATTTTTTTTTTAATAAACTCCCGTCTTTTGTAAATACAAGAAAAATCTAGTAGTTTATTTTATCTAAAAAAGCTAAAAGAAAGAAAAAGAACAAACCTGCATTACTGGTTCTGAAACTTGTTAAAATTTGTTATGCACAGTGGGGAATTTTTGCAAAAGCATGGATGTCTTAAATTTGTAAGAATCATGATTAACAGAGCAACCCATATGAACCTTTACTTTTCCATTTTGGCTAAGTTAAATTCGAGGCGATTTCAAATTCTTAATTTCTATTCGTTTAAAATTTTTAAACAACATACCGCTCATTTACTTCAAAAGTGACATAACTCAAAAATAAATTTTGGAGTAAGTGTTGCTGAGCTTTTCGCAATGTTTTTCTTTATATTGTGTATAAAAGTCATCTCTATATATTTTATAATTTCCCCGTTTGAATGGTTGGAGCATATCAAAGACTTTGATCTGCTTTATCTCGAAATGTATTTTTTTGAGTTGTGTCTGTATTGAATTAAATGAGCTTATAAACAAATGGCCTTTTCTCATTAGGCGATTATCGTTTTTCCCAACAAAAAACTGCAGATTTATGAAATTTGGTATTCTCAATGTCTTAATTTCTTCAATTCTGTCGCAAAGCTCACCCGCCCTCATCAGCCAATTATATATTTGCCGTACATATAAATTCAATCAGCTGACTGCCGTTCTTTTGTATCTATTTTGAAAGGTATTGCCAACTGAAAATAAGGTTTTTGTCGATATACTGAGAAAAACAACATCGTCAACAGATAGTTTATAAGTCTAATAAATATATGGCGAGATTTAGTAACAGGCAGATACATTGAAAAAGTCTTTTTGAATAACTGTAGATGGATTTCTATCCAACAGATAACAAGATTTTATTTTTAATGGTTTTATGGCTTACGATGCATCTAATATGGTTTTTATTGATTTTAATTTGTTTTTCTCTTTCCGAATCGACTTACGATGGCCCTCCAACGGTTGGTTGTTTGTGTCTGTATTTCTGTAGTACCCCTGCAGTAAAAATAAAGTCTGTTAAAAAAAAAATGTTAAAAAATGTCACTCTGGCGTTCAGTCTTAGTGTCCCTAAGTGGATAATCATCTAACAAACACTTTATATACATCAGACCTATTTTTGGAGTATATTTGGTAACCTGTGCACCAAACTTACATCGCTAGGATTGAATTTGTGCAAAAACAATTCCTTGTTTTTCTGCCTACGAAGTTTAAACTTCAACCCAGACTCGGCATTGTTAAGCAGCCAACCTTAAAAAGACGCAAATCAATGTTAAATGTCTTATTGAATGTTATTAACGCTGATGTTTGTTCTGGTTTCCTGATTAACAAGATTTAGTTTAACATTCCTCGACGACCAACACGTTACTTTTGACCATGTTCCGTTCAGGTTTTTAGAGCTAATTATGAGTATTGAATTAAATGAGTTGTTTAGATTTTTCTTTATATTCTAATGGTATTTAAAGTAAAATAATAATTATTTTAAATTTTAAATAATTATTTTATTTGAGTAATAATAATGATGGATGTATGTTGTATAAATAGTCTGAAAGGATTAATTCCACAGACAAATAAAGAAAAAATGTAAGTCCCACCCAGTGATATGAAGTGAACCATTAAACGGATATTCCACCTTCTGGTGTTACATCCTTTGGAAAATTAGATGCAGCCATTACCTGGGGTTGACCATTCTCTTGCAGGTCGAGTGTGACCAGAGATCCCATCTGGTATTACGGGAGTCGGTGTAACGGGTCCGTTTTGACTATTTCTTGAGGACCCATCGGGGATCAGTTGGTATTTGTGATTTTTACCAAATGTGCGAAGTTTAGACCTGTGGGTTAATATCCTTTGGTTCAGTTTTCTATTCAACAGACCTTTAGTTAGCTTGGCTCCTAAACAAGGGTCGTGTTTGTAATTCTGCCGAATTGTAAGCTTTAAATTGCTTCCTGTGTGTTCTGTCCATGCTCACACACAGCGGCAGTTGTTAAATGAACTGTGACATAACCATACCAAAACTGTATTACCATATATGGTATATATGGTATATATAGCCTCTGTATTACCAAAACGACATAAACATACCATACAAACCAATTCAATTTTGGTTTCTACGGTCATCGTTACGGCTGTGGCATTATGGTTATGTCACTTCTAATTGGACCTTAAATCCCAAGTAAAATAATATAAACTTTCATTGATTTCTGATCACTTTTTTGTTTTTTACCTGAGATTTTAATATGGATGTAAAACAATTAAACAAAAAAAAAACTATAAGTAAATATTGGTGGTATAAATAAATTCTACAAGGGCTACGAAAGTTTAAGAAAAGTGAAAATCGAGAATTATTAGAGTACCACAAGTGAAAATATTCTTTTTTTTTAAGTGTGGGATTTCGTTGAAAAGAAAACTAACTAGGCGCCAAATTAGCAGATGCCGGGAGGTATCAAATACAGTAGACGCTCACAAATTAGAGCTTTCAGTAACTCGAACGTCCAGCAATTAGAATCAGTGTTTGCAATACATTAAACGCTCTAAAATTCGAATTTAAAATTCTAATTTCAGAGCAATTTTTTTTTTTTTGATATTTGAACACAAGAAATCCCCAATTTATTTTGTATTCTGTTTAACCCTTATGTGAATGGCAAGGTACCCGGGTACCTTTGGATTTTTCAACTTAATTTTTTTTTAAATAATTAGATGGTCCACATATTTAAAACTTTTTGAGAACTCCTAACTTTTTAACAATTTCAAATTATAATTATTTTTAAGCTTACAAATTATTTTGAAAATGCGTTGTGAACCAGTTTTCATCTTACACCCTTAACGGCATGGCAAGGTACCCGGGCACCTTCATACAGTAAATTCCACATAGCTACCCTGGTACCTTGCAATGCTGTTAAAGTGTTTTTTTTTTTTGCCATTCACATAAGGATTAAACATAATCACAAAATGTATATATGTGTTCCCTATTTGTTGTTTTTTGTCGCATTTATATATGTTTCTAGCCAGTTTACTTGTGAAATTTGATGCGCATGTACATATTTCAGCAGTCTCTATTAAAAAGTGAAGATCTATCATTTGATATGAAAAAAATAAACGTAAAAAACACTTTATCATTGGAAAGTTAAAATATAAGAAAAGCTTGACAAAGGCGTTCAAGGGAACCGGTTAGACCTAGATTTTAATGTGACAACATCTTGAATCAGCTACATCAAATCACACAGAACAGCAATATTAAATGCTGTTTCCAACACATATTTAAAAATAAAAAAAATTTTGTTTTGGGAAGTAAATATACTCAATTTTGTATTCGAGAAAAATGTCCAGAAATTAGAATAATTCAGAAATTAGAAGTGCCTTAAAAACAAAGCGGTTCTAATTTGCGAGCGTCTACTGTACCGATTTTGCACATTAAAAATTCTTTTTTTTATCAGATTCCCTGCAAACAAATGGAAGATATCCCACATTGTCATCAAGTAATTTTTTATTTTCTTCCTTTAAAAAAACACACACAATATTGACAGAAAAATAATTTTAATTAATTTATATCTGTGGCATTTTGACAAAACATCTTAAGTCGAAATAAGATAGCAAAAAAAGTTTAAAAAAAAAATCGGTAAAAAACTCATTTTAATCAAATAATAAAATAAACTGAAATTAAAAAAAATTTCGTTTATAATCAGGAACCGTAACAGTTATTCCTTTTTTCATTAAAGTCAGTTATTTTTTTATTTGTATTTTTTCTATCAAAATTAACAGTTATTTTTTTATTTTTATTTTTTTGAACAAAAAAAGTTATTCTCTAAAGAAATGTACTTGGTTTAATAATTTAGTTGAATTTAAATATTTATTTTCATGAAGTGAACTAAATTATTATAACACGTACATTTCATTAAAACGAGAGTTTAACTTGCTCTGATTTTTTAGCCCTAAGTGTGTTTTGTATTACGATCAGATGAAATATAAGAAATTTTTAAATTGAACGAAAAGTTAATAAGAAATAAACATTGGTAAAATTGTTGTATAAAAAATCATAAAATTTGTAAAATCGTGAACGAAAAATCGTCACAACTAGCAAACGTTGGGTTTATATTGGTATTTGTTGCAGTTGGAAACCTTAGGAAATGTTGTTGAAAAAGAATAATATACGATCATAAACTCCATGCAAAGTCTACCACAAAAGGCATTTTTTGTTTTCCAGCGGGCTAGAATTTGTTGCCGGTACTTCCAGAATAAACACCAATTTCCATGTAGGACCCCTTTCCAAAAATCATGTCAACACTAATAAATCTCGTTGAAATATATCAAACTTAACTTTTACTTGATAAAACTGTTGTAATGACAGGTCCAAAATTCCGTAGTTCGAAAAAAATTTCCCCTTAAAAAATCATATTGTGTGTACATAGACGTCTTGTAGAGACTCTAAAGGCCATGCCAGACAAAGGTTTTGCTTCGCGTTGCGTTACAGATTCGCTTTGACATCCAAAATGAAATATTCATACTTATACGAAACATGTCTCATAAAGTACTTTTACCACAGAGCGCAGCGAAAAGTTAGGCAACTCTCATCTTTTTGCGCGCTATGACTGTCTGCTTGTATACTTTTTTTCTATATTTATTTTTAACAAACAATTCGTGTGCGTTGTCAAAGTGTTAGAAACGTCACGCAAGCCGATGAAGTTTTATCTGACATGGCCTCAATGGTCGACTTAACTTTCTGACATGTTTTTTTCTTTTTATTTAGAGTATTAGATTCTACAAAATGTACGATTTTGTTAGTTGATGAAAAGTGTACAACGATTAGCGAATTTTATATGAACCCATAGTTCAAGGCGAATTCAATACAGGGGAACTAAACAGTCTGCTGATAATTTTATTGTTTTAGCTTAATAAATTTTGGATGTCAAAATTTTGTTTATTTTCTTTTTTGTTTCTGTTTTGCATTTATTTTTTTTTATTTTACAATGATTTTACAAAAACCAATTGCTTCGAGTTTAGGTAGATGTTGTAATTGTTGCAGTACCGAGGTTACCTCTAATCAATTGGCCATTCCATAGTTCTAGGAATGTTTTAAACTTCAACTCGAGTAATTTCTGCGAATCGTTTTGAGACAACAAATTGATATCCCCGTTTTTTGAAAATCTCTCATTGTGTTCGGTTGTACATGAGTATGTATGTATGTCTGAAGTTTTCAATTAAGTATTTTTTTCTATGACTCCTTTTTTTCTACTCATTCAGTCAGGTGAGCACAACCAGCCAACGGCTTTTTCTTGCAATTTACCTTGACTGCTGCTGCTGCTGCAGTTGAATACAAAAGTTTGATGTTGTACGCCTGAGTGTATTTTTAATGTTGCTGTGTGCGATTTTAAATACATTTGCATCTGTTGCACCCTGTCTGTTTGTGTGTGGGAATGCAAAAGAGTGTGTTAATATATTCTTGTATGCTTTTATGTGTGTGTGTGAGTGTGTGTGGAAAAAGTAACTGATGTTGTTGAATAAATGCAAGGTAAAGAAAGTTTTTCTTAATTTTCACTCTACGTCGCTTGTTCATTGTATGAGGAAATTAAAATTTAAAATTCGAAAACATTTTCATTTCATGATTCTGGTTATTGCAGCTGTTGTTGATGCTGCTGCTGAAGAATAAGCGCCCATTATACAAAAGTAGAAATAGCCTTAACGTTTTTTCAAACTCCTTCTTCAGTTCGTGCTTGTGTTGGCGAAAATGAAACTTGTATTCAGTTTAAGATTTTTTTTTTGCCTTTTTGTACATCGTAGCAGATTTTTATCCATTTTCATATCATTCTTTTGCAATATTTTGCAATTTGCTCACTTGTCTGCCACTTGACAGAACATAATTTCGTATCACATACAACCTTCACTTACATTCTGTGTAGGTTCTGTGCTGTCATTTACTTAAGAATTTGCCCTTCTTCTTGCATATTCATTAACAGATTTTGTGTGTTTTTTATTATATTTTCCATACGAATGGGTAAAAGAAAGCTTTAAAGAGTTTCATAAAATGCCAATATCCATTTGTTTATTTATAATTGACACTGTCAAAGTCGAAATTTAGTATTTGGTATTTAGAAATGGAAATCTATGAATTTTAATGTCGATTGGAGAAACAATTGATTACACTGATTACAGAGGTCTGCAATAAAATCGTTATTAAAAAAAATGATAGCAAATATTTAGAACATTTTGCTAAAATTGGCGAGTAATTTTCTTACGTGACAGCTGTTATTCGCCAAAAATGTTAGTCGAAGTTTTTACTGGATAGTGAAATAGCAAAAATATGGAGAAAATCAAATTTAAAATCTCTTATTTTTAAAAACACTTACGTTGTTGTTTTTGTTTAAGCTTGTTACAAGTAAAACTGAGGTTTATAATTCTTATTCGCTTAAAGGTTTTATTTGTTTAATATCTTTAGCTTTTCTAAAATCTTTGGATGAAGTTTCCTGACGATCTAGCCTAAGCAACCAGTGAATTGCGCATAGGAATAGCTTACCCTTCAGCAATAAATTTCAGTTTCTCAATAGTATGAAATGGGAATTTAGCACATTTGAAAGAAACCTTGTTACTTACGTTTTCTGTTTTAAAAATTTTTTGTGGTCTTTAACAGGCTTGCCAGAAGGTTGCCAAGTAAATGTGCTAAATAAAAATGTGAAAAAAAGTGCTAAATTGTTCTACAGTGAACAAGAAATGTGCTAGTTTTGTAACATTGAGTTTTAGTTATATAATTTTGTTTAATATAAACCCTTATTATACATATGTTACATTAAAATATATTTTAAATAAAGTTGTTACAATTATTTAAAATATCAATTATGTAATTTTCATCTTTCTCATATGCCAACTCATTTTTGTACTTTTCAGATGCACCGATTGTTTTTGAACATCGTCCGATATGTTTAAAGTGTGGCAACAAACGTTGTCTAATTTTTCACCTTCTTTCTTTTTTTGTTTTCATTTTAGTTCGCAGCAAGGTTCATCCAATAGGTCTTTGGTCCAATAGGAGGTTGCCTCGCTGAACTTTCCGAATAGCTGATGATTTTTTATCCCAATTTTTGAGAAAACATTAATTTGTTGATCAGAAAACCAGACTTCGCTAAGTATCACATACAAATTTAGAAAAAGCAAATAATTGCAATTGATATTCCGAAATAAGTATAATAGACTGTCTATTATAGACAAAATTGTCAGAATTCCCACGAGCATTACTAAGTGCTGGCATTGGTAATTGCGTTTGATGCGAAAACTTTCATGTGCTATGCTATGCCATTTTCCCTATTTTTTTTTTTTTTTTTTAATTCCCTAAGCTAATCCTTCTTGATACACGTAAAGAATTGATACTTTACTTGAATTGATTATGTGAGTTTTTAAGGCCCGTTTTCACAACTTACCGATAGCTAAAAGTCGACTTTAACCGGCCTTATAAAAAGTGTTCCATTATTACAACTATACTTTAACCTTTAGTGAGCGATAAAGTAGATTAAGGTTCATTCTACATGGCAGGTTTAAGTAAAGTTGTAATAATGGAACACTTTTTATACGGCCGATAAAATCCTAACTTTAGCTATCTGAACCGAACATAATGAAGTTTGTGGCTTGTTACGGAAAACGAAACGTACGAAGGTAAGGTTTTTAGTACACAAACATTATAATCGTTTGTATTTCCCATATTTCCACCATACAGGACACTAGAGTACAGTATCATACTATACCTAGAGGAAAGCAAACTGACACCTAACAGGCAATTCACATGGAGGCGTTTACGACGTCGCTTTGTAGACGTCTCTTTTGGTTGTTGGCAAGCGGTGTAGAAAAGAAAGAGGGGTAAACAAAACAACTCGTTTTGTTTTTTTCATGTCGTTTTTTTATTTCTCTTTTAACTTTTTCTTTTTACGCTTTATTCTTTTTCTTACTTTGAAGTGTGTGGTTGAAAATACAGTGAGTCCTCGATTATCGATAACAGACGGGACCGGCAGCATTCTTGATTAATAATTATTTTTTGGTGTGTTTCATATTTTATATAAATTTGTAATGTATTACTATGTAAACATAGGGAAAAAAGTAATTGGCAGAATATGCTTCCAGTACGTTGGAAAATTCTCTTTCTTCGTTTATTTCAATTTGTTTTGATTGTTCTAAATTAAAGGAAAAATATAATTTGTTTATAATTTCGGATAACAGAGGTGATTTAAATCAATGCAAAACAAAATTATATTTTCCAGTTAATTGATGCTGCCGGTTAATCGAATGACGGATAATCGAGGCCATACATACTGTAAATAAAAAAAAGACATGCAACCAAAAATTATCGTATGAACGCAAAGAGATTTTGGCAGTTGCTTTAAAAGGAAATCAAGATAAAACGACGTCGTAAAAGCCCTCATGTGAATTGAGTGTAAGTTGTCTCGTGATAGATCTTTGGTGGTAGAGTTTTTTTTTTTAATTTTCCTAAGCTACATGGAGTTGTCATTGAGGGTGGTTAATTGACACCCAACAGCCGCCATTTTCAATAAACATGTGTTTAGTGTTATAAATACTTCAATATAGTGTTATTTCAATAAAAGAATTCCTAGAACTAAATTTAAGAACCAAATTTTAAAAAGACCCAAAAAATGTGTCACACCACCGGTGAAGACTGTTCTGTTAAGCTGTGTTAACATTATGTGTATTTGTCATGTGGATTGTCACTTTTTCACATGTTAAATATGTACATATCGTCTGAACCCCTTCAAACACTATCATGTGTTATTTCTCTGTGTACAGTACACATGACAATTTTGATTTAGAACGTGTTCTATTTTCAAGTGACAAAGCATCTGACATCAGCTGTTTTTTATTAACAAAATTGTTTGTGGCGGCAAAAATTAATTGAAATTGTAATACATAAATATTAAAATAGTAAATAAATAATAAAACAGATAAAAAATGCACAAATTAATTGTTAAAAATGTTTTTATTATTTTTGATAGGTTATGTCAAATGTACGTTACAAACCATTATGTGAACATGTAAATTAAAAACCTTATGTAAAACTCAAATTTTGACATACACATGAAAACACATGTGGGTAGAAAAGTGACATTCCATATGACAAATACACATAATGTTAACACAGCTTAAGTTGTTACTTTTTCTACCTTTTTGATCTTCATATACCAGTTAAATGATTGATTCTCCTTTCACTGGCATTAATTTCTTTCTTTCTGTATTTGTTCTATTTTCACAAATCCCAGCACTAGTCTTTGGGAGCTATTGACACAAATATCCCAAAGAGATGCTTCAAAGTTGACATTGGGCTAAAAAAGTAGTTCTCTTTATACAAATCGGAAATCCTCTTATTGTTTTGATATCCGACACTATCCAGCGGTTCGCTAAAATGAGGCAGGAATTGTCGAACAGATTCTCATGCGGCCCGCGAAGGGAATTTCTTTTCTACTATTGAGTTTTGTACAAAATTTTTTTTATACCCTCCCCCACAATTAGTTGTGAAGAGGGTATTCTAAGTTTGTCATTCCGTGTAAAACTTGTTTATAATTTATCCTAACCCCATAAAGTACATAAATTCTGGCTCCTTGATTCATTCTAAGTCGCTTTGGCCATGTCCGTCTGTCGGTCCGTCTGTTGAAAACACGCTCACTTTCGAAAAACTGAAAAGAAAAAAGCAAATTTGATGCCAAACTGCTTGAAGTTATCCTAAGCAGTTGGGGATTAGAAGCCACCAAAATCGGTTCAGCAGGATCAGAGCTATAAATCAAAATGTGGAACCACTACCTTAAAAAATTGATTATTTTGTTACAAATCTAACATAAATGGTGGAACAATGCACGGAATAATATCAGATTTTGCACAAATTCGGTTTATTCGACTTCAAATCACTCTGTGAAATTTCGTGAAGATCCGCCCATAATTTACCCTAGGCCCCATCTAAACCCTACTACCGGAAAACCCTTTAGTACGCCTAAAACCGTAATAAAGAATGCTATCATTACAAAATTTGATACGTCGGAGTTTTATAGGACTAGAAATGAAATTTTGTGAAGATCGATTCATGATTTACCCTCGGCCCCATATATAGTAACAAAAAGAGGACAAAAATAAGTAATTGCTCTTATATGCATGGAAGTGTACACAATAATAAATTTTTTGAAATGTAAGAACACATTTAATAAAGAGAGTTTTGGCTGCACAAAATCATTTACAGCTCTAACACTGTAATATAAATGTGTGTAATGCAAATGTTATGTTGTTCAAGTTATCCTAAGCAGTTGGGGAATAAAAGCCACCAAAATCGGTTCAGCAGGATCAGAGCTATAAATCAAAATGTGGAACCACCACCTTAAAAAATTGATCATTTTGTTACAAATCTAACATAAATTGTGGAACAATGCACGGAATGATATCAGATTTTGCACAAATTCGGTTTATTCGACTTCAAATCACTCTGTGAAATTTCGTGAAGATCCGCCCATAATTTACCCTAGGCCCCATCTAAACCCTACTACCGGAAAACCGTTTAGTACGCCTAAAACCGTAATAAAGAATGCTATCATTACAAAATTTGATACGTCGCAGTTTTATAGAACTAGAAATGAAATTTTGTGAAGATCGATTCATGATTTACCCTCGGCCCCATATATAGTAACAAAAAGGGGACAAAAATAAGTAATTGCTCTTATATGCATGGAAGTGTACACAATAATAAATTTTTTGAAATGTAAGAACACATTTAATAAAGAGAGTTTTGGCTGCACAAAATCATTTACAGCTCTAACACTGTAATATAAATGTGTGTAATGCAAATGTTATGTTGTTCAAAAAACATCGTTTACATTAGATCAATATTACTACTACTGTTCTAATAACAAAAATATACTGTGGGGTTTTTTTTTAGAAAATATTTTTGTGTAAAGTCAAATGTAGATTTTTGGATCTTTCATGGATTTCACATCAAAATTATTGTTAAAATTATGTAGTATTACCGAATGTCTAATAAATATTAACGGAATATACAACAAATTGATTTAAATAATTATTTAAAATCGTATAAAAATAGCTTATCTACATCATTATATTAAATTTTCTTATAATGTATAATTATAACTTATTTAAGACATAATAACAAAGTAATTATTTAATATATAAATGATAATCCAAAAAGTAATGAATTCAGGAAGTCATTAAAAGTAGGATTGTAATTAAAGTTTTTGCTAGGATTGAAAGCATAAATATTTCCAATCCGCTCCTTAGTATTGTTGTCTCTACCAGAAAGCAATCTGAGTTAAAAAAAGACGATTCGACCAAAGACTATAGATCTATAGTCTTTGCTTCGACACTTACTCAACTGACTTATTCATGATACTTCATCCACTTAATCAATTCAAACTGCCAATTTTAAATGTTTAGAATTTGGTTTTGATTTAAATGTAGTTGTGCGAAAAATCCCAGCGGGAAAAATAAGGAGTACGAAGGCCTTCTAGAAGGCCTCTGTACCCCTTCTTTTGGATGTACAAGGCCTTCTTGCTTTATTCCATACTCATAACTTTTTTACACGCGTTGTCATTGCGGAGAAGGCCTTCCGCTTTCCTTTCTTTCGCCAGAGCTGCTTAAAGGCATTCAAATATATGGCTCTTAGAAGGCTTTCCAGAGAAGGACTGTTAAAAGGCTTTAGAATAAAGGTTTTCTTGGGGTTTTTAAGAAAGGTATGTTAAAAGACCTTTTAATTAATGGCTCTTAAAAGGCCTTTCGGACCATCCTTGTAAAAATGCCTTTGATTAAAGGACATATTGAAGGGTTTTTAATAAAGGTTCAGCTACAGGCATTAAAGAAGGCCTGCAAATTTATCCCTGCTTACGTATATGCCATCCCATAATTTTTAAAAAAGAATAAACGTTTGGTGGTTTATAATTTTTGTTTAGTATACATATACATACATATATTTATTTACAGAATTACACATACTATAATTACTATACACACAAAAAATATAAAATTAAATAAAAAAATATTAAAAAAAAACACTTCAGTCTTAAGGTGTTATGATACTTGCTATTTTTTGTATTGGATTTTTTAGGATTGACTGAATGAAACAACAAATGCGAGAAGGAACAAGAAATACAATTTGATAAAATGTAAACAAAACAAACAATACTGCCCACGTTTTTTCCCCACAAAAAACCGTCATTAAAGTTAAAAATCGCAAAAAAAAAAGTTAAAAACCGTTTCTTTCGATCAAAAACTTAAAAAAACAGTGCTGACAATTAATCTGGAAATGTCAATTTTAAGTTAAAAAATTTTATATTTTTTTTGACAGTCTTAGATTATTTATCGATAACACATGTATGTATATTTGTTTGACATATAAAGATTTTTTATGATGTAATCATACTCTTTACACTTAGTCATTTTTCCTATGCAAATATATTTGCACTGTTCTCCAATATAGAAAAAATACAAAAAATAGCAAGTATCATAACAGCTTTAGTAACTTAAAAATATAAAATTAAATAAAAAATATTAAAACAAAAAAAAAACACTTCAGTCTTTGAAACTTAAAAATGTAAAATTAAATAAAAAATATTAAAACAAAAAATTCAGTCTTTGAAACTTTAAAATATAAAATTAAATCAAATCTCTTTTTAACATCAACTGAAAAGATTTACAATATTGTTTTCACTTGGTATTTTGTATGTAACTTTATTTTTATAACGGTATCTGAATTCTTTCGCTTTTGCTTTGGCGAAAAAACAGAACAAAAAATTGTACTCTTTCTCTTTTCAACTTCAACTAAAAGATTTGCATTATTGTTTTCATTTGGAAGTTATTTCATTATGTATGTTACTTTGTTTTTGTAAAGGGATCTGAACTCTTTTGTGCAAAAAAACAAAACAAAAAATGTTACTCCTTCTTTTATCGCTTCTCATAGAAGCGAGTGTGGAAGTTGTATCTTATCTTTTATACCAAAGGGCCGAGGCCTTCTATGAGGCATTCTTTAGCAGTTACATAAGAATAGTAATTAAATCAAAAAAAAAATTTTTAATCAGGCCTTCAAAAATGCCTGAAGTAAGAAGGTCTTCTGACTTTTACCGCTGGGATAGAGTTATTTCGCATGCAGAGAAATAATCAGAAATTCTTTTTTTTGGAACTGCAACTGCCAGACGGTTAACAGTAGGGTTTAAAACGAATGCATTTACTTAAGGTTGATTATTAAAACAACTCGGTACAGTAATGTGACGCCAACTAAAAAGCTAACGCGGAATGAGAAGCACAACGCACGAAAGGCAGCAAAGATAATGACGCGCAAGCTTCTTCCCCGCCTAGAACGATTTTATGAATGACAATTTTTAACATTGGATGTAGAACATTATGAACCATAGATACATCGAGATGAATTAAAGACTAAAAATGTACTTAATTAACTGAGTTCTGTCCAAATAAATTTTACTACACGATCAATCACTTGTGTTGTGCAAGCAGGACATTAAGTTATTCTTCCATTTGACAAGAGATATACTTGAACTGTTATTGGCATTTATTTTACATTTAAAGTATGTATTTTATTTTAACTCGCAAAATCTTAAATTTTAGATTTAATCAATTGAAATGTTTTCGCAAGAAACCCTCATTAGAATTTTATATTAAATGTAATTTTAAAAATGCATGGAATACAAATAATTTCTTTTTCTTTATTTACAAACATTTATTGAAATTAAAAATCAATGCTTCCCAAGAATTTTAAATGTTTCTGAATCCTTTCCTGGTCTTTTTTATATTGATGTCACGTGACCATTAGGGGGGCTCTAACTGTTTTAAATATAATAAATATTGATAAAGATATTGCATAGAGTAATTTAAATTATTCAATATAGAAATTTTAAGGAGGAAAAGAATAAATTAGAGAACATTTTCAATGAGTTGTGAGTTTTATCCTGTTCATTCATGGGAAAAAATTGTTATGAAAAAAGCTTGTACAATGGATTCCAAGGTTGACTAGTAACTTACTTTATGACATTTCATTGAGCCTATATAAAGTCCTAATTGTTCTTTGGGACTGGCTAAACTACGATTGATCCGCTTAAAAATTCACGAACATGTCACAAAAAATAAAAACATCAAAGCAAAGTTCTTAGGCAAAAAAAAAAAGAAAAGAAGTAACCTTTGTTTTCCACCTGTATTTTGGGAGAAATCCATATATTTACTAACGCTGCCAAGTGGCAATAGCAGGGTTTTTTGCCTTTGCTCGAAGCTGGAATTATTTCACTTTCAATGCAAATACAATTTTTATGTAAAAGAAACAGCACATAGGGTTATGTGGGAGCAGGCCGAAATCGGCTTTAGGTTACCTCTAACCAGATATTTCTCCTTGCGGTTTAAGTGGAAATCAATAATATTTCAAAAACAATCACAAACCACGCAAAAACAAAAAGTTTGCAATAAATAAAGCATTATTAAAAAATAAAATCAATTTTAATTACAAATTTAATCAATTAAATTAAATGTTTGATTGATACTTAGTATTTGCACCAACAAACAAATTAAAAGTAGCAATTAAACTTTTAATTCACTTGATTCAATGTGTAATTCACTTGTTTGAACGTTTAATTCACTTGATTACATTTTTAATTAAAACTGATTTTATATTTGATTAATGCTTTAATTGTTGCAAACTTTTTTTCTATGTGGGGACTGCTATTCCGTTAATAACAGATGGGAATAGATAGACAAACTTCGGATATTGGCTACACCTTTATTTCGGGAGAGTACAACACCAAGCTCCTCAGATCTTATATACACTGTCAGCAGGGGTAACCAAAAAAAGGCAATAGCAAAGTTCCAACCAAAATTCTAAAGGAAGTAGGCACAATTTAACTAAATGCTCATATGTCAAGTTCTAACGTTGGTTGGTTGACATGGTGTCTTAAAGAAATCAAGTAGAGTCTTGGACTAGACTAATCTTTCAAAGAACCACAAAATTCGTCAATATAACTTGCATTATGTTATGTCAGTGTACGAAGACCAACTCCCACTTGGGAAGGATGTCAAATTTGTGATCCTACTGGTGGTAAGGATTTGCTTCTCCTGCCAACTTCGAAGTTTTTAAAAATGTTGTTTTAACCCCTCCAAAGGTATTGCAACTGGTATCGTCGTTAAAAAAAATCCAAAGCCAACCCTGGTCAGTTCATCTGGCCGTTCATTACCATAGTGGTTCCTTTGCGCCGGAACCCAGCTAAGGATGATGTCCGCCAAACGAGCGACTAAAAATGTAGATATCATTTCTACACTAGTCAACTAGCAGAGATGTTTAAAGCTTAGGTCGATAATCCTCTGAATGGTCATTTAAAAGGTTAAATGCTTTTCTAATTGTCAGTTTTCCAGCCCAGAAAATACTGCATTCATCCGGATATGATATTCGTATACCCAGGTCCTCAGGGAAACCCCGGACACAGCAACGTATTACATTTTACGACCATCTAAATCCACGATGTTGGCATGAATTATCGTTAGGGTTTCCCTGCTCCATTCCCACCTGGAGGAAATAAAATCTCTAAAACCCACTTTTAAAGTCCATGTAAGAGGTGACATGATCAGTAGATCGTTTCAAAATCCGTGGTAGTAAATCCAGGTTCTAAGCCAGATTCGAATTTCAGCGAATTCAAAACTTTAAAAAGGTGTTGGAAAATGTTGGAGAATTTTAACTTTTAAAAGGTTCTGGAAAAAGTCATTCACAGTTGTGAATAACTTGTCAGCGCTTGTCTTGTGAAAGAAAAATATACAAAATAAAATAATAAAAGTGTTTATCTTTATTTTCTTTATCAGCACTCCTTCAATAGAGGAATATAGTAATTTAATTGAGTGCTACCTTAGAATACAAGCTGATATACATGTTCCCTTCTCGTTCACAGTAACACTTATTGGGAATTTACTTCGTAAAAAATTTGGCGGGAGTAAACATTGCGATGTCACATTTTTTAAATTTGGGAATTTATATCCAAAAAGTTTGTTATGGGAATCATTCACAATACGAAAAAGAAAAAAATAGTCGAATATTTTCATGGGAGTATGTGTTTGCGATAGGGGTAAATAATCAAATAATACCTCACAATTCGAATGTAAAATATTTGAGAATATTCGAGCCTCAGGTCAGTCAAGAATGAATAATTGTCAATAAATTTTAATTAATTTCATGTTCTAAAATTCTTTTCTTCATAAAAATAATTTAATGAAAATTAAATTTGATGAACTTAAGCCTGATTAAAATATTAAAAATTTGGATTAAAAACCATAGAATAGTTCAATGAAATAACCACAATACTAATTGGTTTAGAATATATTAAAGTTTAACAAGAAAATGACATAAAGCGAAAAAACTTAAATGAAACTTAAAGTACTTCAAATAAATTGGCGTATTAAAAGAGAGTCTGTTCTAAGACTCGATTGTAGACTTCTAATTTAAAACTCTTTCTTAAAGACAATCTGGTGCTTCGGTACTCAGTTATGGAGCACTGCCGCGGCCTCCAACATAGAGAAAATGCAAAGCGTAAAAACAAAATTATTCGTATTATCCCATCTTCTCACAAAAACCTTAATGTGCCATCAGTATAAACTATGATCACAAAATATTGAATGAAGGTTTTAAAAATGCTTGAATTGCGGCCATATTCGCTTAAGGAGAAGCGATACTGCAGGAATCATTGAGCAAAATTTTAGATATTCCTTCTTAATCGTGTTTTATCCGGCAAAACCAAAAGTTATTAATATTAAGACCCGCCGATTCTTTGTACATTTTTATCTCTTAAAATCCTTCTTTAACAAAGAATTTCGAAATCAGATTAAAATTCAATGGAAGACAAAGTATTTGCAATTTATTTGTTAGCAAAATCGAAATTTTTCAAAAACTAACAGAAATTTCAAATCCTGCAATTTGTATAAAGATTTTCTTAGTGTAGTTAAAGATCTTTCACAAACTTTCTTACGTTTTTAAGTTTTCGTGGTCGTATTAGAATAGAAAAGAATGGAGGGTTAGAGAAATTTAATTGACCACAGAAAAAATTTTCTTGCATTACAAAAAAAAGCTTTGTTTGGTCTTATGAAACAAAAAACATATTCTTAACAAGGCCCATATTAGAAAGCAATAAGGTGGAACATTTTCGCTTTTAATAGTAAGCATTCTGATTTTTTTTTTTAACTATGTTTTTATTTTGCTTGCATAACATGTTTAGGAAATGAAAATAAAGCTAACAGCTAATTTTACGATGCCGAGTGAGCGCTTTCTTTTTAAAAATTTTTCTTTTTTGTTTTATATAATTTTGGGAAAGAAATGGCTAACTTATTCCAAATTTGAAAAACAATTTTTTACTTTTGACAACTTTGTTTTGTTATCTCCCTAATATTCATTGATTGAATCCTTATGTCAACATAAATGATACGTTGCAATGACAACCGTTCGCTTGCTCGCTGGCTTGTCTTTATTTAATGTCAACAATACTAAAAAGTATTTTATAACATGTTGGAGTCCTGAGTGCAGCCACAAAAAATACTTAAATTGTTTTCATGGGCATTTAGGTTGTTAAGCCTTCTACCAGGCATTTGGTTTATTTTTATTTTGTTTTTGTTGCACTTAATTGCCTGTTAAAACATACATACTTAATTTTTATACAATTTTCCCCCTGCTCATTTGTGTCTGTATGTGTTAGTCCATTGGGTTGGTTCAGTTAGGTTCGGTTCGCTGTGAATCCTTTATTGTCTATTTGATGTAGACTGCAAACAAAACTTTCCCGTGTTGCTTTTAAAAAAGGCATTTAAAACATGTAATTCGAAACAATTTTTAATGTCATTTAAATGTGCAATAACTAAAAGCAACAGCAACAACAATAAAAAAAAGAACAACTTTATTGTTTGTCAGGGTGAAATGCACTGTGACAAAACAACAACAAAAAAACCATCAACGAATAAGACAGTGCTACAAAAAAAAAATTAAATATTTCAGTTCCAAAGATTTTAACGCGAAAAAAAGAAAACTGCAGTATAATCTCCCTTAACGGGCACCTTCCTTTCTCCTTTCGACGGACCAGGCCCTGGCAACGTGCTAAAAAAAAATCTTTATGTTCTTTTGAGAGGACATTTTTATTGTACGAACACATTTTAATGGTCGCTTCGGTGCTCCAAACCATATTTAAGCGAGTAAAGCAACATATTTTTAATGTGCCTCACTCCCAATGGCGAAAGCTTTGCGATGTAAAAGTGTAGTTAATCAAAATTAAGAATAATTCGAAAAAGCAATAAAGCCGTGTTGGATTATTAACGACAGACTTTTCATTATCAATGCTCAAACAAACACCAAGATGTAATCACACAAATAAATTCCAGGGCCTGGCTGGGACTACTTCTCTCACACCCGGACACCGAAGGGACCATTAAAATTTGTCCGATTAAAGGGAATGTCCTCCTAAAAGAACTCTATGTTTCACTTTATAAGGCTGCCGGAACCAGGGACCAGTGCCCATCGAAAGGTTGTGACCCCTAAAGAAAGATGTCCGTTAAGGAAGATAACACTGTATGTATATTTCATTCTAGGGCCACAACGAATTTCTTCCATTCCGATCTGTCTTTTGCAAAACTCTTCATTTTACTCCAGCTTTTTCTTGTGGATTTTACTTCGATTTCAACTATTCTACCCCACGCATAGGCTGGGCTTCCTGGTCGCCTACTGCCTTGTGGGTATATTGCCATTCGTGCAATATCTTCTGGTGGTCTTTTCAGAATATATCCCAGAGAATTAAATTTTGTTTTAAGGATTGCACATTTCAAGGGTGTTTGGTTTGACTTTCTCAATATTAGCAATGGCTGTTGACCAGAAAATACGAAGAACTCTTCTTAAAGATTTGTTGGCAACATCCTGTAGGTTGTTACTCTGGCGTTGAGATGTGTTCCAGGATTCACATCCAGACAACATGGTAGATGTGACAATTGAGGAGAACAGTCGCAGTTTGGTGTTAAATTTAGTAATGGGAAGATCTCCATGCAGGGTTAATGGCACTAAATGCCTGTTCTGCCTTACTTATACGTCGTTTTATATCCTCGTTAGATCTTCCAGAGGATAAAATGATGCTGTCCAAACAAATAGCAAAAAATCGATTTACTTTCAACAGTTTACTTTCATTTACCTCGATCTTTGATGTATTGCTGATGTCCATTCGCATAGCTTTGGTTTTGCTGATGTTGGTCTTTGGGCCAACATTCCTATTGAGTCTATTTGATGAGTTCAATGAATGTATCTGGCATCCAAGAATTTTCCATATTGAGTTGCGATTAAGTGTTTCAAAGGCTTTCTCAAAATAAATGAAGACTAAGTATAATAGAGAGGGCCGTTATAAAGATTGCTCCACGATTATCCTTAGACTATTAAAAGGACCACACACTAGCTACCAGCCTCCTCACACCTTGATTCATCCACAAATGTTCACATGAGTCCAGATTAAATTATTCGTGTTAAGGTTTTATTAATCATTCTCTCCAATTCTTACAGCGTGAAAGATCCCTTTTCTTGGGTAGTTTAATAATAACATCTTCTTTAAGATTGGATGGTAGCATCTGTTAATTCCCAACATTCCATCGATAAAAAGCTTGATATGGTCGATTTTGTGAAGTTCTGGCAACATGGAGTCTATTCCAGGTGAATTGTTGTTTTTGAGGAATTAAATTTACATCTCTTTTGTTGTAATGCTGGGACAGCTCACATCTATATCTGTCCTTTCTCGGCGACTTTCACATTGACAATGCCATTCAGAAAGCGTAATTGCAGTGGCGAGCATATTTTTATACAATTTGATCGAAATTATTAGTTGGCCTTTCTTTGACAACGACAAAATCAGCCAGCCCTTAAAAGCCATCAGCGGAGTAAAACAGGGATGCCATCTTTCCCCACCCCTTTTCATAACCATACTTGACGAAGTACTGGCAAAACAAAGTCAAAACATAGGTGTCACGCGGAGACTTTAACATAACATCGAATACGCTAACGATATCGTGCTGTGTGCAACGACTAAGGAAAACATGCACAAAAACATAAACGATCTAGCGGAGCAAGCTGCAAAATTTTGAGTACGCATAAACGCTGGAAAAACGAAATGCATGACTACTAAGGAAAACTGAATGCCAATACTTCATCTCAACAATAGAACTATTGAGAATGTCAGCAGCTTTTGCTGCCTAGGGAGCAACATTAACCCTAGCAGGGGAGCAACTGACGACGAAGATATGCGCATCCAAAAATCCAGAACAGCATTTTGCAGCCATATATAACGCCTGCGTCAAGTCCATTTTGCTATACGGTTCCAAGATTTGGCTAGTAAATGAATCCAATAGGCACAAGCTGCAAGTATTTACTTAAAGTTGCCTGCGTAACATTTTAAAAACCTGGAGGCCAAGGAAACTAACAAACAAACAACTTCTACAACTGACTCAATAGGAAGATACCCAGTAAAAAATTGCAAGGTTTCTGAAAGCAAGAAAAGTACATGAGCGCTGATTTAGCGCTGGCTATTACATACTACTAATGGCTAATAAATCACTAATGGCTTAAACGCTGGTTTAGTTGAACTAAACTTGAATTTATATGTAGTTTAAACTCAACAGCCATAAATCAGTATCCCATTTATTATATGCTGTTTAAAAAATAATAATGTGGCAGTACTACGACAAATGCTGTCAAACTCGAATGGTTTGTATTGGTAGTTTAAAAGCCAAATTTTAAGCGTTTAAGGATGGTTTATATGTTTACTGATTAATAGATTTGCTAGTTTAAACACATTTTAAACTAAAAAGAGAGTTGAACTTGCATTAATTTATTAGCCCTAAGAAGCAGCCGAGAAGCGTATACCATTAAAGTGAATATTTAATTTATAATAAAAGTGATTGAATTACTTTGCATTATCAATCAAAAGTAAGCAGGTTGTAAGTGGATATTTAAAATAATTACTTTAACTGCCTGTTTTTAGAAAACGTAAACAAGTGAGTGAGAAATAATATTGAAAACAAAAACATATTTTCGTTTTTTATTGTTGTTTTCAATATAATTTCCCACTCACTCACTTGCTTACGTTTTCTAAAAACAGGCAGTAAAGAATAAATTCACGAACAATGTTCTAAGTGCTTCTGTTATTTCCTCACATAGAAGCAGGTTGTATTGCAATTATTTCAAAATGTGTTTACGACCATTCCCGAAATATTACAGGACATAGAAATTACATTTTTTTTATAACGCAATCAGTCATCAAATTGTATTTTGGCAAAGAGGAAATAAGCAGTGTTTCCAAGTGGGAATTCATGCCTCTTGTGAGCAGGTTTGTAAGGGGGTAGTGTGATATCTCCCTTATAAAACTCCTTACCAGTAAGCTCCAGGTTTTACTGGATATTAACACAAAAATAAAACAGCGAAAATTCAACTGGATCTGACACACTCTCCATAAGCCGTTCGACGAAATAAGCCGCGAAACACTACAGTTGGACCCACAAGGGACACGCGGCAGAGGAAAACCAAACCAATCACCTGGAGAAGAAACATTATAAGTGAGACCGGAAGGATACTTAATGAATTTAGATATATTGCAACGGACAGAGAAAAATGGAGATACTATGTAAATAGCTTATGGTCCTGATGGAAAAAGCTTATAAATAATAATGATTTCTTAGATGTTATAGACACACCATTTGCATCTTTTAAACGGGTACCCGTAAATACAACAAGCATAATTTTTAAAAATTAAAGGAAATAAATAATTCTTGTGTGTTTCGTACAGTGTTCGAAAATAAACAGAACATTATTAAGCGTTTGGCTCCCACACCAATGAACGATATCTTTTTTTTAGTGTTTGTGTAGACGAACACAACACTTAATACCGTTCATAACTATTTACAAGAAAGAGCGGAACATTATGTAGTGTTCTGTTCTACGTTACAAAACAGAACAATTGTAGTGATACTGTGGACAAACATTATATTTTAATGTTCCATAACGTTTCTTTTTTTAACATTGATAAAGAAATGCACAAACAAAAAATTTTAGCAACGACCGCAGCACGAACAGCTTGTATGAGCTTGCATATGTTTTGTTTGTGTTAAATTATTTAGCTGGCTGTTCGTTTTTTTTTTTTTTTTTGTTTGTGTATTTTGTTTTTGTAAAAAATGTTTTACTTTTTACCAGCCAAAAAAGGGCGCTAAGCACAACAGAAACAACCGAACATTAATAAGCTGAAAAGAACACAATGAAGTATGTGGTTTAAAAAAAAAAACCCGAACGGAGTTAAATGTTCTCATATTTTGATGAGTTGGATAAGAACAGTATTATTTTTGTGTTCGAAACGCTATATATTTTTTAATGGCACTTAATTTACACTTTAATTAAACATTATTAGCGTTTGTGTTTTCCACAAGTCTACCGAACCGAACACTAAGGAGCGATATTTAGTGTTTATTTTCGAGCCCTGGTTTCGTGTGCTTTTTTATAAGTTCTGTTTTAATTTTATTTACTTAATTTGTAATTAATAGACAGGGTCTGTGCAGGCCCTTGTGGAACAATATGAATAAACATTTCTCGACAAAAATTGTGACGCCCACAGATAAAAAAAAGTTTTGTTTTTCTAGAGGCATTCATAAAGATTCAAGAGGTGTCTGTCGATGCTATCTAGGCAAAATATTAGGAGAAAGTTTAAATATGCCTGACAAGAATTTAGTTTAATATACAATTAGCAATCAGCTTTACCTAAGTTTTTTTAATTTTTACCAAAATCATTTAAATTCCATGCGATAATGCTCCATTTGTTGCCTAGTGTAATATACCTCTAATGTTTTTGTAGACGTGTGCAACACTCTTTTGTGTTAATGTGTACATTGGTTGGATATGTATGTGAGTTTTTTTTTAAATGTTTAAATGAGATTATAGTATTTAGTAGTATGTCTAGTAATTGTAGAATATAGTAGAGTTGTTGTTGTTGTAGTAAAAGTACCAAAGGCCAAACAGTGATGAAATAAAACGTGACCCGTTTTTTGTAGCTGACTGCTGCAATTTCAAGTAAATGTTGGTTGTTACTGCAGTTGCAGTTGACCGTGTGGCATATAAAAAAAAGTTACGCGCGCGCCTTTATTAAAAGCCAAGCACGTTTTTTGGCTTTTCTAAGGATGCGATGGCATACGATACGAGGCGGTTCATTAAATTTATTTTAAACATTTAAACGTTTAAGCATATAAAATGCAATATTGACACACATACACCAACAAACAATAATTTTGGAAATTCGTTTTTGCTAAGTTTTTTTTTAAGAATTTTTTTTTTAATATTTTTATTCCTTAGATATGCATGTATTTTTTTATGAATTAAAATTTCTTTATTTACTAAAAAATTATTTTTATTATTTCCCTATTCAAACACATTCACTTTAAACAACACAAAAAGACAAAGCCGAAATGTTGCTGGCAACAGTTCGTCTATTACCGGCGCAAGCTTAAAATGTACTAAAGTACAATAACACTCCTTGTATGAAATATTTTCCTAGGATTTCATTTTAACATTGTATTCTTTACTATTCGGCCTTTGTCGTGTTTTAATGTTAAAGGCAATCGTTTCAAAAGAGAGTTTCGTTAAGTTTTCCCCAAAGAAAAAGCGCATGCTGTTATCTTGCTCTCTTGTAAAGTTAAAAGCAAATGTAGGACATTGTCTCTATTTAAGGACTAACATTACGGATAAGGATAACAGTGAAAAGCCGTAGTAAACATTTAATAATTTACTCATATATATACTTGTACATATATATATACACTCGTATAAGAAACGAACTGACCTACCTCAAGGATATCATAAACATTATTTTATAGTTTCTATCATGTAAACACAATTGTTATATTGTTTTTGTCTTTGTTGTAAACAATCATTAAATTAACAGCTTTTTCTCACTTTTGAATAAATCAGGAAACGGAATGAATCTTACTATAAAACTTAAGTGAGGAAATTTAGGCGTTTTTCTCCAAAAAAAAGTATCTTTTCTATTTTTATTTTATGACAAGGGTATTTATTATGCGTTTGTGCTACTGTGTGTAGCAAAGCTGTAAATGAATAATTTTTTTTTATTTTAATTCGTTGCGAATTAGCTTAATTTTGAATTAATAATTTTCAAAGCAAAAAAGAATTGAATGAAATTTGAATCAATTCAAACGAATTAGGCAGAAATGAATTTCAATTCGTTTTCCAATTCAAATGAATTTGTAGAATCAGTTGTAATTCGTTTTTAATTCAAATCAATTTTTTTAAGTGAATTGCAATTCATTTTACAGATTCATTTGAATTGAATTGATTTGAAATTCATTCAAATGAATTAGAAAATTGAATTGCAATTCCAATGAATGAAATCAAAAATGAGTTGCAATCAATCAAATTCAAGAGCAGATCTGAGGGGGAATTATTAAACTTTACTATTTTTTATTTCAGTCGGAAGTGTTTAATACAAAAAGTTAAAAAATTTTCCAATTGTAGTGAAAGTAGTATGAATTTCGAGTAAACGAACACAGCTTTAACAGGAAAAATTGTTGTTGAGATTCAAAGTTGCTAAAATCTATAAAATTCGATGGAAAAATTAAAAAAAAAAATTTCCACAATACACAAATATGAGGTTATTTAAACAAAAATTATTGTTAAACACACTTTTAATAATATTTTCACACTATTTGAGTAAAAATAAAAATTTAAGTTTCTAATCAAAAAAATTTTCGTGGGAATACAAACTTTAATTTAATGGATTTTGTTATTCGTGCTTAATTTCCCAATTTTTATTTTTGATAAAAACACTGAAATTTATTGTTGATGGGATAAGCTACATGCGCAGTTCACTGGTTGCTTAGGCCAGATCATTAGGAAACTTGATCCATAAAGATTTTAGAAAAACTAAAGAAATTAAACCAAATAAAACTGTTAAGCGTTTTAGAACTTTAAGCAACAGTTCCTCTTGTAACCATATCAAAGTTTAAACAAAAACATCAACAATAAACAGTGAGTTTATCTTTTCTTACATTCCCCACTACAATTAGTTGGAATTCTTCCATTATTAATTGTAGTTGTAAGTAGGTTAAGAAAAAACAAAATAAAAACAAACGTAACCTGCTTTATTGCTCTCGCAAAAATACAGATTGATGCCAGTTTGATTTTTTAAGCCGTGCACTTGAAGTTTATTATCGAAGTAACTTTTGGGAACACAAAATTTTAATTTACAAGATTTTGTTTGTCGTGCTTATCCCACCAACAAGAAATTTCAGTGTTTTTATCAAGAATAAAAATTGGGAATAAAGCACGACAAACAAAATCATGTACATGAAAATTCTGTATTCCCAAAAATTTCTTTGATAAAAGTTCATTTTAATCTTAAAAAACCTATCGAAATTATTTATAACAATAAGTTGAATTTTTCTTTTGAAAGAGATTTTAAGTTGTCATTTATTTAATAAAAAATGTTAACGAAACTACGAAACTGAATTTCGTAGTGTTAATGAAATTGCTTTATTATATTATATAAAATGTCATTCCCGTAATGAAATTGTTCATTGCATCAATGAAAATTTTTTAGTGAAATTGATTCATTAGATTTATGAAAAATTTTTAATGAAATTTCCATACTTACCAAATATACATAAAAAGTATTTATAAGAATCGGTTGAGCCGCTTCGTTCTGTTAATTACACTGTGCTGGTTGAAAAAATAGACAAGCCGGGCACATGGCGTTTTAACATAGTTCGGGTTCGCTGAATACAATGAATCCGTTTATTTAGGTTAGCTCTTGTTTTCGAGATATAACGTTACTTCGAAATGGAGTAAGTTGAACAACATATATTCGAGTAAAAAAAAATCTCATATCAGAAAAAAATTTTACCTTTCCTTAAGAAAATTTGTTTGCGGAATTTCGGTTTTTTAGTTTTTGCAATAAGCTAAAGCATTTTTGAGTTACGCGAATATATATTGTGCAACCTGCACCTTTTTCGAAATTACGGTATATCTCGAAAACTAGACCAAAAAGTAGACTAAATAGCATAATATTTTTACAGCGGGTAGATATGAATATTTCGTGTCGATTTAATTAAAAAAAGTGAAAAAATAAAAATTTTGAGTTAAGACCTCTTGTTAAACAAGTGCGACATGTATATAGACTTGAAATTTGTATATGTAATTGAAATTTAATTATTCATTTTGATATTAGCCCAGCCAGGGCTTTTTTGAATTCCTCTATACCCCTTTCTAAAAGATTCGTTTCTCTGTATTTAAGCCTCCAAAATCATGTCTTCTAAAAGGTAGAAATTTCTTTTAAAAAGGCCTTCCTAGATATTTATTACGCATTGGATACTCTCATCTTTAAGAATGGAGAAACAAAGTTGTTCAGTTTTAAAATTGTTGGTTCTTAGTGGCATCTGTTATTTTACTCTCTTCTTTGGGAAGGGAAAAAATTTCTCTATTTTCATAATTTTCTTTGGTCTAGTTATTCTAACGTTAATCAATACGTTGCGGATCAGTTGTTCCATTTTCCTTAGTATAATTATGTTAATGTATAATCTAGTTAAAAATTATACATTCATCTATTTCTGCACTATAAGTATAAGACTTGTCTTGTTGAGGAAATCAAACAAAAATTAATAAATAATCCTTAATTTGCCTCTAACTTACAAACTATGTTACGCGGCGGTTATATTTTTCAAATAACAAAAATCGTCAAATTAAAACCATATAAACCGTACAAAATACTTTGGTTAAGGGCATGAGAAGGTCAACCCGCTAGCTTTACAATGCGTATCGTTGGTTCTTAACCCGTATGTTGACGCGTGAACACATAGCACACTCCCACGCCTATAGAGTGTGCAAAATTATATAAAAGCAAAAGGTATTTAAACAAATTTTTCCACAAACAGCTACATGACGAGGTGGTATGTCACATAGGGTACATTTTCCCCTCCCCAAATCAAACGCCTTAGACAGAACTAATACTAATATCGCTAATTTTACAGCCTGTACGATTTTTTTTTATAAGTCATAGTTTAATTTAGGTATTTTAATCTGTTAGGCTATTTGCAGTATTAGGAAATTCGTATTTGGATTATTTGTTCAACGAAAGTCCTGTCAGTTTTTTTTGAGTCCAATTTCTAGATCCATAATCATGATCTTGAAGTACTTACGACAGGCTGAGATAATGTAATTTTAATATCATGCAAGTCCGTTGTTATTACTTTACTGAAGTATTTAATGCTGCAGCATAGAATTTGCATCACTATTATAGTTTTTTTTTTTTTTTTTTTTTTTTTTTTTTTTATTTATTTATTTTCCAAGTACAATTATAATCTAAAATTATGTAGGTCTCAGCGCACACAATTCTTAGAAGGGTAGATCCGAGTTCCATATAAGATGGAAAGACGTTGCATCCTTTAAGAGACATAATATAGACATAAATATTTTCTTGTGCAAACATTTTATTTTATAGCTTATTCTTCCCACTAATTATATGAAAAAAAAAAAAAAAACTGTTAATAGATTGGAAAAAAAAATTTTTTTCCTGGTTTTTTCTTTATATGAAATCACTTTTTCTATTTAATTTTCTATTTTGAACTTTTTCTACCTTTAAAATTTGTTTTCTATTTTGAATTAATCTTGTGGTTGATTTCTATAATTTTGTCTTAGAAGAAAAAAAAATTTTTTTTTCCCTAGTATTAAGTCGTTATGAATACAAAGAATTCCGCTCGCGGTAAAACAGTCAATACTGGTGCCCGGGGGCGGAGTGTAAGTAATTCCTCTTCTAGAAATAATATTTCTATAGAGTTGCAGGACTCTATCCCAAGTTCGAGACCAAAAGTCTTACATTCTCCCGCGCCCCATACGCCAGCACCTAAGACCAAGACTATAGGAGATCCAAATACTTATAGTTTTCAAACTCCCATTCGTACTATACACACCGACATAACTCAGAGTTCTAGTAGTTTGCCTTCATTACCTCTATTACAGAATATAGGAATAATGGATAATCATGATTTATCGGCCGGCGCACAAGTTTTTGTGCCACTAAAGGAAAGAGTTTCCATGTCTGTCCTAGGTCCACATACGGACCCTCAAAACGAACCTTCAGTAGCTCAAAGCAATGTTCCAGCAGCCGTGAGCAATAACATCAAATCCAGTGATATCACTCCACTTGATTCCCTTATTGCTCTTATGGAACAATCCATGCGAAATACGCGTGAAGAGTTCAGAAAAGAACTAACTTCTATACGTGAAAGTATCTCTCAAATTGGTATATCCAATCGGGCAAACACATTTAGGTCACAAGATTTATTGCAGAATTCTACCCATCATACAACTTCCCCAAATAATAATGTTAATGAACTATTAAACAGTCAAAGTGAATCATATCGAACCGTAGACATTAATGTAAAATTAGAAAATTGGAAAATCACTTATGATGGGTTGGGGTCAGTTTCTGATTTTTTATTCAAAGTGGAAACTCTTTGTTCTCGCTCAAAGTGCTCTTATGAACACTTGATATCGAATTTTCATGTCCTTTTAGAAGGAAAAGCTGAAAATTGGTATTGGCTTTTTTTTCGTCATGCAATAACGAAAGATTTTGGTCACCTTGAGTCTGACCACGATATTTTGCTCAAAATGTCTTTGCGTAAACAGCATTTTAAGGAAACATACGACGACTTTCATTCAGCGATTATTACGATGAATTTAAGACTTCAAAATCCACTACCGGATACAACTTTAATACATATATTAAAGAAAAACTTGAATACCAACTTACAATTTTTATTATTTAATGCCGAGGGTAGGGATATAAACCAGTTTCGCGACACAGCTAGGAAAGCTGAAAAGGTTTTAAGAGACACAAAAATTCACTGTGGAACTGGAATCCCTCGCAATGTTAATGAAATTGAAGTTCTATCGCCTGAGCCTGAATGTTCTGAGGTAACTGATCCTCAAATAGAAGCTTTGATTTTTTCACGTGGGAAAACTAAGTATGATTACTCCAAGACACAGTGCTGGAACTGTTCTTTGTACGGCCACTCATACATTTATTGCACCGAGGAAAAAAAAACCCCTTTTTGTTTTAAGTGTGGAAACCAGGGTTTCTTAACAATAAAATGTCCAAATAACCATCAGGGAAACAAGAAAATGGGCGAAATAGCTACCGGGGACACTCGTCCATCCCACAAAACCCCGAGTTCAAATTAGAATCTAACACTAATAACTATCCTCGCAATATTCTTCAAACGTCCCAATTAATTACAAATATCTGTAAAAACACCCTACCCGATTTACCCGTTTTAAACAAAAATAATTTATTGACTGAAAGGCGTAGGCAAAGAATCGTCAAATGCAGACTTAGGTATGAAAAACGAAGGCATTTTAAAAAGGTTATAGAATCAACATTCATTCATGGTAATGATGACAGACCCTTTGCCAAGGTTAGGGTTTTTAATGAGTCCTTAATTGGCCTTCTAGATTCAGGGGCAAACGTGTCCGTCCTAGGGAAGTCTTGCTTAGAGTTTTTGAGTAAAATAAATGTAGATTATAGAGCTATAAAATCCTCGGTTAAAACTGCAAATAATACCAGACAAAGTGTTATTGGTTATTGCACCTTGCCAGTACTACTTAAAGGGGTAGTAAAGTACATAGATTTTTACTTAGTGCCTTCCCTTAGCCAAGAAGCATATTTTGGGGTCGACTTTTGGCGGGAATTTGCACTGGCACCGGAAATAGTCCCTGAAGTATCCCCATATGTTTCTGAGTTAACAAGAGATGAAACCGATAATAATAATTTTCACAATCTCAATCCAGAGGAAAAGTTGATTTTCGAACGGACGATTTTATTATTTCCATCGTATGAGAAGCTTGGGTTGGGTTGCACTGACCTTTTGGAGCATCACATTGATACTGGAGATGCAACACCAATTAAGTGTAGACACTATCCGTTGTCACCACCGAGGCAAGAGGAGGCTTACGCAGAAATAGATAGGTTGTTAAATATGGGAGTGATTGAGGAATCGAATTCGCCATGGTGCTCCCCAGCCGTGTTGGTTCGTAAAACGGGAAAGATAAGGCTATGTATCGACTGTAGAAAGTTAAATGCGGTTACGAAAAAGGATTCTTATCCGCTGCCACACATAAATGGTTTGTTAAGCAGGTTAAAAGATACCTTTTATATCAGTGGTATTGACTTAAAGGATGCCTTTTTACAAATAAAACTGACAGAATCATCAAAGGAAAAAACTGCTTTTGCAATTCCTGGCAAACCCCTCTACCAGTACAAATGGTAGAGGGACTTTGTAATGGGCCCCAAACCATGAGTCGCCTCATGGACAAGGTCATCCCGTCTCTTCTGCGTGAAAATGTATTTATTTACCTTGACGATCTTCTGATATGTAGCGCAGATTTTGAATCGCACATAAAACTTTTGACAGAGGTGGCTTACTGCTTAAAATTGGCTAAATTGACAGTAAATATCAAGAAGAGTAAATTTTGCCAGAGAGAAATTAGGTATCTAGGTTATATAGTTGGCAATGGTTGCCTTAAAGTAGATCCTGAAAAGGTACAATCAATCGTGGAATTTCCTTTACCAAAAACGACTAAGCAATTACGAAGGTTTATCGGCATGACTAATTGGTACAGGTCGTTTATCAATAATTTTTCGAATCTAGCCGGTCCTTTAACAGATTGCTTGAGAAAAACCCAAAAACCTTTTCACTTAACTGAGGTAGCTAGGTCCTCTTTCGAGAAACTTAAGTCAGCCCTTTCAAGTGCACCTGTGTTAGCACAGCCTAACTTTAAAAACGAATTTATTATACAGTGTGATGCTTCTAAGGTAGGAGCTGGCGGGGTGCTATTTCAATATGATGAGCATGGAAGAGTGCGCCCAATCGCATACGTTTCTCAAAAGCTGAACAAATCACAAGCCAACTACACTGTGACAGAATTAGAGTGCCTAGCTGCAATATTATGTGTAAACAAATTTCGCCCTTATATTGATGGAGTTCATTTTCGAATCATAACGGACCATTCGTCCTTAAAATGGCTCATGTCACAAAAGGACTTGAGCGGAAGGCTGGCCCGTTGGAGCCTGCAATTACAAAGATTTGATTTTGTCATCGAACACCGAAAAGGCTCTTTAAATGTTGTGCCAGACTGTCTGTCCAGAATGAATGTTGATGAGGTAGTTCTATCGGACATTCATTGCGAAGTTGATCTTTTGTCCCCTGAGTTCGATAATGATGAATATTGTAAGCTTAGGGAGACTGTGGCTAAAAATGAGGACTTATTACCAGATCTAAAAATTTCGAAAAATTATGTGCTAAAGCGTGTTAATTTTAGACAAGGTGGCGAAGAGAACGAGGAAAAATTATGGCGTCTCTGGATTCCAAAATCATTGTCCAAATCTGTTATTGAGTCGGCTCATAATACAGGCACTTCGTGCCACGGGGGATTTGTTAAAACGCTGTCGCGAATAAGACAAAAGTATTTCTGGCCCAGAATGGTACAGGACGTAAAGGATTTAATTGACAATTGCGAAACTTGCAAGTGTGTTAAGTCCACAAACAAAACTACAATACCATTAATGGGAGATCAATTTGTGACGAATAGGGCATTCGAAAGATTTTATTGCGACTTTTTTGGACCATACCCCTTTACAAAAACCAAGAATTCTGTAATTTTTGTCTGTCTAGATCATTTGACGAAATTTTTATTTTTAAAACCTCTGAAAGCAGCTACTTCTGCAAATATAATCCTTTTCTTTCAAACTGAAATTTTCCCAACATTCGGAGTTCCGAAATATTTGCATAGTGATAATGCTAAACAATTTGTTTCAAAGGAAATGTGTGATTTTTTTAAGCTGTATGAAATAAAACATATTACGACCGGATTTTACGCTCCCCACTCAAATGCTTCAGAGCGAGCAAATCGTGAGATCATCACCAAACTAAGATGCTTTTTAAGGGATAGAAAAGATCACACTGATTGGGATAAATTTATTCCCAAGACACTATCAATCCTAAGGAGTGACTATCATTCTTCGATTAGATGTTCTCCATATAATGCCACATTTGGCCAGAACATGATCCAGCATGGCTCCGCATATGGAATCTTGGAAAACCTTAATTGCATGACTGGCGAGGATTTTAGCGTTCAAACTCATGTTGACAATTTAGCAAGAACAAGGGAAGGCATTAGGATAAATCTGAATGTTGCCCACGAGAAAGCTACCAAGGTTTATAATTTACGGGGTACGGCAATAGAATTTCAAAAAAGACAAATCGTGTATAGAAAGAACCATGTTCTGAGCAATATGTCCAAAAATATCAATCGAAAATTTGTCCCTAAGTTTATTAAATGCAAGATTCGAGAAAAGATTGGTAAGAATCTATATAGTGTAGAGGATTTAAAAGGAAAGTATGTTGGTAAATACCACACATCTGACATTAAAAGCTTAATTTTACCCGGCTTTTGTGGATCGTGCCCCACGTTGTTCTATTACTTTTGAAACCACCAATTAATTTAACAAAAATCGTTTAACTGTTCGTCCCCAAATTTAAATTTTTGTGAATCGAAGCAGTTTTGTTGCGATTTTGTTTTAATTTTGGTTGAGTTTCTACAAAGTTTAAGGGAAATTTGGCTGATTTTACATGCGCACACAATTTGAGAAACAGAATTATATTTTATATTATATCTGAGGTACAGAATTATATATATATATTAGCAGAATTGGTTGCTGGGTATACGTGGTCTCATTGCTTAAGGTGTTACAAAAAAAAAAATTCTAACATAAGATAAATTATATTTATAAAGGAAGATGAGCGCACGCATATACATATATTTGCGCATAATCTACGCATGGAAATATGTATGTATAAACTGAGAGTGTAACACTCCAAAATACTAAAGGGAGGAGAGAAAGGAAAATAGAACATCGTCCGATGGTGATAATGAATTTGTCCCTCTTCGGCTTAGGCAACATATTACTACTTCCATTATCATTAAATCACCTTGAAATGCGTGATTAGTCTTACTAAAAAAGGTCATAATTGTGAACTCTGTTCATTTGTAAAGTGGCTGTAGTACAGTAAGGAAGTGCAAACTATTAAATTGTAATCGTATAAATATATAAATTATTAAAAGTCTGAATAAATTGTGTAAAAATATAAATTAATTTGTGTCAAAAGCGAGTAGAAAACTTGCCATAATCTGGACCGCTTTAACCAAAAGGAAATTTTATTTTGTTTCCTTTCCTTTTAAAAGGTAAGACAGACTTTGTTTTCCACAACTGTTCCCGTGTTTTTTGTTAGGGAATTCCTATTATTTACAACCCTAGGGGCAACCAATTCGCTCGGAATAATAGTTTGGGAGAAAATCCCACGAAAAATTTGGTGCCTTACGGAACTTGAAAACCAACAAAATAACCTTACATTATTCGAAGACACATGTTTGAACTTCATATAAGTGGACCTTAAATCAAATGTTTTAAAAATCACATGTGGTAGTCGTGCAAAAGTAGCCCACACCGATTTGGAAATCCAAGGCATAAAAAAATATACCTAAATATAATTTTAATGAATGAGGAAAGAAATACTTAGCAAAATATAAAATTTAAAAGGAAAAAAAAACAAAGAATAATCATCACTTACAATAACAGTTGTTGGTTTTTTCCAATTCCATTGATGATGATGGGCCCAGCAGTCAATGAATATCGTTGTTGTTGCCTACGTTGTTAATTGTATATAATGATTAGTAGTAAATTAATTTGAATGAAAAGTAAAGACATTTTACACTCGAAAAATAATCTTAGGTAATATTGTAGAATTCATGTTGGTTATCTAATTTATGAACTATTATAGATCAACAATTCAAGTTAGTCTTACTGCTAATTTAAAGAATTTAGTTGGATTAACTACTAGGAAAAAAATAATAATAGAAATTGTAGTGTTTTTATTTTTTTTTGTTTTTTTTTAAATTTTTTTAAAGTTGTTAATAAAGTTAATTCATTTTTTTTTTCTTTTTCTTATTTTTTTTCTGTAATGTTACTAATAATATCGACTTTAATTTCGATTAACTATTTCAATTTTAAATATTAGTTGATAGGGTTTTAAATATTTACCATTTAACAATATAAAAGATTTTTTTAAAAGTTTTAGTGGGAAAGATCTAAATACCCTAAGGTTCTGTCATACTTTTAGTTAGTGCATTCAAGGCATATAAGTGTTTACAAAGGGTTGAAGGGTTTGGTTATTTAAATAATTAAATTGGGGTTTTCTTTTTTTTTTGAAATTTATGTTCTACTAATAACACGGTTCTACAGTGTAAAATAAACTTCGAAAACGACATAGCGTGGGTTATTGGTCTTGTTGAGTACATAAAAAATTGTGTCAAACAAATTCAGAAACACCCTCAAATTCAGAAGTTATTTAAAAAAAACCGTTTTCAGTGATGTTCGTCAACTTATCGACCTGTAACTCAGTCAGTTCTTGTCCGATTTTAATTTTTTAACGGGTTTGGAAAGAAAACTAATTACGCTTTAAAATAACGTGCATTTTTTTATACATTTGTAAGTTATAACAATTGTTTTTGTTAAGAATATCTACAAAAACAAACGAAAATTATAAATTTTTTTGATTTTAGGTGCTTTTCATTGCTTATTTTAATATGAAAGCTTATAAAAATTTATATTAACGTATGAAGAAAATTTAGTTCTTAACAAAACATGGTTTTAATTTTTCAAATCGTATAAAAATTGTATAAGTTATTCAACTTTTCATTAACACCTGTTTTTAGTATTTTCTCCCCCCGCGCAAAACATATGAATAAAAAAAACAATTAACTATACAAGCAAATTTGTCAACTTAATAATTTGTATGTTGTAATTTTACAGTTACGTTTTTGGTATTAACTTATGTGCGGTTTACAGAAAACGAATTCAAAATTTTGTTTGTTTTAAATGTAAGTTGAACGGACGGACCACATATCAAAAAGTCATTGTTAATCTGTCTTTATTTAAAAAAAAAGAACTGGAAGATAATAGGGTTTATTATGCCCTATTTTTCTAAATCATTAAAAAAGTTTAGAATGTTTTTATATGCAATTTTTAATTATATATATTTGGATAAATACATAAACTAATCGAATTTATTACCAACACAATGGCAAAGTTTAAATACTACCTTTTGGCGAAGGATATTGTTTTTAGATAAGAGTAAAAAAAGGGTAACTAGTTTAAAATTTGTGACAAGTGATGTGATATTAATATTTAATTTTATTTAAATAAGTAAGTTTGTAATTTTTGTAATCCTTTAACAAATTTTAAATTGTGTTTAATTTTTTCTGCAGTGTGTGATAAGCGTAATAATTTTTGTTATGTTTGCGGTTTATTCGCTGACAAAAAATATCGCTTTGATCTGAAGAAAAATAAAGCCTTGGTAAATGCCTTCAATACAGTTTTTAACTGCTCATACAGTTCTAGCAAATGTTATGAACCCGAAAGTATTTGTACAAGCTGTTCCAGTATGCTTAAGTCCGAAAAATTTATAAGCCAGCGATTACCATTATCTTTCCCAATGATTTGGCATCATAAAATATTCCATAAACCACAAGACTGTTATTTTTGCCAAACAAACATCACTGGTTATCAATATAAAAATCGTGATAGCATCAAGTATTCTAATGTGTTAACTGTTACTAAGGCAGTATTAAGTGCAATTAAATGTAATGAAACTTTACATAAACAACGTGATGATGAATCTGAAAACGAGGAATGTGATATGGAATATTTACCAAAATCGGCTGAGCCACATTTTGTGACAAATGCATATTTTTGCGATCTTGTGCGAGATTTAAAACTTTAGTTACTTTTGCAAATATAAGCCGATTTTAACAAATGATATCTCGTTTTCTTCTACATAAAATTATCTTTAAAATACAGTGCAAGTAAAGAAATTAAAATAACTCTTGTTGAATTTGAAAAATTAGGAAAAAAAATAAAAAAAATTACAAAATTTTGAGAAAAACTCACCTAATTTTTTGGAATATATTTTTTATGAATACATTGCATAAAAGCTTAATTCTTTGCCTTTCCAAAACAGTTTAGAATTTTAAAATCGATCAAAAAATTTGTGAGTTAGAGGTACTAAAGTGCTACGACCTACCCTAAAACAGTTTTTTGAAAATAACTCAAAATTTTGAGGGTGTTTCAAAATGTTTGAAAACGGTTTTTGTATGTCCTCACCTAGGCCTACAACCTCCACTAGGTCGGTTTTCAAGTTCTGACAAAAAGTGTTTTTTTGTAGCAGTGTGTAATTAATACTTCAAATTTTTATTTTAAGCATATTTCGATAACTGGGACTTTAAATTATTATGGTAAGAAATAATTTTGGTATTTTTGTTATGCCTTGGATTTCCAAATCGGTGTGGGCTACTTTTGCACGACTACCACATGTGATCTTTAAAACATTTGATTTAAGGTCCACTTATATGAAGTTCAAACATGTGTCTTCGAATAATGTAAGGTTATTTTGTTGGTTTTCAAGTTCCGTAAGGCACCAAATTTTTCGTGGGATTCCGAGCGAATTGGTTGCCCCTAGGGTTGTAAATAATAGGAATTCCCTAACAAAAAACACGGGAACAGTTGTGGAAAACAAAGTCTGTCTTACCTTTTAAAAGGAAAGGAAACAAAATAAAATTTCCTTTTGGTTAAAGCGGTCCAGATTATGGCAAGTTTTCTACTCGCTTTTGACACAAATTAATTTATATTTTTACACAATTTATTCAGACTTTTAATAATTTATATATTTATACGATTACAATTTAATAGTTTGCACTTCCTTACTGTACTACAGCCACTTTACAAATGAACAGAGTTCACAATTATGACCTTTTTTAGTAAGACTAATCACGCATTTCAAGGTGATTTAATGATAATGGAAGTAGTAATATGTTGCCTAAGCCGAAGAGGTGTAGTGAACTTTGTACATTTTTGTTCTAATTTTTTCTTTTGGTTTCATTGAGCAGTTTTGATTTACAAGTTTTGATTCCCTGCACCTTACATTACAGTAGTTACATTACAGTAGTTACCTTCGTCGTTTTTGTTTGTTTAAGGGACACCCTGTTATGAATTTTGTTTTGACATTCAATCACTCAAAATTCATCAATCATAAAACTTTGGTAGAAAAGTGATATCCGTCTCTCGTCCATTTTAATAAAACTCGTGGACCGGAAAAGATTTATCTTCTTTAACAAAATTAAGCTGCAATTTTAATTCCACACGTTTACCTACCACCTTTTAACAATACGTCGAAACTAAGTTTACATATAAAACTTCAATACTGTGGGACAGTAGATAGGCAAAAGAAACGCCAGTAAAGTATACAAGTTTCAGCCGCATATTCTCTGGTACGACTTGGAGTTTTAATATTCATCCCTTGTGGATGTACAAATTTCAAAACGCACCTAAAACAGGTATATTTTTTGCAATCAATTTAATACTCACTGGTATCAATCAATGTTTATTATTACTATTTCTTGCAAAGACTACTTTACACCAAATTGTACACCAACGCTACTGCCTTTATAAAACAAAAAAATATAGGATCCCGCAGCCGTAAACTTGATTTTTGTTTGGTCATAAAAGCGGTTGTACGGGAATTCTCAAAAATAGGGAGAGCGTACACAAACTTAAGTTAGAAAGTTGACCGTAAAAAAAAAACAAAAAAATAACTGGATGACCTCGTTCGAAGAGCGACCGGTAATAGTTCATGGTACAACTCAACAAGTTACGGCTTTAATGCTACGATTAAGTATACCTCAGTAAACGAACCCAATTGTATTTCACGTGTCTCAGTCAAGGTGTTAAAAGCACTTTGCAGTTTACCTTTTACAATTAGGTTTTTTTTTCCTCCTTGACAATTAGAGTCTTTCGCATGCTTCCTTAAATTAATATTTTTTTATAAGAAGTTACCTTAAATTAGTCTTAAAATTCTAAACGTTAAGTAAAAAGTTTTTTTTCAAATTATTTTTTTTATTCATATTATAACCTATAGGTTTTTATAAAAACGCGCACTTATTTGAAGTCAGAGCTTTAGATTTTTTTTTTGTTTTGTTCCAAAAGAACGAAACAAAAATCAAATACGTTTGGGTTCAGAGTAAAAAGAAAAAATAAATAAAAGTATGCATTAATCACATTAAATAATTCCAGCAAATTCACCACCAACCCTCGATCTCTTGGAGGCCTTCACGTCATCGAACCTTGGAAAACGGTGAGTGTAACAATTACAACATTTCAAATTTAGTGCATACCTACCTGAAGGCAATGACATCATATCACTTAAGTGTTAACTGGTTGCAAACCTATTATTCCTTAAATTCTAAATTGCAAGTTCTTTCAATTTTAAAAGAAGAACCCAAAATAATTAGCAATTAAACAACTAAAGCAATAGTCTCTTAAATAATGGTTATTGTTTTGTTTTGCTCAAATGTGTGTTTATGATGTCTTTTTCTTCAAATTTTTTTTATTTTTACGCCTTTGATTCCCCTCGAAATTAAAAAGAATAATTAAAAAAAACAAAAAAAAAAAAAAAAACATCCCAAAACCAGTTTCGATTAAGCGTAACTGTATCGTAAAAACGATTGATTTGTTTTGTTTAAATGCTGGAACTTCAATTAGTGCTTTAAAAGTTAACATTTAAAACCTTTATTACATTAACGCAAATTGTTTATTTCAATTTGAAAATCGATCAACGCGATATTTACATTATTTTTTTTAAATGAATTTTTGAATTATTTGTTGTAGTAATTATTAAATAATTATTAAAATTAAAATAATGAGTGGATAAACACCTTTGTTTTGTGTTTTCTTTGGCGATACTACGTAGGGGCTCCGGTAAAAATGTAACTATGTTGAGCAAAGGAATTGGGAGGGTTGTGAAACTGGTTCCTCGTAACACCTTGAAGAACCTCGTATTGGGTACGTAAGGCATATGGAGTTTTAATAGTGTAAGTTTTTCTGTCTCTCATTAGACCATATGCGGGCAACCTTTTTTGGTATGGTCTTGCTCTAGTAAAATCTGATTTGTCACATAAAAACCTAAAAAAAAAAAAAAAGGGAGTCTGTAATAATTGTCTGTAGAACAGGACTTAAAGCAAGAAAGGACAGAACCTCCCCCTTGCCCGACTGTTGCTAGTCTTATGATGGCTCCCGCAGTCCTCCTCTTGTCAAAGCCTAAGTTGCGTGTTATGGATTTTATTAAGCAACGTGTTCATTACAGAAATAAAATGGCGCCCAACGTGGGGCCCGAAAGAAATAGCAACCCATAAATAGACTTTCGGTTCCAATAATTGTGTAAAAATAATAGACTTGCAAAATAGAGTTCATTTTCAAATAAATGCTGTTAAATATTGTACATCATCGTGTATATTTTTGCGAATACCTGCTAGACCTATTCTGGAATTTCGATAACTTGAATTTGTAATCGAGTTGATCGACCAATAAGCAATCTAATAGTGTTTTGTTTGTTTCTTTATACAGGATATTCATAGTATTTACCGACATTTTTTTTAGTGAGTATAAATATTACATAATAGTATTTTATGGCTAGATATCAGCCTCCAATTAGACTCAGCGATTACATAACTATTGCTATGCGATATTATGTCCTACTCTAATTGGACTTACGAAAAAAAAAAATGAAATTTTTTGGTGTTTTCGTAATTGCTGGTTGGTAATTTAATGTACATTTTGTAATGTATATAATCGCTACAATAGCCCAAAATTTTTTTAACTCGTCTTGCTTCGACTTAGTACCCAATATCCATTATTTAAATTACGTTTTATTCTATCGTCAAAAGAGAAAACACAAGAAATTTAAAAAAAAAAAAAAAAAAAACAAAAACCACAAAAAGGAAAATAAATAAAAATAAATACATTTGTCTACAATTCTTGCGGTGTATTATTATTAAAGCGAGGACAAAATGTCGTTACCCCGAACACCACCACCCCTTTCAGAAACAGTAGTTTCAAATCAGGAGCCGTCTTGTTTTGTCTGTGAAAAAGGTATGTTAGGAAATCAAGAGTGTACCATTATTACAACTTGCAACCACATTTTTCATCGTTCTTGTATAGAACAGTTTTTGTGTAACACGGCTGCATGCCCTACCTGCAAGCTACCTTGCGAACTTTCAAATTTAAAGAATCATAATTGGAATCACATTCCCAAATACGTACCCCGAGGTCGCCCCCGAGGGGCTATGGCTGGAAGACCAAATACGCGTAGTCAAAGTAGGAATGTATTTCAAGATACACAACATTCCTTGATGGAATTTAGTTGTGACAAGGAGGAAGAACAAATTAGATCCGAAATGGAAATTTTTCCAGCAACACCTGAAAATTCTCAAAATTATAACAATCGGGCAACGTCAGTTAGAAATAACCGTAGGCAAAGAAATCCAATTAACTACGACCATTTAAATAATGTAATCGAAAATACGCTAACCAGACTACTTACAAATTTAAACATTTTGCCAGGTCAAAATGTGTCCGCTAATATTAACCGAAATTCAAATGCAAATGAACGACCCGGAAATGATCAAATCTTTGATAACGACGTAAATCCTAATGCCATTCGGGAAAACGAAATAATGTATAATAGAGTAAATCCGCCAAGGGCTGAGAATTATATTTTCGGGGAAAGAAATAGGAATAGCTTGAATATGAATACTGAAAAGGTAACTGCTATTATTCAGAGCTGGAATCTCAGATTCGATGGCTCATCCGCAGGGTTGAATATTGAGGAGTTTTTGTATAGGGTTCGATCTCTAACTAATGATCATTTTAATGGCAATTTTACCCCAATATGTAAGAATTTAAATATACTGTTAAGCGGTAAGGCCAAGGACTGGTATTGGCGCTATCATAAGAGAGTAGGAAATATTGATTGGGGAGATTTTTGCGAGGCAATTCTTTGCCAATATAGAGATTTTAAATCATCTTATGATATAAAAGAGGAAATACGAAACCGCAAACAAAAACCTGGTGAGACTTTTGATTCTTATTTTGATGCAATTTCATCTATCATGGATAGATTACCAGTTCAAATCCCAGAAATGGAGTTAATTGAAATATTAACGAGAAACCTTCGACCTGAAATACGGCAGGAGATTTTGTATATACCCGTTCATTCAATTCCTCATTTGCGCAAACTTGTGCAGATGAGAGAAGTATTTTTAAGTGAAGAACATGTTCGGCGAAACCTCAGTTTTCGTCCTCAAAATCAAATGATACCTCGTAGACACATTTCCGAAGTTAGCCCTGAAGATAATTTTGATAGTTTTATACATTCGAAAAATACTGAGCAAGCGGAGGTAAATGCCGTTCAAAATTCCGACAAAATAATAAGGTGCTGGAATTGCGATGACCCAGGTCATTTTTGGGATGATTGTATTAAAGAACGAACGATATTTTGTTACGGGTGTGGTACGAAGAACATGTATAAGCCACAATGCCCAAAGTGTTCCAATCGCAAAATTAATGTGACAAAAAACTACCGGGTTGTAGACCCGAAATCGACCAACCCTTAGCAATTACTCAGAATGATAATGGCAGTTCTAATTGTATGAATGATAACAAGAGAAAACACACGGAAGATACGGAATTAAAAACAAATAATGGGGTGAATACCAATATAAACGTTACCATTCTTAAGCCCAAAGATAATGCATATGATGGCCCAATTTCAAAAATTATTTCTCCCCGTCTACCATACCACGAAAGATTGCAGAATTACATTTTAAAACGCAATGAAATTTTTCAAAACAGTTATATTAATGGCATTGAAAAATCGAAGCCCAAAAGATCTACAGTTCGTATTCGTTTGCATTTCAAAATGCGTAGGATGTGTAAAAATTTTGTTATTTCTACCATCATTAATAACCCTACAGATCAACGTTTTTATGCCAAAGTCAGTTTTTTAAAATTTTCTGAATACGGTCTACTAGATACCGGTGCAAACATATGTTGCATTGGATCGGATTTGGCCAAAACTAATTTCACTGCCTATCCCAATTATCATAGGTGTCGATCTTTTGTTAAGACTGCGGATGGGAAGCCTCAGGTTGTTATAGGTTGGATAGAAGTCGATATCATGTTCAAAAGTCAGGAACGAAAGTTAAAACTTTTTATTATTCCTTCCATAACGCAGAGATTAATTTTAGGAATTAATTTTTGGAATGCATTCAATCTTATTCCCAATATTGTTGAATCAGTAGACTGTATCGATAGCTCAATAATAGGACAGTGTTCTTCGGCGCAAAAGCGAAATAATGAGAATAAAATATTCGCCGTTGATCATTCTCCACAAATGGCATCTGAAATTAACTATCCGCTAACTCTAAGCCAACAACAGCAGTTAAATTCTATTATCACACTATTTCCAAATTTTGAGAAAAAAGGTCTAGGTAGAACAGCACTCATAAAACACGAGATCGATGTTGGTCAGGCCAAACCCATAAAGCAACGTTTTTACCCCGTTTCTCCGGCGGTGGAGAAATTAATGTTTGAAGAATTAGATCGCATGTTAGATTTAGGAGTTATTGAGCCGTCCCAGTCGTCATGGAGTTCACCCGTGAGATTGGTAGTCAAACCCACCAAAGTCCGACTATGCCTGGACGCAAGAAAACTCAATTCTGTTACAAAAAAGGATGCGTATCCGTTACCATCGATTGAGGGTATATTTTCCAGAATTCCTAAAGCTAATATAATATCTAAATTAGATCTTAAAGATGCGTATTGGCAGATCCCCCTAAGCGACGAATCGAAAACGTTTACAGCCTTTACGGTGCCTGGCCGCCCTCTATACCAGTTTGTGGTAATGCCCTTTGGGCTTTGTAATGCCCCACAAACGATGTCTAGATTAATTGATGAAATAATTCCCCCAGATCTGCGTTCCTCAGTTTTTGGCTATTTAGACGATCTAATAATAGTCTCAGAAGACTTTGAAACCCATCTTTCAGTGCTGGTGCGGGTGGCTGAACAGTTTCGTAAGGCTAATCTTACGTTAAATATCAGTAAAAGCAAATTTTGTGTGAAGAGTGTACAATATTTAGGGTATGTAATAGGTAATGGTGGCATAAAGACCGATCCGGAAAAAGTGGACGCTATTGTTAGTTGGCCAGTGCCCAAGAACGTACGGCAGGTAAGAGGATTTTTGGGAATAGCGGGATGGTATCGGCGATTTATTGAAAATTTTTCGGGTGTCGTTTTTCCAATAACTGAAATTCTTTCTACAAAAAAAAAGTTTATTTGGACCTCAGAGGCTCAGGCTGCTTTCGAAAAAATCAAAACTTTACTGACTACTGCCCCTGTCTTAGTAAACCCAGATTTTAAAAAGAAATTTTACCTACACTGCGATGCCAGTAATGTTGGCATAGGAGCCGTTTTAATACAGCTCGATGCAGAGGGCAATGAAAAGCCAATAGCGTTTATGAGCAAAAAATTGAATACTGCTCAAAGGAATTATAGCGTCACGGAGCGAGAATGCCTAGCGGCATTAGAAGCTATAAAACGATTCCGTTGTTATCTCGAACTGCAAGAGTTCGAGGTCATAACAGATCACGCCAGCCTTGTTTGGTTGATGAGGCAGCCTGATCTCACAGGCCGTTTAGCCCGCTGGGTTTTCAAACTTCAGTCGTTTAATTTCACCATAAGCCATCGCAAGGGTAAAGACAATATTGTCCCAGACGCGTTATCGCGAATTTCAATTTCAAATGAGGACGAAATAACTGCTTTAAATACTACGGAACCTGAAATCGACTTAAATTCCCCATATTTTTTTGACTCTGAGTACCAAAGTTTAAAAGAAAAAGTATTATCTGAACCTCATAAATACCCAGATCTTAAAGTATTAGATAAATTCGTCTATTTTCGAACTGAACACTATAGTGGAGATATAGAACAGGAAAATGAATGTTGGAAGTTATGGATACCAATTAGATTGACAAAACCCATTATATCTAGGGCTCATGATGATCCTATAGCTTCACATGGAGGTATGGGGAAGACGGTTGAATTAATTAAGAGAAAATTTTACTGGCCAGGAATGGTGAAGGACGTACGAGAATACGTCAAAAATTGCGAAATATGCAAGACAACCAAAGCACCAAACTTTATATTGAAACCCGAAATGGGTAAGCAAATGGTTTCAACTCGTCCCTTTCAGAAATTATATATAGATATCCTCGGGCCTTACCCTAGGAGTAACTTAGGGTACACTGGAATTCTGATAGTTCTGGATCATCTAACCAAATTTCACTGGTTGTATCCACTTCGTAAGTTTACTTCTAAAGCGATTGAAGATTTTTTAACACAGCAAATTTTTCATGTGTATGGCGTGCCAGAAAGTATTTTGAGTGACAATGGTTCCCAGTTCAAGGCCAACACTTTTAATGCTTTTCTGACAAGCTTTGGAGTTAAACACACTTACACGGCGGTCTATTCCCCGCAAAGTAACGCATCCGAGAGGGTAAACCGTTCGATTATTGCGGGTATAAGATCTTACCTTAAAAAAGATCAGAAAATGTGGGATAAACATTTAAGTCAAATAAGCTGTGCGTTAAGGAATTCGTATCATCAATCGATACATTGTTCCCCATATCATGCAGTGTTCGGATTTGACATGATCACTCACGGGAGTAGTTATGAACTTCTAAGAAATGTGCGTTTACTGAATGAACCTGCATATCAGTTGTCCCGAGATGACAGCCTGAAATTGCTACGTGGAGATTTACAGAAACATATAAGAAGGGCTTACGAAACCAATCAGAAAACATACAATTTGCGGGCAAGACCACAAACATTCCAAATTGGCCAAATCGTTTTCAGAAGAAGTTTTGAAAAGAGTAGCGGAGAAAAGAGTTTCAACTCCAAATTGGCACCTTTATTTATTAAATCCAAAGTAAAAGAAAAACTTGGCAATCACTATTATATACTAGAGGACCTGAACGGCAAAGTAATCGGAACTTTCCATTCTAAGGATCTACGACAATAAATAAAACCAAGGTTAACTTAAATATTTCACGAATTATTTAAATTAGTGATAAAAAAAAAAAAAAAAAAAAAAAAAAAAAAAAAAAAAACACGTTTCGCCAGATAATTTTATTGTGATAAGACACTAGAATTATCTAGTTTGTAGTGAACTTTGTACATTTTTGTTCTAATTTTTTCTTTTGGTTTCATTGAGCAGTTTTGATTTACAAGTTTTGATTCCCTGCACCTTACATTACAGTAGTTACATTACAGTAGTTACCTTCGTCGTTTTTGTTTGTTTAAGGGACACCCTGTTATGAATTTTGTTTTGACATTCAATCACTCAAAATTCATCAATCATAAAACTTTGGTAGAAAAGTGATATCCGTCTCTCGTCCATTTTAATAAAACTCGTGGACCGGAAAAGATTTATCTTCTTTAACAAAATTAAGCTGCAATTTTAATTCCACACGTTTACCTACCACCTTTTAACAATACGTCGAAACTAAGTTTACATATAAAACTTCAATACTGTGGGACAGTAGATAGGCAAAAGAAACGCCAGTAAAGTATACAAGTTTCAGCCGCATATTCTCTGGTACGACTTGGAGTTTTAATATTCATCCCTTGTGGATGTACAAATTTCAAAACGCACCTAAAACAGGTATATTTTTTGCAATCAATTTAATACTCACTGGTATCAATCAATGTTTATTATTACTATTTCTTGCAAAGACTACTTTACACCAAATTGTACACCAACGCTACTGCCTTTATAAAACAAAAAAATATAGGATCCCGCAGCCGTAAACTTGATTTTTGTTTGGTCATAAAAGCGGTTGTACGGGAATTCTCAAAAATAGGGAGAGCGTACACAAACTTAAGTTAGAAAGTTGACCGTAAAAAAAAAACAAAAAAATAACTGGATGACCTCGTTCGAAGAGCGACCGGTAATAGTTCATGGTACAACTCAACAAGTTACGGCTTTAATGCTACGATTAAGTATACCTCAGTAAACGAACCCAATTGTATTTCACGTGTCTCAGTCAAGGTGTTAAAAGCACTTTGCAGTTTACCTTTTACAATTAGGTTTTTTTTTCCTCCTTGACAATTAGAGTCTTTCGCATGCTTCCTTAAATTAATATTTTTTTATAAGAAGTTACCTTAAATTAGTCTTAAAATTCTAAACGTTAAGTAAAAAGTTTTTTTTCAAATTATTTTTTTTATTCATATTATAACCTATAGGTTTTTATAAAAACGCGCACTTATTTGAAGTCAGAGCTTTAGATTTTTTTTTTGTTTTGTTCCAAAAGAACGAAACAAAAATCAAATACGTTTGGGTTCAGAGTAAAAAGAAAAAATAAATAAAAGTATGCATTAATCACATTAAATAATTCCAGCAAATTCACCACCAACCCTCGATCTCTTGGAGGCCTTCACGTCATCGAACCTTGGAAAACGGTGAGTGTAACAATTACAACATTTCAAATTTAGTGCATACCTACCTGAAGGCAATGACATCATATCACTTAAGTGTTAACTGGTTGCAAACCTATTATTCCTTAAATTCTAAATTGCAAGTTCTTTCAATTTTAAAAGAAGAACCCAAAATAATTAGCAATTAAACAACTAAAGCAATAGTCTCTTAAATAATGGTTATTGTTTTGTTTTGCTCAAATGTGTGTTTATGATGTCTTTTTCTTCAAATTTTTTTTATTTTTACGCCTTTGATTCCCCTCGAAATTAAAAAGAATAATTAAAAAAAACAAAAAAAAAAAAAAAAACATCCCAAAACCAGTTTCGATTAAGCGTAACTGTATCGTAAAAACGATTGATTTGTTTTGTTTAAATGCTGGAACTTCAATTAGTGCTTTAAAAGTTAACATTTAAAACCTTTATTACATTAACGCAAATTGTTTATTTCAATTTGAAAATCGATCAACGCGATATTTACATTATTTTTTTTAAATGAATTTTTGAATTATTTGTTGTAGTAATTATTAAATAATTATTAAAATTAAAATAATGAGTGGATAAACACCTTTGTTTTGTGTTTTCTTTGGCGATACTACGTAGGGGCTCCGGTAAAAATGTAACTATGTTGAGCAAAGGAATTGGGAGGGTTGTGAAACTGGTTCCTCGTAACACCTTGAAGAACCTCGTATTGGGTACGTAAGGCATATGGAGTTTTAATAGTGTAAGTTTTTCTGTCTCTCATTAGACCATATGCGGGCAACCTTTTTTGGTATGGTCTTGCTCTAGTAAAATCTGATTTGTCACATAAAAACCTAAAAAAAAAAAAAAAGGGAGTCTGTAATAATTGTCTGTAGAACAGGACTTAAAGCAAGAAAGGACAGAACCTCCCCCTTGCCCGACTGTTGCTAGTCTTATGATGGCTCCCGCAGTCCTCCTCTTGTCAAAGCCTAAGTTGCGTGTTATGGATTTTATTAAGCAACGTGTTCATTACAGAGGGACAAATTTATTATCACCATCGGACGATGTTCTATTTTCCTTTCTCTCCTCCTTTTAGTATTTTGGAGTGTTACACTCTCAGTTTATACATACATATTTCCATGCGTAGATTATGCGCAAATATATGTATATGCGTGCGCTCATCTTCCTTTATAAATATAATTTATCTTATGTTAGAATTTTTTTTTTTGTAACACCTTAAGCAATGAGACCACGTATACCCAGCAACCAATTCTGCTAATATATATATATAATTCTGTACCTCAGATATAATATAAAATATAATTCTGTTTCTCAAATTGTGTGCGCATGTAAAATCAGCCAAATTTCCCTTAAACTTTGTAGAAACTCAACCAAAATTAAAACAAAATCGCAACAAAACTGCTTCGATTCACAAAAATTTAAATTTGGGGACGAACAGTTAAACGATTTTTGTTAAATTAATTGGTGGTTTCAAAAGTAATAGAACAACGTGGGGCACGATCCACAAAAGCCGGGTAAAATTAAGCTTTTAATGTCAGATGTGTGGTATTTACCAACATACTTTCCTTTTAAATCCTCTACACTATATAGATTCTTACCAATCTTTTCTCGAATCTTGCATTTAATAAACTTAGGGACAAATTTTCGATTGATATTTTTGGACATATTGCTCAGAACATGGTTCTTTCTATACACGATTTGTCTTTTTTGAAATTCTATTGCCGTACCCCGTAAATTATAAACCTTGGTAGCTTTCTCGTGGGCAACATTCAGATTTATCCTAATGCCTTCCCTTGTTCTTGCTAAATTGTCAACATGAGTTTGAACGCTAAAATCCTCGCCAGTCATGCAATTAAGGTTTTCCAAGATTCCATATGCGGAGCCATGCTGGATCATGTTCTGGCCAAATGTGGCATTATATGGAGAACATCTAATCGAAGAATGATAGTCACTCCTTAGGATTGATAGTGTCTTGGGAATAAATTTATCCCAATCAGTGTGATCTTTTCTATCCCTTAAAAAGCATCTTAGTTTGGTGATGATCTCACGATTTGCTCGCTCTGAAGCATTTGAGTGGGGAGCGTAAAATCCGGTCGTAATATGTTTTATTTCATACAGCTTAAAAAAATCACACATTTCCTTTGAAACAAATTGTTTAGCATTATCACTATGCAAATATTTCGGAACTCCGAATGTTGGGAAAATTTCAGTTTGAAAGAAAAGGATTATATTTGCAGAAGTAGCTGCTTTCAGAGGTTTTAAAAATAAAAATTTCGTCAAATGATCTAGACAGACAAAAATTACAGAATTCTTGGTTTTTGTAAAGGGGTATGGTCCAAAAAAGTCGCAATAAAATCTTTCGAATGCCCTATTCGTCACAAATTGATCTCCCATTAATGGTATTGTAGTTTTGTTTGTGGACTTAACACACTTGCAAGTTTCGCAATTGTCAATTAAATCCTTTACGTCCTGTACCATTCTGGGCCAGAAATACTTTTGTCTTATTCGCGACAGCGTTTTAACAAATCCCCCGTGGCACGAAGTGCCTGTATTATGAGCCGACTCAATAACAGATTTGGACAATGATTTTGGAATCCAGAGACGCCATAATTTTTCCTCGTTCTCTTCGCCACCTTGTCTAAAATTAACACGCTTTAGCACATAATTTTTCGAAATTTTTAGATCTGGTAATAAGTCCTCATTTTTAGCCACAGTCTCCCTAAGCTTACAATATTCATCATTATCGAACTCAGGGGACAAAAGATCAACTTCGCAATGAATGTCCGATAGAACTACCTCATCAACATTCATTCTGGACAGACAGTCTGGCACAACATTTAAAGAGCCTTTTCGGTGTTCGATGACAAAATCAAATCTTTGTAATTGCAGGCTCCAACGGGCCAGCCTTCCGCTCAAGTCCTTTTGTGACATGAGCCATTTTAAGGACGAATGGTCCGTTATGATTCGAAAATGAACTCCATCAATATAAGGGCGAAATTTGTTTACGCATAATATTGCAGCTAGGCACTCTAATTCTGTCACAGTGTAGTTGGCTTGTGATTTGTTCAGCTTTTGAGAAACGTATGCGATTGGGCACTCTCTTCTCATGCCCTTAACCAAAGTATTTTGTACGGTTTATATGGTTTTAATTTGACGATTTTTGTTATTTGAAAAATATAACCGACGCGTAACAACTAATAACTTAAATAAGAATGCATGATTTATGGTTTCGACAATTTGTCAATTATATATTTATTGGTAATTTTTATAAGATTTACAAATTGCCAAACAACAAAAATTTCATTAATTTTTTGATTTGCGCCGTGGTGCCTTTTAATATGACCTGCTACTGGGATCAGTAAGTTTGCAAGGACCCGAAACAAAACAAGGTGGATCCTAAGAAAAATGTAAAAATAAAATTTTTTATAAGTTTGCAGTCGGCTTAGTATTAATAGCTAAATTTTTAAAGGATTTCTTAAGAACAAAACTAGAACACTTGTTAGAATTAATTTAAAAACAATGAGACTACAAAACAAGTCGCAATTTTTGAGAATATTTTACAGAATTTATTTCAGATGTTTTATTAATCATAAGGACTAATTCTTATTATTTTAAATTGTATGTAATATATAAAATTTATTTTCAAATTTAAAACATATTTCGCAATACACACTATCTGCAAAAGAGTGGGCTAGGTTTGCGAAGTGGGCGTGTCATCTGCCATATAAAGACAATATAAGTAGGTTTATAAAAAGCTGGGGTCTTAAAACAGAACATCCGTGAAAAACTAGCTCAACTGGAAAAGTAGGCATGACACCTTCCATACGCAAGGTTTCGTTTACATAAATGTGCTAACTTCCTATTTCATACTATTGATAAACTGAAATTTATTGTTGATTGGATAAGCTATTCGTATGCGCATTTCACTGGTTGCTTAGCTCAGATCATCAGGAAACTTCATTCAAAGATTTTACACAAAAACAAAAAACTGTTAAGCGAATATGAATTATAAACACTGTATTTATACTTGTAACAATATCATTGCTTAAACAAAAACAACAACAATAAACAGTGAGCTTATCTTTACATAAAGTCCCAACTATTCTTACAATCCCGAGGCATAGTTAAAAAAAACAAACAAACTTGTGTATGTTAGTCATTGGCAACCATATTATGGTTAAATTCATCCATCCAACAGACGTTACCATATTAAAGTTGCCTCCAAATATGTCAGGGTTAATAATAACAATAAAATTGTTGAAATTAAAATATTGTTACGAAAGTAACTTTAGTTAAGAATTAGATTAGTTTATTAGTTATCTTGTATTGATTAGTTATTAAGTATTTGTTAGTTATTTAATTAGTTTAAATTGTTATTGTATTAGTTCCCTGCAAATAATAGGACTAGTCCAAACACGCGTGTAAAATGTAGCCCACAAGAGACTAGAACTAGTCCAAAAGTAACCCAAACGTATGGAAAAAATTTGGTCTATTTAGCATTACGGTGTCCTCGGGCAGGACCATATAACCCAGCTTTGGATTACAAAGGAGGAGTCTTAAAACTACTCCATGGTATACTCAAGAGAATTAGTTTTGAAGTCGTTTAAAAACGAAAACATGTCGTTAAAAAACGAAGACATGTCGTCTCACTACAAACGCTTTTAAATAATGACATGGTCTATGCTTGCATTACATTGGACCAGTCCATGGATTAGTCCATTTCATCGAAATGGATAAGGTAGTCCAATATTATTTGCAGGGCAATGCACACATCTAGTGTAAAAATCAATGTACAGATGTAATTTTAAAATTGTTGTGCATAATTGTACTTCAACCCCACTGTAAATACTAGAATGTATGGCTTAGTTTATGATGCACAATAACTCAATGAATTCAGCATAACCCACGATGTCCATTGACAACTTAAGCCAGCGACAACAAGTCACTCACCATCGTCCTCCTAAAGGCTAGTTTACACTATCAAACAAGTCTGACGCATTCCATAAAACTTTGTGAGATAGAAATCTTATGAGTTTTCTGCGACTGTAAAAATATATCCAATGATTTCTCGCCAAAAGTGGCGATTTTGAAACATGTTCACAGGGATGTTAGACGTGACGATTTTACGTCATTTTGACGATTTTTTTCGATGAATTTACCAAAATGACGATTGACGATTTTTGATGTAGAGTCACTAATGTTTTGACGATTTAATCCCGTCAATAAATTTACTTTAAACTTCAATCTGGCATCAATTTTATAACACTTTAATCTGGCAAGCAGGTTTGGTAGACGTGATGATTTTTCGTAATTTTAACGATTTTTTTGAGAAAATACAATAATATGACGAATGACGATTTTTTTACTAAAAGTAATAGTGTTATGACGATTTTCTGGCATCGATAAAACACACAAGAAATATTTACAATTATGAATATTGAAAACAGTCCAAAACTTAAAAATCAATTTTTCGAAATACAAAAATTTTTTGAAATTAAACAAAAAAATTCCTCCCCCATCACAAACCAGGTGGATTTCATTAGAAGCATTAGTAATTAAAATTAAACAATTATAAAAATGCCATCGATACTGCAAAAACTATACACTAGAGCCCTGATTTGCTACGTTTCTATTTGGGCCGCTTTTAAAAAATTGGTTAAATCCGCTTTGCGTTTTTATGATTTCGATTTGCGTTGCCCCATACGAATGAATTTTTCGATGAAGTCATATGTGAAGAATTTTTCTATTTGTGTGTAAAAAGGCAAATCCCATTTAATTCTGTTGGTTAGTTTTTCTTAGTAAAATTGCGTGTTAGGAAGTAAGAAGTTACTTTTTAATAAGAAGTTGTGTAGAAAAATGAGTGCAATGAGAAAAAAATGTATTAGTTTGGAACTAATATTGGACGTAATAAAACGTTTCAAGTCGGTTGATATAGACAGAATACAATAAAAAGAATTTTCAATAGAGATAGCGCTAAATGTTAATCATTAAAAAATAGCTCGAGTTAAAAGCAAATGAGATTTTATTTATTATTTAATATTTTTCTGAATATGGATAAATCAAATAAAAAATATTTTTGCTATGCATTTATGCAAATATATTTTTTCTTATGTTTTCTTTTTAAATGATTAATATATTCAGCTCACTTGCTGAAATAAATAGAATAAAACTTAACCATATCACTTTCTTCTTCATAAATAGAATTTCTTGCAAAAAATTTATATTTTCGAACCAATCCATGCAATAAATTGTCTTTAATTTCTAAAATTTATATATTTGACGTTTTGTTGACGATTTTGTTCAATTTTCGTGACGATTTTGACGAATTTTGTTAAAACTTTTGACGATTTTTAAGAAAAAAAGTCTAACAACCCTGCATGTTCAGCGGTGAGATTTTCCATTCGGCGATTGGCGAAAAAAAAATTAACAGAAACTAAACAAAATTTACTTTCGGCGACTTTTTTGTATTTTTTCTGAGTTTTTAATGATTTTTGACTGAAAGTTTTGCTTAAAAAAAAAAAAAAAAAAAAAAAAAAAAAAACTGAACAAAATTGACGTTTGGCGATTCGATTTAAAAAATTGCTGAAATGAATCATGTTTAAATTCACAGTTTGTCTTAATTTTAAATTGTAAATTGTATAAGAAATGAATCAAGTGATGTCCTTGGAAATCAAGTACATAAATATATTTATATAATAATTAATTTTACAAAATTTGATCTGTTTGCCGTTTTTCGTGTGTTTTTATTTATTTCCATTAAGCGCCATCCCATCTAGCATTTGTGTGTTCGTTTTTTTTAAGTCCCTAAAATAAGTCTTCTTATACAATCTTGATGATTGAAAACTTATTGAAACTCAAAACGAAATAAAAAATTACATCACAAATGATTTTATGAGGTGATACGTCGGTAGAGTACCATTTTCTCACAAGGGGATCGAAAAGTGAGCTCATATGCGGTTATGTGAAGCTGATTCTTAAAAGATTTGATTATAATATAAAATGCTAGCTGAGATTAAACCTTATCAGCTGTTTTCAATCTTTTAACTTGGTAGCACTGAATACACAGGACATTATTTAGCGTTCGGCTTACACACCCAAGAACGATATGTACTTTTAGTGATTGTGTAGACGAACACAACACTTAGTACCGCTAGTAAATATCTTCAAGAAAGCGCGGAACATTATATAGTGTTCTGTTCTTCGTTAAAAAAGAGAACAATTGTAGTAGTGGTACTGCAGACAAACATTATATTTTAATGTTCTATAATGTTTATTTTTTTACATTGATAAAGAAATGAACAAACGAAAAATTTAAGCAACGACCGCCGCACGAACAGCTTGCGTGTGCTAAATTATTTTGCTGGCTTTGTGTTTTTTTTTTTGTGTGTATTTTGTGTTTGTAAAATTTGTTTCGCTTTTTTTACCAGCCAAAAGGGCGCTTAGCTCAAGAGAAAGGAAGAAACACTAATGAGCTAAACCGAAAACAATAAAGATTGTGCTTTAAAAAAAACCGAACGGAATTAAAGTTTCTTTTTGTTGAGTTGGATAATTACGGCAATCGATGTCGATCGAAATTACAATACAATTTAAATGGAAATGTCGATATTGAATGCCGTAATTTGCCCCCAGTATTATTTTTGTGTTCGAAAGAAGACAAACAGGGAAACGTTATTTTTGTTAATGATTTTCTACACAAACACTATTAGCGTTTGTGTTTCCACAAATCTACCGTACCGAACACTAAGGAGCGATATTAAGTGTTAATTTTCGAACAGTGGGAACAACAAAAATATGGTTGTATTTCATAAAATCTGCTTTAAACCAAATCAATAAAGATTTTAGGATGGTTTTAACAATATTGTTTTACCAGGTTTTAATGATTGGTTTTTGCGTTAAAACCAATATTTTGTATTTAGACATTAAGTTTGAAAACACTTTTAGCGACAATTGTCTGAAACATGTGGTAATGTTGTACTGCTTCCGGTCAGTGTTAGATTTTTCGACCTCCAAAGAATGTGGGCCTTGAGAACTTTATAAATTTGCTTCGTGAAGTTTGTAAAATCAACCGTATTTTTATGTCAATACAAAAAATTTGTATGCCTCTCCTGTGAAATGTGCCGAAAGGGAGTTAGCAGGTTTGCATAGTAAGCCCACGATATGTCTAGTACCACCTGGCTGGTTGATTTTAACCGACCCAATACAAAATGGAGATTCCAACGAAGCAGGTTTGTAAGGGAGAATAAAAGTTTCGCTTAGCATATCGCTGACGGAAGACATGAATTTTATATGGCGAATTCCAACTTTAAAGCAATATTTTTTTTAAACTGAAAACGCCTAATTTAGTGCAATTAAAAACTGATGAATGTCACGATTAGCTTAACACGCTAAACTTTTTGTTGTTACCGTTACTTTTTCATATGATACCTTAGAAACCTATTCTTAGTAAGGGAATGTCGACACCCTTAAAATGTTATAAATCTTTTTTTAATTTGTTCAGAATTTGTTCACTTACCAACTCTCTGTATATGAATGTCTGATTGCGAAGCGCATAAATGTGCGCTTAATATTTAAAATTTCCAATTAGTGCTTCGAAAAACAAGAAATTGGGAATGTTCATACATACGTAAAAACCTCTGGTAAGGCGAAGGTTAAGAATAAGGAAAAACATAAAGCTAAACTTTTTTTTCTTTTTTTTTCATATATTTTTTTTAATTGGAAAAAAGTGTTAAAAATGTTCTTTTTTAAATCGTCTTACCAAATTTATGTTTTCCTACTATTCGCAGCAGGAGTGCCACCAAGATATACAAAATATTTTGGCGAGGCCGCAGCGATTGCTAAGAGAAGCGCAGAAATAAAAATGTTCAAAACTTTCATTTTCCTTCTGCAGTCAGCTGTAAAATTTTAAGACAATTTTAATAAACTTTTTAATTAGACTAAAAACATTTACTACTCGTTTTAGTATTTATAGCAAAAATTTTTAATAATTTTTTTAGAAATAAACAACAACACTTCTAAGCGTTCATATGCAAACAAGTTAAAGTGATGTATTCGGCAATGCCGAATCTATGTACTCTTCAGTAACAAAAGTAAAATAATTTTGGACAATATTTAATAGAATTTATTTTATTTTAATACCATTCACAGTAACTGCCAGACCGGCCTCATTTTGGAAAAAATACGGCCCGGTGATGCCGCCAGCCCATAAACCGCACCAAACAGTCACTCTTTGTGGGTGCATTGTTGTTTTCGACAATCAATCTTGGATTATCATTCGCCCAAATGCGGAAATTCCGCTTACTGACGAATACACTGAGGTGAAAATATACCTCATCACTGTTGCCATTTCTTTCCACAATTTCTGACAATTGACGACGTTTGGAATCGTCAAGGGGCTATAGTTCATGAGTCAATTGCACCTAGTAAGCGTACACAGCCGTCTTGAGTACCTTGCAATTATTTATGCATATACAAATAGTAATGAACTAAACTCATTACAGTCAGTTCAAAGTAAAGCTCTTAAATGTGTTTTTAATTTACCTCTTAAGCGGCTCATACACTTGCAATAAAATTGTTCAGTTTTACGTATTGTACAATTATATCGCCAATGTGTATGTGATATACGATGATGGCACAATATATTGGCAACAATCAAAATACTTTTGATTTTTATTGCACAACGAAAGATAGTGAAATGTGTTGGCAACATTGTACAATGCTGCTTATGTTATTTCTATAGGTTATGTTCACCTTTGTATTGAATGAATGAAAATGTAGTGCGACTTATTGCATAATATAGGACAAAATGGAAATAATATGGCGAATATCATATACAATAATATTACAAGTGTATGGGCCGTTTTACACACAGCACTATATCATTGTTTAATGATTATTGTAAAAATACATGGTTTGTACGAAAAACAACTTTTATTTTCGTTTATAAATCTATAAACAACATTGGATATCGTTCAGTTAAACTTACTATTAATCAAAATCTTTTTAACACAAGATATCCTGGAAATCTTAAAATGACACGTTGCCGACTGGAGACAACCAAGCAAAGAATAGAACATTCGGGTAGTCTAATGTACAATAATTTGACAGAAAGTTTAAAAACGTGGAATCGGTTATCAATCTTTAAGAAAAATGTAAAGGAATATCTTTTAGAACGAATAGAAATGCTACTCGAATAATTTTTTTTTGTTCTTTTTATAAAAGATGTAAAAATGTCAAAAATTATTTATAAACTTATTGCTACATTATTATAAGATACAATAATTTTTGTTAACTCGTCTCACTATGCCATCTCTGGCGCGAGACAATGGTTATTTGAATTATATTGTAAATAAAAAAATATTACAAAATTAAAAAAGAAAAAAAAAATTTACGTTTAGGCGTGCGTGGTTCATATTCAACAACGGCCCTTAAAATGTAACTACCCGTTATATCATAATACAAAACTCCGATATGAACAGTTCATAAGTAACAATAGGCCGTATATAAAGACCACTATCGGAAAACACTTTAGTTTGCCAAAAAAGCGTAACAAGTAAAAAAATTAACCTGCCATAGTTTTATTTCGTTAGGATTAATCCATTATTTTCCATGGGCCCCATATAATGAGTACTTAAGCAAAATACCGCAACGAATTATAATAAACTTATGGCCGTTTTCTCATTACACGATTAACTTTTTTCCCAACGAAAAACTGCACATTAAAGAAATTTGGTTTTCTCAATGTCTCATTTGCTTCTATTCTGTCGCAAAGCTAACCAGCACTCATCTGCTGAATATTTATTTTCCTTTTATTTGCCGTACAGATAAATTCAATCAGCTGACTCCCAACTTTTACATGTATTTTGAGAGGTGTTGCCAGCTTAAAACCATGTTTTTTGTCGGTATATTGAGACACCCAAAATTGTTAACAGACAGTTTATCGGTCTAATAAATTTATGTTGGCAGTTTGACGGTACATTGAGAAAATGGCCATTATACTTAATGCGCAATTAACAGAGAAAATTGTAAATATTATTGACTAAATACGTTTTCTTTTGTGATATGAATTGCTTTTACAAAATGTTAGTTTTTGTTTACAAACAAAACACAGCTGTTTTGATGCTTTTCAAGGCAACAACGACACTGGCAAGTTTCTATACAAATATTTTTTATTTATTCCTAAAGAGCTCGAGGTCAAATTATTATTAGTTTTATTTTTTATTTATTTATTTCAACAACAACATTTTTGTTTTATTAACTTTAAGTAAATTTTTTTTATAAAACCAAAGAAAGAAACCAAGTAAAATAAATTATGGATTTAACAATTTTTTTTTAACCTTTTTTAACTTAACATGGAGGACTACACTGGTGCTGTGATGATTCGAATTTAAATTTGTAATATGTATTTGTGAATGCGAATACAAATACCTGAGTCAATATTCGCGTTATACGAATATACAGTCTGAAATTCTTCTATATTTATTGTTGTAACTTGCGCCTTTTTTTGTGAAAAACACCTGACGTATTACCACTTAGTGTCAGTTTACACACGTCAAGTTTGACTCGTCAAGTCTTGACCTTTTAGGATAGAAGGTAATGAGAGTGCCTTTTCTGCCTGTTTTATTATAAATATTTGTGAATGCCTAAATATATGCTTTAAATATGTTTAAAATAAAATAGTCACCAGTATTTAAAAAACTACAACACTTACCCTGCGGATAACGAGAATAATCCATATATGCATGTAAGGAGTAGTCCATAAAGGAATAAGAGTACTCCAAAAGCACTCCAAATATATAATTAAAAGGTAGTTGATGTAACATTACGATGTCCAAGGAGTGGACCATATAACCCAGTTTTGCATTACAACGAAGTAGTCTTAAAACAACTCCATGTTCATACCTACTCTAGTGGACTAGTTTTGAAACTACTCCATTGTATACCCTAAAGGAATAGTTTTAACTTCGTTTAAAAACGAAAAACATTTCGTTCACAAACGAAGACATGTCGTTGCACTACCTACAAACACTTTTTAACAATGGCATGGTCCATGCCTGCATAACATTGGACCAGTCCAGAGAGCAGTCCATTTCATCAAAATGGATCACGTAGTCCAATAACACCTGCAGGGTAAGGCCAAACCATGATGTGCTCAAGTTGGCTTAAGAAAATGTACGAATACATGTTAATTATATGAGGCAAACCATATTGAATTTAAGGAAATTTTTTGCTAAGTTAAATGAAACTGTCATTTGCTTAGGCAAGGTGCGAATCTCATCGCACATTCCGTACGGAATCAAATGTTTTTTTATTTTGTTTTTGGTTTTTTTTTTTAATACATTTGAGAGACTTTTTGTTAATGTTTGACAGTAGGTTAAGCAAGGCTACGCATATTATTGTTAGGCTTTTACCTGGAGTTTCCACATGCAATTGCAAGTTCGAAAATCTCAATACACTCACACCTTTTCACTACCATTCACACAATTTTTTTTACTTTCAGCCAATCGGCTGTTTCCTCGATTTTTCGTTGATAATACGTATACGTAGAAGTTACTTGCATGTGGAAACGTAGGGTAAAGTATGAAATTAAATGAACTACAAGAGGTCGCGAAATAAATAATCACCTAAACAGTCACTACAGATGTTGTTGAAAGATGTTGCCAAAAATTAGGATCGTAGGTAAAAAAAACCGAAATCGAAGACCTAAAGGCTCAGTTAGCCGGGAGTAACTGTAACATTGAAAATTAGCTGCTTTATTTTGTTGTATGTAAAGCAATAGGCACGATTATAGTTAGCAGAAAGATGCTACTATAATACTCAATCTGTAAGAAATAGATTGGTCTTACTTTTTTTACGGTAAGATTAAGTTACTGTTACTCCCGGCTAACTGAACCTTCAGAGTAGAACATACCAAATCATTTCTGTTTACTCTGGGATCTTGCATAATATGCAACTATCAAATGTTTAAAATGTGAAAAATATGGGGATTTTTAATCAAAAAAAAAAAAACTATACCAAAGATGAGCAACATATTCTTTAAAACTTATGGGTGCGTACAGAGTGGCCGCTTGTTGCAGAACCGAGCCGAATGACGCTTATTGCGAGAACCAATGCGTGAAAACTGGTACTATACAAATTAGTACAAATAAGCGTGAACAGGTCAGAGCGCAAAGCTGATTGAATGCGAGAAAACAGCTCCAAAGCGTTTTTCAGCGCCGAAAACATTGTTTATCTTATGTTGTTATGATTTTTGTTTGGAAAACTTAAAAAAAATTAAAAACAAAAATTTAAGAACAAGTAAAAAGTAAAATAAAAATTTAAAAGAAAATAAAAACTAAAGAAAAAATAAAAATTCAAATAAATTAAATAAAATTATAACAATTATCAAAATAATTTTCGTGGGAATACAAAATTTAATTTAAATGATTTTGTTATTCGTGGTTAATTCCTAATTTTTATTATTTGATTAAAACACTAAAATTTATTGTTGATGGGATAAGCTATTCCTATGCGCATTTCACTGGTTGCTTAGGCCAGATCATCAGGAAATAATAAAAATTAGGAATTAAGCACGAATAACAAAATCTTTAAAATTTAATTTTGTATTCCCACGAAAATAATTTTGATAATAAACTGGCAAGTGCACGGCCTAAAAAAAACTGACTGGCAGCCCGCTTTTTGAATAAAGCGAGTTGTTTTTGTTTTTATTTGGTTTTTTCTTAACCTTCTTACAACTACAATTAATGTTGGAAGAATTCCAATCAATTGCAGTGGGGAATGTAAGAAGAGATAAACTCACTGTTTATTGTTGATGATTTTTTTAAACTTTGATATTGTTACAAATAGAACTGTTGCTGTAATTCTTATAAGCTTAACAGTTTTATTTGGTTTAATATCTTGAGTTTCTCTTAAATCTTTATGGATGGGCCAGTGAAATGCGCATAGGAATAGCTTATCCCATCAACAATAAATTTCAGTGTTTTTATCAAATAATAAAAATTGGGAATTAAGCACGAATAACAAAATCATTTAAATTATAACAATTATTAAAAAAATAAAAAAAAAAACTTGTTAACAAAATTTAAAAAAAAATTTAATAAAAATTTCAAGAATAATTGAAGAAATGCGTTAATAAGTAAAATTTTAAAACTCAATGTCAAATTTTTTTCTCAACAAAACAAAACTCAAATCTTAATTACAGTAGACACTCTTAAATTAGAACCACCCAATAAAAAATTTTATCATTTTGCGAAGCACTAATGGTACATTTAAAAAAATAAGCGCACAATTATGCGCTACGCAATAAGACATACAGAAATGCAGTAAAGTAAGTGAAAGAACTCTCAACAATTTTTATAAAAAAAATAAAATTTCAAGTGCTACGGCATTCCCTTACTTCGAAGCAGGTTTGTAAGGGAGAATAATAAAAAATAACTGTATCAAAACAATCAGTGTGTAAAGCTGATCATTACATCCAACAATTTTTATAAGCGCTGAATAATGCGCTTAAAATTCATGTCTTCCGTAAGCGCAATGGGAAGCGAAACTCTTGCATTTCTCCCTTACAAACCTGCTTCGCTCGAAGCACAATTGTTGGGACACTTTGTTCCTGGGGTAGCTGTAATTTTCGAAAAATTCTAATTTCCAAAGGTTTTTTTTAATAAGAAGTATCATAAAAGTGCATCTTCGTTCAGAAAAAATACTATTGGGGGTTTCACAAGGTATGACACCTTGTCATATGCCTTAAAATAATAACATGAAAAAATACGACTCTTGTGAACAACCCCTCATAAATTAGTATGCTATTTTGAATTTAAATCAAATATTATAAAATAAATATTTCCCTAATATCCAAATATTTTTTAATTCGAATCCATGAATTAACAAATTAAATTAGATCTTTCCTGACTATTTTCCATTTTTCAGACCCAAATCAAGTGTTTTGTTGCAAAAATTGGTAGCCGCAGGTTAAATTCGGATGTAAGCCGGATAAAACTATACCATCAACGACGACGGCTACAAAAATATAGCCGCTCGGCTCAGCCACACGGCGCAGGTCTCCTCCAATTAATTACGACAGCACAAAAACACAACAAGCAAAGTTTTATTAATTTAAGACACTTTTTTGTTTACAAAGCAACAACAATATGTTTAAACCATTGTTAGATGTTAGAACATTATGGCAATACAACATGATAGCACACCTTGTGAATAACCCAAATATATTAGTGATGAAATTCTCCAAATTCACTTTGTCATTTATTGGATGTTTTCCAAATGATCTTTTATTTATAAAAAAAATTTAAAACAGTAGCCGAAGATAAATACTCATCATCTGACGAATCCATAACTTTTTACTTCAATTCCACAAACACGAACCCAAATGCATACAAACATACAGAAAACACAAAGATGGGGGCACACTTATGGTGTTTTCTTTTCTACAAAAAAATGTGCCTTTTTTTTAAAAAAAATTCAATTTGGTGTCTTTTTCTTAAAAATTTTGCTCCCGAAAAGGGTGGCTTGTTTTATTCTAAAAAACTCATGCTTTTCAGGAGCAAAATTTTTAAGAAACAGACACCAAATTGCATTTTTTTTAAAAAAAAGTCGCATTTTTTTGTAGAAAAGAAAACACCATTAGTTTTAGTGCAAAATTATTGCACTCATTTTTTTGATGTTGAGTGATGAGTTGAAAATTTGCAGCCTCAGTAAACACGAGTGATAGTGATGTTATTTTTGTGCACTAATTTAAAACTTAAGAATAAACTTCTTAAGAAAAAACAAAAAAAGGAAAATTTAATTCAAATACAATAGAGGACAATATAAAAATCGATATTAAGAATTGTTTGCTTTTAGCAAAACAAGCATTTCAAAATTATTATCAATTAATTTATTTCTTCGAGGAGCGTCTACCATTCTGCTTAAAGGAAATAAGCGCTCTACTGGAGCAGACGCTGCAAGATGTTTCCTGGTTAAAGTGTTCGGTGTAATATAGTGACAAGAATAACCGAAAAACGATCTTTTACGCGAAGACCAGATGTCTGCAGTAGTGCAGACATATTCAATTTCTTCCAATGAAGAAAGTATTATTGTTTAGAAGTTTTTCAAAATACTATGAAGTGGTATGGAATGACAAACTTTTTTTCATAATACTTGTCATTTTCATCACATATGCATTCAGAATATCAGACTTTTACATATTACTTGAGTTTTTGATATGTATTAATACAAAGTATAATAGTGTAAACAAGCCTTTAGAGTAGGTTAATTTACAACTATCCTATTTTGCAATACAACAAGTAACAATAACATTTCATTGATATAATCGATTAGAAAACACGCGGACCTTATTAAAAATCAAAGGGTTTTACATACTGTTTGTTTGTTGTTTTTTTTTTTTTTTTGTTTCATTTCATTTGCAATCTGAAGTCACAATTTTGCTCCATTTTTGTTCTATATGCACGATTTTTTTCATATAGAACACAATAGGTTACGAAGCTTGTCACTGAAGTGTTGTATAGCACAAAGTCAATGTCTCATATTTCGAAAACTATAAATGATACGAGCAAACTGATGACACAGATCGACAGATCTCTAAAAGTTTACCTAAAAGTCAGTCTTATCTCAATTTTTTATATTTTGCGGTATAGAACACAACAACTTGCGAACGACGATATGCCTATTTTATTAGGAATCCATTCTATAAACAGGTTAGAAAGTGTTCGGCGTAAATTTACAAAATTTGCTCTCTCTATATGAATATAAAAGATAATAAGCCTCGGTATTCCAAAGGTAATCGTTGTAATATTTTAGGAATTAAAACACTTGGGGATAGAAGATCAATCCAATCTACAATTTTGTTCTTACCCACGTTTCCACATGCAAGTAGGGTAAAAACGTATTATCAAAGAAAACTCGAGGGAACAGCCGATTGGCGGAAAGTAAAAAAATTGTGTGAATGTTAGTGAAAAAGTGTGATTGCATTGAGTTTTTCGAACTTACACTTGCATGTGGAAACGGGGGGTTATTTGATATAATAAATTATAACATAAAATTAAAACTAGACAATTATAAAGTTCCTTAAAGATCTTTAAGGAAGCATAAATATTTTTATATTGGACTAGCTTATCCCGGTGCGCTTCGCTACACTGCTTTAAACACTTTATCGGTTGAGAGATATTTAATATATGCATCCTATGGAAGGTAGTTCCCCCCTGCGCCTACCCGCTTTATTTTTATTTTCAAAGTGAAGTATACCATAAGAGTGACTTCTACAAAGTTTGAACTTTCTCACTATAACAGTTTTTAAGATATCCAATATTAAACATTGGCATCCTATGGTGGGTAACACTTCCCCCGCTGCTATTTTATTTCAATTTTGGGGCTCAGATAATCCTACTACCAAAAGTTCAACAAATTGCTTGCAGCGGCTCTTATTAATATTTCTATCTGTGAGGGGTACTGCTCCTCCTCTGGCTACCCCGCCCATTTCTATACTGAAATTTATAGTTTACCATAATAGTAGCTTTAACTACGTTTGAAGACTCTCCCTTTAATAGTTCTTCAGTTGAGCGATATTTAATGTATGCATCCTATGGGAGGTTTCCCCCCCCCACCCCTACCCGCTTTATTTTTATTTTTAAAAGTGTAGTATACCATAAGAGTGACTTCCACAAAGCTTGAACATTCTCACTATAACAGTTCATAAGATATGCGATATTAAGCATTGGCGTCCTATGGGGGGAACCACTTCCCCCGCTGCTATTTTATTTCAATTTTGGGGCTCAGAAGATCCTACTACAAAAAGTTCAGCAAAATGCGTCCAGCGGCTCTTAAGATATGCGATAATTAATATTGGCATCCTTTGGGGGTACCAATTCCCCTGCCCCTATCGAAAAAATAAGTAGCCTTTTTTATTTTTAGGGCTCACGTGATGTTACTGTAAAAATTTTAGGAAAATCGGTTCAGTAGTTTCGGAGTCTATAAGCCAACAAACAAACACACAAACAAACAAACAAACTGACAAACAAACATACAAACATTTTTCATTTTTATATATATAGATTGCATAAGACTAATTATTCACGAAATGAGCCACTGGTTACATCCATGAAAATGTTATATTTTTGTAGCTTTTCTAAGGAAAAGTTTAAATCTAATTTACTTAATTTAATATAAGTGAGCAGTCTGTAAGGATGATTTGTAAATCAAAAGATTTTTACAAATAAATTGAAATTAATTAAAAAATATATTTTGTCTTCTGGAAACGCCGTGGCGTGTCGTACGCTAATGATGATGTTACGCAGGGTTTAAAAAACTGCAGTCAAACTGTTGAACAGAAACCGAAAACTTGTGTACAACTTTGCGCTTTTCTGGGCCCTTGAGTAATTCTAATTAAATTTTGCCATGTTCTTCTGTCAGTTGAAAACACGCTCACTGTCGGAAAACTCGCATAAAAGAAAAATTTTGGTGCAAAGTTGTTTGGGATTAAAACCTAGAAGAATCGGTGTATTAGGAAAAGAGTTATGAGCCTGAGTGTAGCAGAATATCCCTTAAAATGAATTTTTTTTATACAAAAACTAATATAATCTGATGACGGCATCTACCGATTCTCATTTAATTTAATCGGTTTATAAGGAAAAGAGTTATAAGCCTGAGTGTAGAAGAACATCACTTTAAATATATATTTTTTACAAAAACGTTTAAATAAGCTGATGACGGAATGTACCGGTTTTCATTTAATTTTGCACAAATTCGTTTTGTACACAGACAAAAATTATGCACCAGCAAAAGCATTAATCAAAAATAAAATCAGTTTAATTAAACGTTTAATCAAGTGAATAAGAGACAACCATGTTTGAACTTCGCTTTTCATAAGGACCCAGAATATATATACTTTATAGGGTGTTTGATCAATATTGTAGATATTACAAACGGAATGACAAAGTTATATATACCCTTTTTACCTTTTGTGAAGGGTATAAAAAGAGTAATTTTTAGGGATTCAGTATTTCGGTTATAACTCAGCCATTTTTTAATTTAGGTTTGTATACAATTTTTAATTTTTTTGTACAAGAGGTATCACGCCCACTTCTCCAATCCCGCCCACATTTTGTAGGATGGTGTGTATTGACAACCTTAATGTGTGTACCTAATTTGGAAACTTTGGCTCTTGCCGTTCTCCAGATATACAGCAAAAAGTAATAAAAATACAACAACCACAAGGGATTTTTGAAAAAAATTAGAGGTAGTCGTGGTATTTTGCTCATATCTCAGTAATTTGCGGATCGATCTTATTGACTATATGTGACATAAATGTATAACAACCTGGCCCCCAGCATATATGCGGTCTTCGGAAACCCCATTTCAACGACCAGACGGACAAACGGACATCGTTAAATCAACTTTGCTTTTCATAAGGACCCAGAACATATGTACTTTATAGGGTGTAGGATCAATATTGTAGATATTACAAACGGAATGACAAAGTTATATATACCCTTTTTGCCACCGGTGAAGGGTATAAAAATCAATCAAATTGTATGACCGGAACACTGCAGTGTTATCCAGGCCGAGATAATGGCCATCCACACAGCCGTGAGACTCATCCGGTACTGTGAAATATCTGGAAGGGATACTCACATTATTACCGATAGCAAGGCGGTCATAAGAACCCTGGAGAAGGTGTTCATCACATCACCATGAATCCAAACGGTTCAACATATAATGAAGGTGTTTCGCTCCCAAGTAGTAAGCAACTTATAGCGCACAAGTTTCACCTTATTGCCAGTCAGAGGTGGCACGATGAAACTACCTGTGGGGAAACTAGGAAAATATGGCCCATCATAGGTGAAAAAAAGACATCACGGGCATTACAGCTGTCGAGACATCACCTAAAAAACCTAATTGCGGTTATAACTGGTCACTGGCCCATTGGGAGGCACGCCCAGAGGCCGGGCACCCTTTTAATGACTTATGTAGAATTTGCGGCGACGAGGAAGAGGAAGAGTCAACTTAAAATCTTCTCTGTAATTGTCCGGCATTCAGAGATTTAAGACTTGAAATGTTTGGCCGAAGAGCCCTTGGGGACAAACTAGTCTCTTATATTGATTTAAACAGGATCCACTCCTTTATTGAATCGACCGGGTGGCTTCGTGGGAACACTAGCAGCCAAATAGCATAGGACCCATGGGCGACGGTGTGACATGGTAGCACAACGGGAACTACTTATTGGACCAACGTGAGCTGTGCTGGATCGCGGCTGCCAATGGAACCTTACCTTGTACTACTGGAACCACAATACATCAAAATTGTGTAGTGGTTTTTCAAGCCTTTAAAATTTTTTCGATTTTGTTGCCTTGTGTTATTGATGTTTTATAATAAAGTAAAATTGTATATCGGCTATTTCAAATTTTTTGAGCACCTGCTGCAACCTACATACAATGGCTCTTATTTCGTTAAGTTTTATGAATTGAAAAAAACGTTGTACAGGGTTTGGAGGACTATACTTGAAGGATATGACGTGCAAAGTTTTACGTTGAAAAGTCTTCACCTTAAAGATTAGTGGTCATGTAAAATTCGAAAAATTAAAAAAACGATTTGAAACTTGCAAGAGTTTTTTCATCCATTCCGTTTTCTTTGTAATAGTTTTTAGCTTTCAGATCCAAACCAATACAAAATATAGTTAATAGACTTGGAGGATATATCCACAAAAAAATTTTTTTTGATATCGCTGCTGGGTAAAAAGTTGCATGGTGGTTTACAAGTGAAACCAAAATTTTCCGAATTTTTTCAAAAAAACAAATTTTTTTAAGCTTTTTTTTATATCAAAACATGGCATGGGAACATGTTTAGGTACCTAAATAGACCCTGGCGCGTGCAGCGGCACTTTTTTCAAACACATTTCGCTTTGTGACAACTAAAGCGCTGTATCAATTCCGCTCAAACGTACATCGAATAGAAGACTTTACTAAGCTTGATACTAAAATTGAAAACGCACCAAAAAATGTTTACGGATTTTAAATTTTATGGAGAAAACAAAATGTTTCTAAGCTCAAAAAGCATCCTTGTATGAAATATTTAATTTGGAAAACTGATTTGAGAAACAAATAATGATCATTGAAGCCTTTGCTGAAAATATTAAAAAAAATAAATGTTATAGGAAATAGGAATAAATATCTCAGTAAGTATTGACAAATATATTAATACTATACTAAACTCAGAATAACTTACCATTTTAGAGGTATTACTGATCTTAATATTTATAATTTGGTTAAAAAATCATGAGTGGTAAAGTTTAAATGGTTATATCTCTTTAACAATTAGCTATAGCCAAATAGTTTTATTTCCAAATTATTGCAAATTATGTGTTATACTAGCCGTAATTTTGCAAATCGTTTAACAATTTTAAATACACGATCAAAAAAAATTTTTTTATATTTTTTTTCAGTGTATTTTAAAAAGCATTGAAGCCTTTACAAATATTTTAGTGCGCTAAGAAAGCCCTTAAGGGGTATTATTCACACGCGTTTCCTTTTTCAATTTTAACAAAAACAAAAATTTTTTTCAATTTTTAACTTTAAACCGCAATAAAATTTGCGCCGTTTAATAAAAATGATTAACGCGAACGGATTTCACATGCTCTACTATCGGTTAATACACATGCAAATCAACATTGATGTCAGACAAAAAATAAAAAAAAAATTCTAGGTGCCGTAAATTTTTGAAGTTGCCCATATAAAACACAACTACTTTTAAAGAAAATACTATGATTTGGTAAATTAGTTCACTATTCCACATTAACTCCTCATTTCTCAAGGTCGTCTCTAATGGGATTTTCAATATTTTCTTAAATATCTCTGAAAAGATAGGTTAAATGATTTCGCAAATGGCTTAATCATGTTTTAATCAGACAAAAATTAAAAATTGGCCATCTGAAAAAATATAAAATAGGTACACCACATTACTCGTCCTTACTCTACACACCCAGCAATCCAAATATTTATTTCATCTCATTCAGCTTGCAAGATCTTCAAGAGGAATGAACATTATTATATCAAAGCACCACTGAATAGTTTCTGAATTGCAGTTCATGTTGAATGCTACACGTCCTTGGAAAATAATGCCACACTCCTTAAAACTACACTGAAGCGATATGCATTTAATAAAACTTTGGTTTGATTTGTTATATGCTACTAGCTGAGCCGGCAAACGTTTATCTGCCATACAAATTATTTCTAGTGTATATTTTGGTTGCTTATTAAACAATGTTTAATAAACAAGTAAGAGTGCTATATTCGGCAGTGCCGAGACTTATATACCCTTCACCACTGTGCAAGCAGAATACAGAGCAAAAAACTAAATAATTTTTACACATACATACATATAACAATACTAAAAACTTGATTATAAGTTAAATTTAAAACTGGTAAATATTTTTTTTTAAATCGTTTTTAAAACATAAAAATTAATAAAAAAATTCTTTTGGAAAAAACCAAGATTCGAACCATGAGACTTACAGTTTCTAACCTCAACAAACCCCCTAGACAACTAAACAATGAAGGAACGTTGTTTGAACATCATTAAAATGAAGAAGAGGGACATCACATCGTTAAATCAACTTTGCTTTTCATAAGGACCCAACATTTATATACTTTATAGGGTGTAGGATCAATATTGTGGAACTTACAAACGGAATGACAAAGTTAGCGGCAAGAAATAACGCCCCAAAATATAAGCCCCCATCTTACACCTTCGGTGAAGGGTATAAAAAAAAGTAATTTTTGGGATTCAGTCATAACTCAGCCATTTGATAGCCGATTTGACAGATTTATTTACCGATGTCTTGAGGAATAAATTTACCATTTACTTTTGTGATAAAACTTTGATTCGGAAGGACCTATGGCTCCCTAAAATAGGTATTTTTCGAGTTTTTGTATATTATATTTTTTGTACGCCCACTTCCCCAATGCCACCAACATTTTGTCGGGTTGTGTGTATTGGTAACCTAAATATTTGTACCTAATTTGGAAGCTTTGGCTCTTGCCGTTCTCCAGAAATACAGAAGAAGAAAATAAAAAAACAACAACAACAACAAGGGATTTTTGGGTAAAAATTAGAAGCAGTCGTGGTTTTTTGCTCATATCTCAGCCATTTTCGGACCGATCTTATTGACTATATGTGACATATATGTATAACAACCTGGCCCCCAGCATATATGGGGTCTTCGGAAAACCCATTTCAACGACCAGACGGACATCGTTAAATCAACTTTGCTTTTCATAAGGACCCAGAACATATGTACTTTATAGGGCGTAGGATCAATATTGTAGATATAACAAACGGAATGACAAAGTTTTTTATACCCTTTTACGCTCGGTGAAGTGCATAAAAATATCGGATGTATTTTAATTGTGTGGGGATTGGATCTATGACAGCAAGACGAATGTAACGCTGAAGATAAATGCCGCCGATACAAAAAACAGCAACCATTTATTTTTGTTCTCTTAAAATTTAAATGTAAAGTAAACAAGTAAGAACGTGTAGTCGGTCAAGCCCGACCATATGATACCCAACATCACAGTAGAGCCAGATAGCTTGCCAGCCAGCTTGTCGGACATCGTTAGATCAACTCAGAAAGTGATTCTAAGTCGATCGGTATACTTTATTGGGTCAAGGACCAATATTTAAGAGGTAACACGTATGAGCACTAATGCATAATACCCTCCCCACTATTGTGGTGTGGGTATAAAAATGGATAAGTTATTTTCATCCTAAAATATGAAAATGAAATAACTAAAATCTAGATTAATTTCGAAAAGGAATTGAGGGTGCGATACATTTTGTAAGTCCGTCTTTAGCCATCACAAATAAGGTCGATGGTTTCCCCAGGCGAGAACATGCTCCATATAAGGGTCCGTGTAAAAAAATGGTGTGTCTAAATCTAAGCTAAATCATGCATCGTTTGATTCAATTGGAACGTCTATCTGAGCTTACTAAACAAGAGCGGCAAGCGTTTTATTTAAACATGAATATTCTATTCCCAATAAATTCGCGTTCTAAAGGTTTGTTTTGTATAAACTGTGTGAAAATTAAAAGGTTTGACATCAGCGTTGTCATTTTGGTGCCTTTCGGGTATTTTTTGGTGCTTTTTTGCTTATGCAATACCCGAAGTTTTTTTAAATACCCGTTTTTGAAAAGCGGTTATTTAAAGTGCTTTTAACAATTTCTCACAGTGCTTTAAAGTGACTTTTAAGTAATCTACATATATTTTTGGCAGCTATGCCAACTTAGTGCTTTTGGCACTATTTATTGTGCTTTTAATGTCTCAAAATGCCAAAATTTTATCCTTAGCGCCAAACCTAGAAAAACACTAACTTGGTGCTTTTACAATTTTTCGTTAGTGCATTTAGTTCTTTTTACAATTTTAATTTTTTTAAACTACGATTATAGGTATATAGGATGATTTAGATGAGCTTTGCTATTTGGATTACAATTTTGAGAAAGCCTGTAAAGATTTGAAGATTTCAAATGATAAAAAAGTGATAAAAGAAAGTTGCATTCGTCTTGCCAAAAACTTTATTTACGAGGTTAGAGCTAGGCTTCCTAGCAATTTGGAAAATTTACAAAACATTTCACTTTTTAGCGATGACAACATATTTAGTAATCGTAATAAAAACGATGTATTTGTTTGCGATAAACATTTTTTAAAGATGTAGACACTGTCAAAAATAGAAAATGGCTTGGAAAATATTAGGAATTGTGAATGGAAAAATAAACAACGATTTTGAGTCATGTAGAAAGTTAAAAAAATGCAGTAGGAAACCGTACAATAGAACGCAAAGACTTTAAAAACAAAAAAAAAGAGTCGTAACTTAGTATAAGCAAAGTGTGAAATAAATTAAAAACAGCTGACAGAAAATGCTTTTTTAACGAGCGTTGTGTTACCTGCCATTTTTCATGCGTTTTAGTTTTCAAACGCACAGCACTCGTCTCCAAATAACCGCGTGTTGTGCACTTCTACCTCTAGTGCTGTGTCAAAAAGGTTTGACTAAGTATCAGAATGCAAACATACATGTTTTTTCTATTTTACACTTTATTTTCATTCAGAAGCGTACATGGGTTAAAATAATTGGATAATATCATACGCCAATTGTTTTATTAATCTTTGCACGATTGTAATTTAGATTTATTTAAACGATAAAATATAAAGTTTTTTTATTAAAATATAGGCTGTCATTAAGTTTTATAAACAATGGTCAGTCATTGCAAATTTTCTGTAACTGCAACAGGCAAGATTTTTCGAGTTACAAAAATCGAGCTCGCACTGTATTACTTTAAAACGGTATTATGGCCAATTCAAACATAGCTGATGGATCATCATGATCTGGATAATATTATTTTTATTGAAGATAATAGTAATACAATTAAAAATGTTTTTATACAAATGTAAATATATTTATTATTTAATCTTAAAAAAAAATGGTCCCAATAAACGCCATATGCAACTCGTTTTGTGTTTAGTTAAATTTTTAAAAATGGCTTAGTTCTTTTTTACGCTGTTTTTGTTCGAAATAGTGCTTTTTAGTGCTTTTTTAAAATTTTAAAGTGCTTTTTGCTCTCAAAAAGTTGGCATCACTGTTTGACATAAAACAGACGCTTGCCGCTATTATTTAGGTAACTCAGTATGAGATTCAATGGAATTGGCTTCGATAAAATGTTTTTTAATGACAAATCGCGTACCATTGCACAGCCGTGGTGGCGTCAAATTCCGAAGCAAAATAACCGAAGTGCCAACTTTCAGTCGCTGAAGGTGTGGTAACATGCCTGGAAAATCCAGTAAGCTCAAAAGCTCTGTTGATTTGTATGATACGAAGTTGCCTGACAACGACACCTGTATCTTGAAGTTTAATCGTTGTCGGCCACATTTTTTGCTGCTAAAATGGCCTAGGGATGGGCAAATTTAAAAACTATATCGATATATATCGAATCGATATTTTTTCAATTATTATTTCAAAAATATCGATATATCGAACGTATTTTGCTGAAACTATTACCAAATTATAAAATTTTATGAATATTTATGAACAAACATTGTTACTTCTTATTGTTTCATTTTGTTTCAAAAAATTAATAAAAACTAAAAATGCAGTCAAAACAAAAAATTCAATATAATCAAAAATTCAATTATAACAAAAAAAAAAATGGGGGAAATACAAAAAAACCATATGAAATCCAAAAAAAGTATTGTATTAAGAAAAATATAAATGGAAGTAAATAAGTCATGGACAAATGTAAATTGCACCCAAAAGTACCAACTTTAAGTGCCGGTTCACACACGTCAAGTTTGACTCGTCAAGTCTTGAGTTGTGTGAACTGACACCAACTAGAAATGTTTTTGATTATTTTAGTCAAACCAGTAATCATCAGATATGGACATCAGGAGCACTCTCTGTTTTATGTGCTCACCTGTCAATTTGCTTCTTGCACCCGGCACTGCTTCTTGTAAGCGCCAATTATTTTAGATCTTCATATAAGTTTGGAAAAACATATGATGCATGCAAGATGCCAATTCTTAAAAAAACATTATGTTTGAAAATCGGCTAAAATTTTGAGTTTTTAATGAAGACTCCCTTTAAAAATATCGAATTCGATAGTCGTATTTCAATTTGTATCGGTGTTTGAAATATCGGCGATATACATATATCGATTATTTTTTTAATATCGATATTCTGATATATCGCTATTTTTTGCCCATTCCTAAAATGGCCCCTTCTGCCAGCCACTCAGGATTTTTTCATTGTGTGCTTACATCAGAAAATATGCGGTCAACGATAGCACTTTAGGTTGTGTTTAATAATCCAGCATGTTCATACACAACAACTTTTCCATCGCCGATTTATATTTTTGGTGCTAAATAAAAAATGCAAAAAAAAGATTTTTCCAAAAAAAATTAAAAAATCTTTCTGTATAGGAATACCCTAATGAATTATACGTTACGATCCATTGTCATACTTGCAAAAATACATACAAAATTTCATAAAAATCGGTTGAGCCATTTCGGAGGAGCTTTTACACAAATTTGAATGACACAAGAATTTTATTTAGATTTTAAAATTTTTTATGTTATTTTTATTTAATTTAATCATACCTGTTAGGATCTGTAAGCTCTTTTACAGACTTGAATGTTACTTGAAAAATAAAACGACCTTCTATTTTTCTAGAAATCAAACGAACTGTTTTATTCAAAGAATTTAAAGCGAATGAATAGAACTCCAAAATCAATAATTACATTTTATTTAAAATTACTAAAAAGACAAGGCAACAAGAACAACTTCATCAGTTACAGTTAAAATTATTTATATTTAATATTTTTGTACGCAAGTTTGTTGTTGTCACAAAGTATGCACCGTAAGTGAGCTTTAAAATATATACACACTTATGTAGCTACAAACTTAAACAAATTTACATAAGTTAAGCAAGAAAGAAAATAAATGCAAATCAATTTAAAAACTGCAGGGTCGGATCTGCGGTGAACAATACCATTTTATGTTTTAATTATACATACACTTTTGTATTGTTCAGCTCTCTAATTAAAAGGCTTGTCTTGTTGTGTTAGGAAACCAAACAACAATAATAAATAATCTTTAATTTGCCTATAACTTATAAATTAATAATTTGAATGAAAATGCATGATTAATGGTTTCGAAAATTTATCAATTATTTATTTGCTCAGTCCTTTTTATCAGATTTGCAAAATTGCCAAATTAAAAATTTTCAAATTAACAAAAATTTCATTAATTTTATGATCTCTGCCATGGTACCACTATAGGTCCGTTATCTCCGCGATGATCAAATTTGCAAGGACCCGGATAATAACAAGGTGGATTTCCTAAAAGAAATGTAAAAAAAATTATTGTAACTTTGCACTCAGAACAAAAAAAAAAAAAACACTTGTAAGAATTTATTTATTTTTTTTTAAAGAAAATTCTGGAAATCGGTTACGGAGGAAATTAGAATCGAGCAAACTTTGATAATGGTCGATCCAGAGTTTTGAGTTCATTAAAATCTTCATCAGAAAGCCTGTTACAATCAGTAAAAAATTGTTAATACTTTTGGATATTAACACCATTTTCTGCAATAATGTTGTTGATATAAGTAAACGTTTAATGCACTTGATTAAATTTAGTTGAAAAAAAAAATTAGAGTGAATTTTTTAATAAAATGTAAGTGGGAATAGTGTTTTCCTTTTGTTTGGTTGAAAATAAAGTTCAAATAATCAAGAAACATAACGTTGCTGCTTTTATCAGAGCGGAAATAAACAACATGACAATTAATAATAATTTTTAATATTTTAATCAGGCTTAAGTTCATCAAATTTAATTTTCATTAAATTATTTTTATGAAGAAAGGAATTTTTACAGCATAAAAATTAATTAAAATTGTTATTGATAATCATTGATAATCATTCTTGACTGACCTGAGATTCGTCCCAGGCGGCTGGTTACCATGACATGTTTCGATCACAACCACTTGATCTCCTCAGATGGATTTGCCGTCTTACACTCGCAGCCATCGACGACTGCTGACGTCAATAGTCAAACATCAATCCTTAAACCAAATTGTATTTTTACCTTTGGTAGATCGAAATTTGCTTTTTTTGAATGATTATCCATTTTAATTGATTTTACATGTTTTTCCTAACTTCTGTTTTTTTTCGTACTTATGTCAAGAATTCTTCTTGAAGTCTAAAGTACATTTTTTTTTTTTGTTTTTTCATTTTGTCTTTCTTTTTCTTGTTGACCTTTTTCAGCGAGTGTAAGACAGCAAATCTATCTGAGGAGATCAAGTGGTTGTGATCGAAACATGTCATGTAACCAGCCGCCTGGGTTCGAATCTCAGGTCAGTCAAGAATGAATGATTATCAATAACAATTTTAATTAATTTTCATGCTGTAAAAATTCCTTTCTTCATAAAACTAATTTAATGAAAATTAAATTTGATGAACTTAAGCCTGATTAAAATATTAAAAATTTGTATTAAAAACCATAAATAGTTCAACAAAATAACCACAATTCTAATTATAATTAATAATAAGGAGAAAATTTTTAGAGCTTTAAGAGAAAATAGTTTCCCGAAGGAAATTATATCTAATTTATTAATACAATATAATAACCATAGAATAAATAACTCGAACGGTAGTACGGAACCAAAAGTTTATAAATCGCTAACTTATGTACCAAAATTTTCGGAGAGATTAGAAAAATCTAATATTTATGATACTGAAAGGTATAAAATTGCGCATAAATTTTATAACACAATAGATAGATTATTTACTAATATGAAAGATAAAATAAATAAGTTGGAAATGTCGAATGTAGTTTATAAAATACCTTGTAGGGGAAATGTTAATGGACAATGTGGTAAAGTATATGTTGGTACAACGAAGAATAACCTAAAAACTAGGTTAGCAGGACATAAGTCAGAGCAAAAATATAGACATATTTCATCACAAAAAACAGCTTTATCGGCTCATTGTGCAAATTTAAACCATTATCCTGATTTTGAAAATACAACAATTATAAACGTAGGTTTATGTTAGAAATGTTGCAAATTATAAATGTACCGACAATATCGAGAATTAATTTTAAGTCAGATACTGAAAGTTTAACACAAAATTATAAGCATTTAATTTATAAAAATAAAAACGGAAGTTAAAAATTTATTTATAATGTAATAGATTAGTTTTTAAATTGGAAAACCTTTTTTGTTTTTAATTGAAAATTGATTTATGACTTTTTGGTAAATTTATTTAATTTGTTAAAAATTGTTATTTTTTGTTAAAAATTCATGAAAAAAACGCTGAAGAAGGCACACAACGGAGTGCCGAAATATTGGTTCAATAAATTTAATATTTTAAAAAAAAAGACCTCAAGCTTAATAAAATAATAATAATAATTATTTGAGATAAACCCACTGTTTATTGTTGATGTGTTCTGTTTAAGCTTTGATATTATTACAAGTAGAACTGTTGCTATAATTCTTATACGATTAACAGTTTTATTTGGTTTAATATCTTTAGTTTTTCTAAAATCTTTATGGATGAAGTTTCCTGATGATCTGGCCTAAGCAACCAGTGAAATGCGCATAGGAATAGCTGATCCCATCGACAATAAATTCCAAGTGTTTTTATCAATAATAAAAACTGGGAATTAAGCACGAATAACAAAATCTTTTGAAAATTATTTGAAATATATTAAAAAACTACATATATAATTTACGCTAAAAAAATCAGATAAAAAATACTCACTATTGATTATAAAACCATTAAATTGCTCAAAAAAGAATCAGAAAATTGTAACACAAATGAGTTTTTTAGGTGGTGAATCGGTAGGGTACTTTTGTTTCACAACGAGATTATCGTTTATGATCGAAAATTGGTAAACTCAGGTTGAATTGACTGGTTTTAACCAATATTTGTATTTAAACCTTAATGGTGAACACACTATTAGCACAGAATACACAGAACTGTAAAAAGTGACGTGTGAAAAAGGCCCAAATCAGTTGCGAGGGCAGCTTTCGAAGAAAGAGAAAGAAAATTTTTTTTGGTAGTAAAGTGGCAATGTGTAAAAACAGGCCGCTACTATCAACACGAATTGCGTAATCAAAACAAAAAATGCAAAAAGGGCAGCTTTCGCAGAAAAAGACAGAAAAAACACAATATTTTCTGTCTCGTGACACCTACAAATGTCTGGAACATGTGGTTACGTTGTACTCCTTCCGGGGACAGATCGATTTTTTGACCACCAAAGTTAATGGACATTAAGAAGTAAGAAAACTTTTGATTCACAAATAAATTTTCAACGATTCTTATAATATACTACTTATGCTTTCACCTTCGCCTCGTCAATTCCAACCTGAGTAACCATTTCGGTTTTATTTCTTTAAAAATTCCCTTAAATTTGCTTCAGTCAAATGGAAATTTATATTCCCTTATCAGATTGCTAAGTTCTTAAAAAAAAACCTTGGCGGAGGTTAAGAAGAATAAAAAACAAAAAACTAAATTTTCTGCTTTTCATAAATTTTTTTAATTGGAAAAAAGTGTTAAAAAGTTCTTTTTTAAATATCGTCTTACCAAAATTACGTCTTCCCGAAGCAGGAGTGGTTCGAAGATATATATAATATTGTGGCGCGGCCGCAGCCATTGCTAAGAGTAGTCCAAAAATAAAAAAACTTAAAACTTTCATTTTCCTTTTGCAGTCAACTATAAAATTTTATTACGACTTTAATAAACTTTTGAATTAGACTAAAACCCTTTGCTATTCGGTTAAGTATTTATAGTAATATTTGTAAAAATTCCGTCAGAAATAAGCTCTTATTTGAAAACAAGTAAAAGTGATGTATTCAGCAACGCCGAATCTTATGTACTCTTCATTATAGTGAAATCATTTTGGAGAAGATTTAATAAAATTGATAACATACGCTTTTAATTAATTTATTTAATTATAGGAAATAATTCTTATGCTAATTAAAACTTTTTTAATAAATTTTATTGTCTATATCTATATGTATATGTATATAAAAATGAATTGGTACCCCTCATTGGATGCCAACATTAAATATCGCATATCTTAAGAGCCGCTGCACGCATTTTGTTGAACTTTTTGTAGTAGGATCTTCTGAGCCCCAAAATTGAAATAAAATAGCAGCGGGGTAAGTAGCCCCCCATAGGACGCCAATATTTAATATCGCATATCTTAAGAACTGTTATAGTGAGAACGTTCAAACTTTGAAGAAGTCACTCTTTTGAAAATAAAAATTAAGCGGGTAGGCGCAGGGGGGAAATACCTCCCATAGGATGCACATAATAAATATCGCTCAACTGAAGAACTATAAAAGGGAGAGTCTTCAAACGTGGTTAAAGCTACTATTATTGTTAACTTTAAATTTCAATATAAAAATGGGTGGGGTAGACAGAGGAGGAGCACTTTTTTCGATAAGGGCTGGGGATGAGAAACCCACCATAAGATGCCAATATTAAGTATTGCATATGTTAAGAGCTGCTGCACCCATTTTCATGAATTTTTTTCCAGTACCATCTTCTGAGCCTTGAAATTGAAATAAGATAGCAGCAGGGGAAGTGGTGCCCCCATAGGACGCTAATGTTTAATATCGCATATCTTAAGAACTGTTTTAGTGAGAATGGTCAAACTTGGTAGGAGTCACTCTTATAGTAAACTACACATTTGAAAATAAAAATTAAGGGGGAGGGCGCAGCTGGAGCAATACCCCCATAGGATGTATATATTAAATATCGCGTAACTGAAGAACTATCTTAGCTAGAGTCTTCACACGTAATTAAAGCCACTATTATAGTGAACTATAAATGTTTAAATAACAATCGGCGGGGTAGAGGAAGGAAGAGCGGTACCTCCCATAGAACGAAATTATTAAATTTCGAATATCTGAAGCTTTATAGGATCCACTCTAATGGTAAACTACACCTTTCAAAATAAAAAAATAAGGGGTAAGGTGCAGGAGGAGCAATCAATAATATATAAGTAAATAAGCGTATGAAATTTTGTTCCCTATAGACTTCTAACCCGTCTCTTAACGTAGGCAATTAATATTTTATAATTTTTAAGAGGTACCTCTCATACAATGACAATAAAGATTTCTTCATAGTTGGAGTACTGTTACAGTGATTTTTTAAAAATAGCTTAGATAAAACTACACAACATCTCCCAAAAGTAGGTTCAATAGGAAAAGTAGTCATGGCACCTCTCATACGAACACATGCGATTTCTGTATACATATCAGCAGAACGGGCACTGAAAAGCATTAAAATGTTGTACAAGATGCTTTGTTATCAATACACGAGGTATGTTTTAAAAAAATTTAACTGATTGTATTTCGATGGGGTATTAAAGCGCACCGGGTTAAGCTAGTGTTATATAAAATTATGTAATTATAAAATCTCTTAAATGGCGACTTGCACTTAAATGCTCTGTAATATTTTAAGAACAAAAATTTACAGTTGAGTTGTCAAAATTTGTCATAAAAAGCCATTCCGTAATGATATATTAACAATTTTTGTCGATAAAAATATCGGTAGCTAACGACACAAATAAATCACAGTATAAAACTTTGTCCATAATATACCGTGCGCTTGATATAAAGCCCAATCTCGAAACGCATTTAAGTACGCCTAAAACCGTAGCAAATATAGATATTGTGATCAAACTCAGTCTTATAGAGTCAGTAATAACCCCGTGCCAATTTGTGATAATCAGTCCAACCATGTGTCCCACATAAAGCACACTTTTAAACACAGCCGAATATTGCACTCTTTCTTCTTATTTATCAAAGTTCTTTTATCACCTTAACCTAAAATAAACTGAGTACATAGAATACTAGTAGTAGTTCTGGAGCTTTTGGAACAATTTCCACAATGTTTAAGCTTAAACTTTTGCGGTCCGAAATATTTTGAAAAATATCCGTTTAAAGATTTTTTGCAACCAAAAACAAACAAATCGTAAAAATTTTTAGCAAACTCTACTTAATTCCAATATGAACTGTTCATAATTAACAATATGCCCTATATAAAGCCCACTATCGGAAAACACTTAAGTATGCCAAAAAACGCAACCAGTAAAAAAAAATTGCTCTGTCATTTATATGACTAGCAATCATGTAGCCATATTTCGTTAGGATTGGTATTTTATTTTTAATAGGCCCCATTTAATGTGTACTTTTGCAAAATACCGCAACGAATTTTAACATACTTATGTATACTTAATGCGCATTTAACAAAGAAAAGTGTTAATACATATTATTGACTTAATAACGTTTTCTTTAATTTGGCTGTGTTTAAAGAATTTTTTATATAAATCGTTTTTAAAAAATTTTAGTTTTTGTTTATAAACAAAACACAGCTGTTTTTGTACTTTCTAAAGCAACAACAAAAAACAAGTAAAAATAAATCTAAAACAAAATATTTAATGCGGAATTAGCAGAGAAAAGTGTAAACATTATTGACGAAACAATGATTGTTTTAAACTTTTTTAACTTAAGCCAACCCGAAACATGATGGACTACACTGGTGCTGGACAGTCTTGTAATGTAACGAATATAAATTTTTAGTATTTGCGAATGTCAACACGAATATTCTTGTGAGGATGACAATTTTCAATGAACGCATATCTGAACAAATTTGGAATATTTATGAACACTTTTCTTTGGCTGTAAATCCTGATATTTTCTTTTTAATTTTGTAGGCCTTGATTTTATTTATTAAATTTAGAAAAATTTTAAGGGAAAATTTTCATTTTGAATTGAAAAAGAGTGTATATTGGTTCTAAAAAAAAATATATCTTTTTGTGTGTGGAATTATAATTTAATATTTCTGCAAATAAAACGGAAATCTGAAAGGGTAAGAGTTTGATTTTTGACTTAGAGAGTTGTTTTGTTTAAATAAGTGAATAATTGTAGAGATACCTTTTTGCCTGAATTTGGGAGAAAGTGCGAGCAAGCCCTTTAACTCAAGATTTAATTTGGTTAAGGTCCATTTGCAAGCCACGAACATTTAAATCAAGAGTCTGGCTATCGTTTATAGGAAAAGAAGGGCAGCGGTGTTTAAATTTATTACCAGCCAATAATCAATCCTGATATCCGGTATAATTTATTTAAATTTTTTTTTTAATTTTGTTTATTTTAAATATAGGGTGACCAACTGCCCCAAAAAGTATATACTCAGTTATATTATCAATTCAAGTTACGTGGTGTGTAATTCACTCAAAACCTTTGGTTTTTTTTTATTTGATTAACGGCAACCACCCTCATTCTCGTTTATATAAATAAGTGCATTTTATTATCCGTGTATTTTGTTTTTATTTTGGTTGTGGTCCCATAACATGATATCATAACATGCTGTTTTATTAATAAACCGTATTTAATGCATTTTTCTTAATTCCACGAGCTGCCGACTTGGAATTTGATTTGTTTTTACTGTTTTGTAACTTTTAACTTTAATTAAATTTTTTTTATTATTATTAACGTTTAAAAATTATATGGTCACCTTAATTTAATTCATTTTTGTTTTTACTTAATTTAAATTTATATCACACAAACAAATAAACACTCAATTTACTTACAAACCCACCCCTATAAACTAACAAAACCTCGCTCATTTCACTTAAAAATAACACTCGTTCACATGTACACATAAATACTCAGATACATAAATACACCAAAAATATGTGTGGATTTCGTTGCAAATAGAATTTTAAACATTCATATGTAACGTATTCCACACGCCATTAAATCCAAAATTTGAGACAAATTCAATTTTTTTTTATAAAAAGAAAATATATATCTATGATCATTTTTCTGCTGTCAATGGGCGCCTACTGACATCGAGGGATTTTATCAAAGTAAGTTAACTTTTCCTATTATTCCGCCATATTTTTAAACTCTCTCATTGTGGATTACAATTAGCATTTTTCAAAATATGAATATTTAATTTCATTTTGTTTATTTGCATTTGCTCAAAATAAAAACTCATTTGCAACTAGGGTTGCCTTATGTCATTTTAATAAATGATATTTAGTATTCATTTTATCTTTACAATTTAAATAATACCTAAAGATAAAGATTACCACATTTCATAATATTCTTTATTTCCATTTAAAATCTTAAAAATTTGTTATTATATTTATATTGATATTTTTTTTTTAATAATTATCGGCTTAAATTAAATTACTTATAAGGTGACCGTTACTTATTAATTTTAATTTTTTTTTCTTTTGTTATATTGTTATTTTTGAATTATTTTCGCGCATTGTAAGGTAGTAATATATGTTACCACACAAATAAATTTTGTTATTTTATAATGTTTTAAAAGGAAAAAAAAAATGAAATCTTAAATTTGTTTATTATTTACTATGAAAAGTAAAGTTAAGGTATGTGTTAGGAAGGGTAAATTCTATTTTGGTTTATTTTTGGGCTGACAGCAAACGTTATATTCTTGTCAGCATGGTGGGTGGGCCTGGCTTTAATGTAGCAAATTCCAGCTTATGCTACAAGCCAACCATCAATTACGTTCTTTTACTATCCTTGTTTTAATTTATTTTCTGTGTTGGTTATATTTTTGGCTACCTAAGTTAAGATCTTTTGTAGCGATTTCTTTTGATATTTGACATTAGGAAGATTTGGGAACATTATACACCCCCCAACGACGAGCACGGCTGGATTATAGGTAGCCCCGTTCCCAAGGAGGAATATACATATAAACCTGAAGAATCGTTACATTCTCCAAATACGAATATAAAACTAAACTTTAGTGGCAATCGATATTTCAAATTTAATTGAAAAAATCTCTCGATTGAGTTTTGTTGCTTAGATCAAACAACAAAATTGTCACACTACTAAATGTATTTAACATTATTATGACATTCCGTTGACTCAATTTTAAATTATTAACTTCGCACTTAAATGCCACCACTGAAGATTTTTGCATTTTTACACTTGCATTAGGCCAAAAGCACTGGGATCCAAAGGAGAACAAATTGCATGTTTATCGGGAAAATCAAGTTTTAGCCAAAATATTCAAGAGACAAGAAAATCCGAACAGCAGAACGAAAAGATATCTCCGATATCTTTCTTTAAATGCTTCATGCATTTCAATTAGAGAGGTGTACCACAGGGTTCCATACTTGGTCCGCTATTATATGTATTATATTCTAACGACTTACCTTCTCGACTCAGTTTTTGTGAAACACATATGTATGCAGATGATGTCCAACTTTTTATAAGTTGTGAACCATCTACTATTAATAATTGCATTAACCAGATCAATAATGACCTAGATAATGTTAAAGAATGGGCTTCAGCCAATGGACTCTCCATAAATGCAAAAAAATCAAAAGCTATGATGATTGGAAAAACCGAATCGTTGCAAACTATTTTACCACCAATTCTGATCGGAGAATCTATAATCAAAATAGATGCAACTGCCAAAAATTTAGGGGTAATATTCAACAAGAAATTAGACTGGTCTAACCACATAAATGTTATATGTGGTAAAACATATGCGATGTTAAGAAACGTTTGGATGTCGCAACATTACACACCTTTTGATATTCGAATGTTACTTGCTAAAACATATTTATTGCCAACGCTCTTGTACGGTTGTGAACTATTCGCGAACTGTGATACATTAAGTATGAAAAGGCTTAATGTAACGTACAATAATATTGCCAGATATGTGTTTGGCCGCAGTAGGCGAAGCAGAATCTCACAGTTCTCTAGACAAATATGTAATATACCATTTGACGGCTTGTTAAAGCTTCGAACATTATTATTATTTTTTAATAAAGTGATTTACACTAAACAGCCTGAATACCTATACAATAGAATAACCTTTTCAAGGTCTGACCGAGGAAACAAAGTAAATACCTTTCGCTTTAGAAAAGATATATCGAAAAGACACTTTTTCTTCACTGCTATCAATCTTTGGCGCCAACTTCCCCCTAATATTCAAACCATAAGTAATGCAAAGCATTTTAAAACTGCAATATTTAATCGTTTAGGATAACAATAATTGTTTAACCGCAAACTATACATAGCTTTTATATACATAATGTTTTAACTTATATTTATTTGATGTTTGTAATATTATTTTTATTCATTAATTTTTAATATCGTAATAATTTTTATTTTTATATTTAATATTTTAATAACAAAACCATATTGTGCCACTATCTCCCCAGTACTATTAGATAAGACTAGTTCTTGTTGTGCTGTATTGATTAAATAAATAAATAAATAAAAATAAATTATATTTTCCCATTTATTGCCGACAAATGGTACACATACACAGAAAAAAGTAAAAAATGGTTTTAATCACCAAAATAATTGAATCAATCAAAAAATTGTTTAATTTTGCACCTATCACCAAAATGATTATACCAATTACTCAGAATTGTAAAAATTGCAAAACAAGGATTTTTTTTTCAATTAACAAGTTTTTGCATTTTAATTACAGAAATAATTGAAAAAATTATTAATATTAAACAATCTGTTAATTGAATGAATTAACAAAGTAATTAAAAAAAAATCAATGTTTTAATTGCATCAATTACTAACGTAATTGATTATAATACAGAAAATTGATTATTTTAATAATTGTATTGATTAAATCAGTAATATAATTTTTGCCTTAAATCAATTAAATTTTTAATTGAATTAATTAATCAGTGTATTTGAAATACAGGCTTAATTCAATTACGTAAATTATTCAATCAAGCAAATTGTTAATTGAATAAATTTGTTTAATCTATTCAGCTGATGATTAAATGAAGCAAAATAATAATCAAATTTTTGCTTTAATTCAATTACTAGAATAATTGAATAAATTAAAATGTTATTTTAATTTGTATTCAAATTTGATCAAGTAGATGATTGCTTTAATTAAAATGTTAATTGGATTTTATTTTAATTCAATTAAAAAAGTTATTGAAAATATTCAACCCAATCTCAAAAAAAAAAACAAAAATAATTAATAGACGTTTAATTTTATTCGAAACGATTTTTTTATTTAATTTTTTTAGATAAGTTTGTTTTTTATAGTTTATATAGATTGAACAAAAACATAAATATAAATACAAAGATATTGGAGATCTTTTAAATTTATTTTGTAATTTTAATTTGTGTTTAATAGTATTTATTTAAATATATTTTAAAAATATATATATACATACATATGTACATATGTTTTATTTTAATATTTAGGCCTGTTCTGAAAATCACTTTTAGTCAAATCACGTGATTTCAAATCACATGCGCTTTTTAAAATCACACGTGTGATATTTTTGTGTTCCAGTTTTGAGTGTTTCGATATGATTTATAAACGCCGAAAGCACACTGGGAAAAACAAAATAGGAATGATTTTTAGAACACCACAGAACCACACGTGTGATTTAAAAAGTACGTGATTTGAAATCACGTGATTTTCAGAACAGGCCGATTATTTAAAAATTACTTGTATTCTTTGTTTAATTGTAATAGCTCATGTTTAATTGTACAAATTTTAGAAGATTTTTTTGACAAAGAAATTTCGTACATACAACTTTGTAGAAAATTATAAAATAACTCTGATTCTTCAGGGTATTCAAGATTGAAAACAAAAAATATTTTAAAAAGTATATCAAATGCATTTAACACATTACAAAATGTATATCTATAATTGTCAAAATATATGTTTATTAATTGTATGTTGGGAAGCCGTCCAACAATTAAGAGTTTTGGCTGAATGCTGCGACTTTGAAGTTGCATCAGTTTTATTTTCGTCTCCAACTCCTCTTTGGTATCTGCTATTATAGCAAAACCATATTGCGAATCGGCTATCGAGAATTTTTTCCGTATTTTGCTGCCGCTTGGATCGGTGTTCATTTTTTGGGTTGGTGGAAATAAATAATGAAGGTACCACAATATTGAAAAATTTTTTGACTCTATAAATATATAAAAAGTAGAGTAAGAAAATTAATATTTGTTTTCATTTAAATATTTACCTTCATTATGAGCATCCAGTTCTAATAATTTCTGCGATACAAATGCTGAAGCTACTTTTTGTTTCAGTACATATAATAGCTTATCGCCTAGTTGGGACCATCGTTCAAATAAATTCTTTGCTGCGGGAAATTTTAGCTTGAAGTCTATATCGATCTATTTAAAAAGACGGAAAAGTTTATTGAAAAACATTATTGAAAATTAAAAATACTATTTACCAGTTGCCAAGCAGAAGATTTTTTATACTCCGGCCACAAATTAAAAATGTCTGAGGTTTTCTTTGAACTTTCTAGTTGTTTAAACCTCAATGGTGCACATTGTCTCCAGTATATATCAAAGTCCTCCGCAGTCGTCCTCTCGTCCCTCAAGCACAATAAACTAAGATTATAATCTTCTTCAATTTCTAAAGGTAAAAATAAAAGTTTTTAATTCAAATAGTTGTGAAGTTAGCGCAAAAATTTTAAGTGCAAAAAGAAGTACATGAAAAATGTACATTTGTAAAAACCAAATTCATATACATAATACGTACCAGTTTCAATTTCACAGGGTACAGGGATTTTGCTTTTTAAAGCACCTTTTGCTACTCTTTTAAGATTTGCTAGCTTATTGTAAAGTCTTCCTCTTTTTCCTGTTCTGTAAAATTCCTAAAATTTTTTAAAAATAATTTTGTTTGTATACTTTGAAATAACTTTTAATTGCAATAGGTAAACTAAATCGTACTATTTCTTCGGATGGGAATATAGAACAGATTTCCTTTTCTAGTTCTATACAGTCGGACAGCGAACAATCAATGCCATTGCCTTCAACATACTTTGTAATTGTGGTAATCAAAAGATTTCTCTGCTCATCATATAATTTGCCATTATTTTTATAAAATGTCTGAATCTCTTTGCCATTGTGTGTAGTATTAAGAACTTCTCTAACTGAAATGATATCTCTTGCAGGTTTCGGAGCTACCAAAAAATTGATATCAGTAACATCAGCTTCAAAAGACTTCTTCCACTTCGCTAGTTTGTTTTCAAAAATGGCTTGATCTCCAATTGGCAAATCAGCGAAAAGTTTAGCTATGTGATTATGAGTTAAAATTTGAAGTACTTCTGTCGTAATTTTTTGATCTGTAAATTAAAAAAGAAAATAAATATTACAGTATTTTGCAACATTATTTTTTATAACACAATCAAATTATTTACCTTTAAATTTGTTATACAAGTGACCTATATTCCATTCTTCTAAAAGGTCTCCAATATCAGTAGTATTCATTTTAGTATATGTTTTTGTAATATTCCTTTAACTTTAAAAGTGGTTTTCCTTGTGAAGTTTGTACTACACCAATTGGTGGACCGACGAGATCTAAAATATTAATAAATGTATATGTTGCATAAGAGGTTCCATATTCAAATGCTGAATAGTGAATTATAAATTCGGTAGATATTTTGTTGCAGCAAAAAATTAGTTCATTGCATTTTGTTTTAACAATAAGAAATATTTTATATAGCTCAAAGTCGTTAGTAAACTTGCATACGATTTGTTTGTCGTTATATTTATAACCCCAAACTCTAGCTTCTAAATAGAGAGAAAATGTTTCTATTGGTATTTTTAGTTTATTGCTTATCTTTTTTTTTACTTTAAGATCATAAAATTCTTTTGTACATATAAAATCTTCTTGGTTACGAGTATTTAGGTGACGTAAATGGTTAATGAAAGACATTTGTTGCTTGAAAGAAAAGCTCTTTGCGATATTTTTTCTGGATGTTATAACGTGAGAGTATATCTTAAATTCTTTGTGTTTTGCTTCAAATTTAAAACTCCATAACTGCCTCAAAGGACCGCACTGCTTTATTATTGTGGCGTAATGTAAAAGAAAATGGAATTTAGGTGTAAGTTTTTGCTTAAAAAAGGTTTGATATTCATTATTTAAGTTTTGAACTTTGATCTTTATTTGTTTAACTAAAGCCTCTGAAACTTCGTAGCATAGAATGTCGTCAATAAGTTCAAAAAATTTTAGTAAAAATGTCCAAACTGGATCTTGGTTTGGGATAAATTCCCCTAATATAATAGGAAAGTATTGGCAAAAAGCCATCATCTGTTTTGCTGAAGTTTTTAACCTGCGATTTTCCAGTTCGTTATTTGTTATGTTGAGCTTTTCACTTCCTCTGTCATGATCATCATAGGCAAAATTTTTGAGCCTATTATTAAGTGTCTCGATTGATAGGTATTTCATAGTTTTTATAAAATAAACTAGAGCTTCAGTTAAAACGTAATGGCATACACCTTCAAATAAATCATGCATTACGTCAACTGTGTAGTTTTCAGTGCAGTGAAAAGAAGGAATATCATTAAAAGCGCAAATCGTGTTTATGCCATTTTCTTTCATTATTCCTTTTTGTATGGAATCTCTATAATTTACTCTATTTCGCAAAATATTAACGTTTTCGGATGTTTGTGTTTGAGCTACTTTCTTGGTTATTAAACAAAATCGGCAGTAATGTATTGCAGAAAAGGATTTGGAAAATCCGAGGGCAGTGTTTAGACCGAGGTTGTCACCCAAAAACAAGCCCATTATAAAATGTACATTTCTAATACCATTTTTACTTTGTATTTTTATTCCTTCCACTTCGATTTTCTTTAAAATTTTAACTAGTGGTTCATAGCATTTGTTCCCATATTGCTTAATATCAGAAGAATTAATTGAGCATGCTAGGAAAACTTCCTCCAACTTTGAGTTTTTTGTCGGTTTGCATGGAAAACTGTAATAAAAATTACATATTGAATTTCTGTTTGATTTTGATCCAAGAGGATTGTTTATTCCAAAATCATCAGCATACAGAAAATAAGGGATAACAATCTTATTTTCATATAAGTTTTTTTTTTGCTTCCAGAGCTTTCCCTGAACAAAATTTATATACATTGGATTCTCCTCTGTTTTTTTAATGTGAGCTAGGAAATCTTCAAGGTAACTATCTCTCTCAAATAACTTTTTTAATTGAAACTCTAGAGGCATAATTACGCAGTGGGATTTTAAATTATCATTGACAGCAAACAATTTTACATCAGAAATTAATTCTTTTTCATAGAGAGTTTTTTCCAATTTAAAATTAGAAGATACGCTATTAAATAGTAACTTTAAATCATGTAAAACTTCAGAAATAGTTTCTTCAATAGGGTTGTTAGGATTTTGAGTTTGTTTAAGGAAATTTAAAACTGGTTTTAATATTAAATCCTCCAAATGATTTTTAATGATATTAACGTCTGATTTGGAAAAATTGCTATACGTATGCAATTTTATAATAAAATTGCCAGCAGACTCATAAACGGCGGAAAGTTCTTTTTTGTAATTAAAAATTAGTGTTCTTTCAACACTTTTGTTACATTCCATTTCTTGACTGCCTATGTTATTTGAGGATTCAGGAGCTTCTACACTTGGGAAGCTACAGTTCATTCCTTTCTGGGTTGGACTACCAGTATCATTTGATTTTGATTGAAAATGGCTAAGCACATGCCTTTTAAAAGAATACTTTTGATAGAATTGTTGATAACAGTTTTTATAAGTGCATTTATAGGCAAAGTTGGGAGGAATAACATATTGTTTGATGTGTTTAAATAATTCTAGTGGAGAATGGTAACTCTTCTCACACAAAAAGCATTTAATTTCCATTTTGTCACTTTATTTACGGTAGGGATGAAATTTATATGTATACTACGTACATATCTTACGTTGTTGACGATTTTTAACTTAAAAGAAATAATATTTGAAAAAACGTTTATAACAGTTCCTACCTAATATTTCGTATTAATATAATCGACCATGTTCTGGATATCGAAAACACGTGAAATTGAAAGCGATGAATATTTTCAATATACTCTTTGTAAAAATTAACGCAGCTTTTCCTGATTTCAAAAGTAGTTTAGAAAAAAGTGGTCCTACAGCTATGAGGAATATACAAAGATTTGTTCGATTTCAATTTTACGTGCCTTCGGTTTCTAGAACATGGCCGAATATGTATGTATATCTTAAGTAAGCGAAGAGAAAAACCTTACAGGTGCTAATCCTTTCTTATATACGTACGTATGTGTTTCGGTGTATTTATCGGCAAGTGCTGTAAAAGTTAATTAAATATATTTAAAAAACGACATTAATTATTATTTTAAACAAATTGTTATACTTACAATTGGCTTATTAATATGTCAAGTACTTCTTTTTTTATTTTTCTCCTTTTTTTTAATATGTACCTTTAACCGCAAAGAACAGCCTTTCACATTAAACGAACAACTTGAAATGACGCCGAAAAATGATTAAAGAAGAGAAAAACCTTACAGGTGCTAATCCTTTCTTATATACGTACGTATGTGTTTCGGTGTATTTATCGGCAAGTGCTGTAAAAGTTAATTAAATATATTTAAAAAACGACATTAATTATTATTTTAAACAAATTGTTATACTTACAATTGGCTTATTAATATGTCAAGTACTTCTTTTTTTATTTTTCTCCTTTTTTTTAATATGTACCTTTAACCGCAAAGAACAGCCTTTCACATTAAACGAACAACTTGAAATGACGCCGAAAAATGATTAAAGAAGAGAAAAACCTTACAGGTGCTAATCCTTTCTTATATACGTACGTATGTGTTTCGGTGTATTTATCGGCAAGTGCTGTAAAAGTTAATTAAATATATTTAAAAAACGACATTAATTATTATTTTAAACAAATTGTTATACTTACAATTGGCTTATTAATATGTCAAGTACTTCTTTTTTTATTTTTCTCCTTTTTTTTAATATGTACCTTTAACCGCAAAGAACAGCCTTTCACATTAAACGAACAACTTGAAATGACGCCGAAAAATGATTAAAGAATTAACAAGCAAAGAAAATAAATAATTAGACTCAGTAACCTGTTTGTGTTTTACTTGTTGATAGTTTTTTTTTACGCGCGACACTTACTGTTCTTTTGGTGACGAAAATATGTGCGTTTGTATGTATATGTACGTATGTGAGATGTTTATAGTTTTTTTTAACATAGAATAAAGCGTACAAAGAGGAAAACATACTAATGCAACAATAAAATAGAAAGAAGTAATGTATGTATTTTGTTGTTGTGTCATGATAGATTTAAGGTATGTATGTAATGTATTATTGTAGTTGCTAAGCATTGCATGCTATTTTTTGCTGTCAATGTGTAAAAAGGCAAGACGCATTGAAAGAAATATATTTGAGACCAGGCATGGACAGTCGAGATTTAAAATGTATTTGTTATTATATTAAAATGTAGTACAAGGAAATTTCACATTGAATGTAAAAATTAAATTTATGTATGTAAAATATGTATGTATGTAGTTGCATTCAAAAATATATATTTTTAATCCCAAAACTATTAAAAAAAAACTTTTGCTTTAAGCTGCTGAAAAGTATTACTTTTAAAATATAAACTAAAATAATCTATATATGTATTTAAAATTGTAACGTTAGTGACTGACTCACTGATTCATCATCGTACAGCCAAAACGTCTGAAGCTAAAAACATGAAATTTGGACTGGAGGTTGGCCTCTCCCCAAATCGATCCACTAAGATTTTCGGAAAGTCGAGTGTTTAGGGGGTAAAAAAGGATAAAACGGCTAACCTTATATCTCCAAAACTAAAAGAGATACAAAAAAATGTAATACTAATAGTTGTTCTTTAGAAAAATAAGCGGACAGGTGTGTGGTACTTTGTTGAAATTTCGACCTTTTACGGAGTAAACGGGAAAAACCTGTATTTTGGTATTTTTTTTATCACCCCATCTATCTTTTAAACTAATGAACATAGAAATTAAGATTATATTACATTCAAAGCTTATCTAAAAGATACAAATACAAATTTGGTACTTTTTCAATATTCAAACCTTTAAGGGGTGAAAATAGTAACTACAGTAGTTTTGACTTAACTGCCTTTTGTTTACGTGCACTTTTGACTTAACTGCACAAAATTGAGAATTTTTGGAATTATTCTTTATAATTCCATACAAATTCATTTTTTCACATTCACATTTTTCTCCATCTATCTACATATATTCAAAAAAAAATTCATCATTATTTTTGGCCTTTTTTAAATAAATTTTGATAAGTCTGTAAAAAATTTTAGACCTGGTCACACTGTATACTTGATTTAAAAAAATCGAAAATACTTGTATTATACCAAACTAAAAGTAAGGAAAATGTTCCTTCATATACATATACAATTAAAGATTACAAACTCAAAATTCCACTAGTACGATGACTAGAACAAGAAGTACTAGTGCTAAAGCGGTTAGAGTTTTTATATAAAAATACTAGTGCTTATGCGTACCAGTACTTGATGTAGTACAAGGGCACCACTTGAAGGTTGATAGAATACCTGTATATCAATTAATGACTTTCAAACAAAAATTCGCTAACATATTTGTGTTTTGATACTGCTTAAATTTATATACAATAGAACTAGTAGTTCTTAGACAATTGGGTACAAGTGTTCTAGCGCACATCTAGGACTAATAGTACTAGTAATTTTCCAAACACACTCAATGCTAATTTGAGCATTAAGATGGTACATAAAAGTGTACAGGTGATTTTTGTACTAGTTTAGTACTAGTTAGAGGTTATTTATAAAAATTGTGAAAGAAAAAGTAAGTGCTCAAGTCTACAATTTGATTTATACCAATACTTTCTTACATACCTATATCGGTAAAATATTTAAATTCATATAAGTATATGTTCGAAAAGTGTAAATAAATAAATTTTACACCCCTGGTTGACAAAAAAAAATACGCAAATTTCAATAAGATGACAGCGCCGCACAAACTGTATTTTACTTTATTTTTTTCTCCAGAAACAAATGTGAGTTGTTTTTGCTTTTAAGCAATATAATCTGGTTTTATTATACAACGTTGTCAACTTTCTACTTTTAAAAACCGCTGGAATCAAAAATTTAAAATTTTTCCAAAATTTTTAAATATTGTAAATAAAATTTTATGTCAATGTAAAATTTTTATAAAAACAACCAACCCAATTTTGTCCAAACATATAAATCGTCATATTAAATTCGTTCAAACAATTTGAACGAATTTGTAAGAAATTATCAAATTATTCTCGATGCAACACGTTTACGCATTCAGACATTAGAGTAACATAAAGCTAAAAAATTTTAAGTATTTAAAAAATCTTTAGGTATTATGATTTTTACATATACAATGTATATATTATATTGTATATTATACATATGCTAAAAGAAAGACGTGTTATTGTAATCATAATATTGACCCCTTTGCGCGAAATTATGGTAAGCGCCAAAACATTGATTTTATAGAAGGCTTTTATTTTCAATTGAAAAATCTATCCAACACATCAAAACTTTTTGTGCACGATTATAAATCTTTGTTTAATGTGTGACATTAAATTTTAAAAAATGTGGTTTCTTTACATTGTACAATTATGGAGCTTCTAAAATTTTTTCCTTTAAGTTTTTAAAAATGTTGCTTATGATTTTTTCGCGCAGTTAATTATTAACTACAACTTATAGGGGTTTTATGGATGGCCCCCGAACTAAAGTCTCAGATTACACACATATACATACATATTTCACGAGACGGAAGATCTTTGGTCTCTTTCTTAGAAAGCTGCCCTTTTTCATTTCTCTTTGATCCATCTTTTATATCGCAATACAATGAACACAAATTTATTAAGTTGAGATTTACTTGCAAAACTGTTGTAAAAATTAACTTTTAAGTTTACCGCAACACTAGTAAATAATATTTAAGTAAATAACATTATAAAACAAAACATAATTACTAAATACATTTTTTTGCACAAACGTTTGTTGAACTAAAGCTTTTTGTTTGTGTTTTATTATTCTTGTTTTTATTACGCAATTTATGTTGATTGTAGCGGCCTATTTTTACACATTGAAACTTCACTACCAAAAAAAGCTTTTTGTCTATTTCTTCGAAAGCTGCAGTCACTGATTTGGGCCTTTTTCACAAGTCACTTTTTACATATCTGTGTGTAATCTATACTAAGGCTGCGTTGTCAGTTTCAAAATAGTATTACAGATGGCAATTGTCAACTATAATTTTTTTTTGCCAAATTTGTGGTTTCCCTCTGACAATGCAACTGAAGTTCGGTTGCCATTCATAATCGATACATTAATATATTTTTTATTATTTACATGAAAATAAAACGTGATATACACAATAATATAAAAATGAATTTTATATTGTATTTTATTCGACCTTTATAATATATAAATAAGAAAACTTATTTTGAGCTCGAGGTCTTAATATAAAAATGTTTTACATTTTACTTGGCGTTTTTATATTATGTTGGTGTTAGCATTATTTTAACAAAGTGTTCAATTCAAACAACAGAGTTGATTGATTCAATTAAACATTTACTTAAAAATTACGTTAAAATCAAATAAAATGTTAATTGAAAAAAAATATTCTGTTTTAATTGAATAAATTAAGAACGTAATTAAATTCATTCTAAAATTCAAAAATCACTATTAATTAAAAAAAAACTGGCAATAATTTTTTCTGTGTACTTTGTTCAACCCACCGCAGCGAACTCATTTCCCTTTTTGAATGGGATTGCGATTATGTTATTAATTAATTGACCCATTCGAATTGTCGATTATTTTCTCACTATAATTAGGCAATTGTGTCAAATGACTGTCTATTTAGCAATGCTTAACATTAACTTGAGTAATTCTCATAAATTATTTTTATGGTGGCACTGCTTGATATGTGCTGTTTGTTTTTAACTTTACTTAAAGTTGATTTTATTTTGCGTTAAAACAAAGGTGTTTTTAATAAAAAGTATTAAAAGTTAAAGTTTTTTTTGTCTGATTTTATGTTTTTAATATTCAGCATTTCGAATACGAATACTTGTAACATCGTACAGACTGCAACCAAATTTGTGTCATCTTTTATCGAGTTTTTTAAGTTAGTTCTTACTAAACTAAAAATGCAGTCAAAACAAAAAATTCAATATAATCAAAAAATTTAATTACAATAAAAACAAATGGGGAAAATACAAAAAAAACATATGAAATCCAAAAAAAGTATTGTACATATTAAGAAAAATATAAATGGAAGTAAATAAGTCATGGACAAATGTTAATTGCACCCAAAAGTACCAACTTTAAGTGCCGGTTCACACACGTCAAGTTTGACTCGTCAAGTCTTGAGTTGTGTGAACTGACACCAACTAGAAATGTTTTTGATTATTTTAGTCAAACCAGTAATCATCAGATATGGACATCAGGAGCACTCTCTGTTTTATGTGCTCACCTGTCAATTTGTTTTTTGCACCCGGCGCTGCTTCTTATAAACGCCAATTATTTTAGATCTTCATATGATGCATGCAAGATGCCAATTCTTAAAAAAACATTATGTTTGAAAAACGGCTAAAATTTTGAGTTTATAATGAAGACTGACTTTAAAAAAATATCAAACTCGATAGTCGTATTTCAATATCGGTATTTGAAATATCGGCGATATATATCGATTATTTTTTTTAATATCGATATTCTGATATATCGCTATTTTTTGCCCATTCCGAAAATGGCCCCTTCTGCCAGCGGTCAACGATAGCACTTTAGGTTGTGTTTAATAATCCAGCATGTTCATACACAACAACTTTTCCATCGCCGATTTATATTTTTGGTGCTAAATAAAAAATGCAAAAAAAAAGATTTTTCCAAAAAAAATTAAAAAATCTTTCTGTATAGGAATACCCTAATGAATTATACGTTACGATCCATTGTCATACTTGCAAAAATACATACAAAATTTCATAAAAATCGGTTGAGCCGTTTCGGAGGAGTTTTTACACAAATTCGAATGACACAAGAATTTTATAACTATGCATAGATTTTAAATTTTTTTATGTTATTTTAATTTAATCATACCATTTTATGTTTTAATTATACATACACTTTTGTATTGTTCTGCTCTCTAATTAAAAGGCTTGTCTTGTTGTGTTAGGAAACCAAACAACAATAATAAATAATCTTTAATTTGCCTATAACTTATAAATTAATAATTTGAATGAAAATGCATGATTAATGGTTTCGAAAATTTATCAATTATTTATTTGCTTAGTCATTTTTATCAGATTTGCAAAATTGCCAAATTAAAAAGTTCAAATTAACAAAAATTTCATTAATTTTATGATCTCTGCCATGGTACCACTATAGGTCCGTTATCTCCGCGATTATCAAATTTGCAATGACCCGGATAATAACAAGGTGGATTTCCTAAAAGAAATGTAAAAAAAATTATTGTAACTTTGCACTCAGAACCAAAAAAAAACTCTTGTAAGAATTTATTTATTTTTTTTTTAAAGAAAATGGGACTAGATGCATAATTTCATAAATATGCAGCCAAGTTCTGGAAATCGATTACGGAGGAAATTAAAATCGAGCAAACTTTGAAAATGGTCGATCCAGAGTTTTGAGTTCATTAAAATCTTCATCAGAAAGCCTGTTAAAATCTGTAAAAAATTGTTAATACTTTTGGATATTAACAACATTTTCTGCAGTAATGTTGTTGATATAAGTAAACGTTTAATGCACTTGATTAAATTTTTAACTAAAACTGATTTTATTTTTGATTAATGGCTTAGTTGAAAAAAAAAAATTAGCGTGAATTTTTCAATAAAATGTAAGTGGGAATAGTGTTTTGTTTGGTTGAAAATAAAGTTGGTTCAAATAATCAAGAAACATAACGTTGCTGCTTTTATCAGAGCGGAAATAAACAACATGACAATTAATAATAAGGAGAAAATTTTTTTTAATTTTTAGAGCTTTAGGAGAAAATAGTTTCCCGAAAGAAATTATATCTAGTTTATTAACACAATATAATAACCATAGAATAAATAACTCGAACGGTAGTACGGAACCAAAAGTTTATAAATCGCTAACTTATGTACCAAAATTTTCGGAGAGATTAGAAAAATCTAATATTTATGATACTGAAAGGTATAAAATTGCGCATAAATCTTATAACACAATAGATAGATTATTTACTAATATGAAAGATAAAATAAATAAGTTGGAAATGTCGAATGTATTTTATAAAATACCTTGTAGGGGAAATGTTAATGGACAATGTGGTAAAGTATATGTTGGTACAACGAAGAATAACCTAAAAACTAGGTTAGCAGGACATAAGTCAGAGCAAAAATATAGACATATTTCATCACAAAAAACAGCTTTATCGGCTCATTGTGCAAATTTAAACCATTATCCGGATTTTGAAAATACAACAGTTTTAAATACGCAAAATAATTATAAGCGTAGGTTGCAAATTGTAAATGTACCGACAATATCGAGAATTAATTTTAAGTCAGATACTGAAAGTTTAGCACAAAATTATAGGTATTTAATTTATAAAAATATAAACGGAAGTTAAAAATTTATTTATAATGTAATAGATTAGTTTTTAAATTGGAAAACCTTTTTTGTTTTTAATTGAAAATTGATTTATGACTTTTTGGTAAATTTATTTAATTTGTTAAAAATTGTTATTTTTTGTTAAAAATTCATGAAAAAAACGCTGAAGAAGGCACACAACGGAGTGCCGAAATATTGGTTCAATAAATTTAATATTTTTTAAAAAAAAGACCTCAAGCTTAATAAAATAATAATAATTATTATTTGAGATAAACCCACTGTTTATTGTTGATGTGTTTTGTTTAAGCTTTGATATTATTACAAGTAGAACTGTTGCTATAATTCTTATACGATTAACCGTTTTATTTGGTTTAATATCTTTAGTTTTTCTAAAATCTTTATGGATGAAGTTTCCTGATGATCTGGCCTAAGCAACCAGCGAAATGCGCATAGGAATAGCTGATCCCATCGACAATAAATTCCAAGTGTTTTTATCAATAATAAAAACTGGGAATTAAGCACGAATAACAAAATCTTTTGAAAATTATTTGAAATATATTAAAAAACTACATATATAATTTACGCTAAAAAAATCAGATAAAAAATACTCACTATTGATTATAAAACCATTAAATTGCTCAAAAAAGAATCAGAAAATTGTAACACAAATGAGTTTTTTAGGTGGTGAATCGGTAGGGTACTTTTGTTTCACAACGAGATTATCGTTTATGATCGAAAATTGGTAAACTCAGGTTGAATTGACTGGTTTTAACCAATATTTGTATTTAAACCTTAATGGTGAACACACTATTAGCGACAAATGTCTGGAACATGTGGTTATGTTGTACCCCTTCCGGGGACAGATCGATTTTTTGACCACCAAAGTTAATGGACATTAAGAAGTAAGAAAACTTTTGATTCACAAATAAATTTTCAACGATTCTTATAATATACTGCTTATGTTTTCACCTTCGCCTCGTCAATTCCCACCTGAGTGACCATTTCGGTTTTATTTCTTTAAAAATTCCCTTAAATTTGCATCAGTCAAATGGAAATTTATATTCTCTTATCAGATTGCTAAGTTCTTAAAAAAAAACCTTGGCGGAGGTTAAGAAGAATAAAAAACAAAAAACTAAATTTTCTGCTTTACATAAATTTTTTTAATTGGAAAAAAGTGTTAAAAAGTTCTTTTTTAAATATCGTCTTACCAAAATTACGTCTTCCCGAAGCAGGAGTGGTTCGAAGATATATATAATATTGTGGCGCGGCCGCAGCCATTGCTAAGAGTAGTCCAAAAATAAAAAAACTTAAAACTTTCATTTTCCTTTTGCAGTCAACTATAAAATTTTATTACGACTTTAATAAACTTTTGAATTAGACTAAAACCCTTTGCTGTTCGGTTAAGTATTTATAGTAATATAAATTCCGTCAGAAATAAGCTCTTATTTGAAAACAAGTAAAAGTGATGTATTCAGCAACGCCGAATCTTATGTACTCTTCATTATAGTGAAATCATTTTGGAGAAGATTTAATAAAATTGATAACATACGCTTTTAATTAATTTAATTAATAATAGGAATTAATTCTTATGCCAATTAAAATTTTTTTAATAAATTTTATTGTCTATATCTATATATACAAAAATGAAAAACGTTTGTATGTTTATTTGTTTGTTTGTTTGTTTGTATGTTGGCTTATAGACTCCTAAGCTACTGAACCGATTTTCCTGAAATTTTTACAGTAGAGTCACGTGAGGCCTAAAAAAATAGGCTACTTTTTTCGATAGGCGCAGGGGAATTGGTATTATTTAATATAATATAATATTAAATATCGCATATCTTAAGAGCCGCTTCACGCATTTTGTTTAACTTTTGATAGTAGGATCTTCTAAGCCCCAAAATTGAAATAAAATAGCAGCGGGGGAAGTGGTACCCCCATAGGACGCCAATGCTTAATATCGCATATCAAACTTTGTAGAAGTCACTCTTATGGTATTCTACACTTTTGAAAATAAAAATAAAGCGGGTGGGCGCAGGGGGGAGAATAGCTCCCATAAGATGCATATATTTAATATCGCTCAACTGAAGAACGATTAAAGAAAGAGTCTTTAAACTTGGTTAAATAAACTATTATGGTAAACTATAAATTTCAATATAAAAATGGGCGGGGTAGACAGAGGAGGAGCAGGGGAAGTGGAACCCACCATAAGATGCCAATATTAAGTATATGTTAAGAGCCGCTGCACCCATTTTCTTGAATTTTTCAGTAGCATCTTCTGAACCAGGAAATTGAAATAAGATAGCAGCAGGGTACCCCCATAGGACGCTAATATTAAATATAGCATATCTTAAGGAATGTTATAGGGAGAATGTTCAAACTTGATAGGAGTCACCCTTATAGTAAACTACACATTTGAAAATAAAAATAAATGGGGGAAGGCGCAGCTAGAGCAATACCCCAATAGGATGTATATATTAAATATCGCGTAACTGAAGAACTAACTTAGCTAGGGTCTTCAAATGTGGTTAATTACACCATTATAGTGGCCTATAAATTTTTAAATAATAATCGGCGGGGTAGAGGAATGAAGAGCCGTACCTCCCATAGACAAATGTCTTCAAGCTTTATAGGATCCTCTAATGGTAAACTACATCTTTCAAAATTAAAATTAAGAGGTTAGGTGCAGGAGGAGCAATCAATAATATATAAGTAAAAAAGCGTTTGAAATTTTGTTCCCTATAGACTTCTAACCCGGCTCTTAACGTAGGCAATTAATATTTTATAATTTTTAAGTGCGGGTGGTACCTCTCATACAATGACAATAAAGATTTCTTCATTGGGATTGAAATCTAGAACAATCGGCTAAGTATGAAAAGAGTTATGAGCACGAATGTTGAAGGACCTCCTTAAAAATAAATAAGTTTTTTACAAAAACTTATAAAAAAAGCTGATGGCGGAATGTACCGATTTTCATTAAATTTTTCACGAATTCGTTTTATTTTAATATAAATTATAATACTAAATTCTAGGAATTACTGTTCGTGTTTAACCTAAATCTAAACCGCGGTTTTAAATGCCTAAAAAACGAAACCTAAATCGACAAAAAACCTCGGTTTTACCTTTTACTTTTACAATATATTTATGCTTAAAGAAATTGCAAATGATATGTAATACTCGATTTCAGCTTGCAACAATGGCAAAGGATTTCAAAATTCTTACAATTCAAACTAAGTACTAATGCCCGTAAGTTCTACAAAAAGAAATCTAGCTGTGTATAGAAATCTATGGTATAAAAGCTTTCATATTTTAAAAGAAAACTGAAGGTAAAAACACGTAGACCAAATAAACGTTCAAATAGGTTAATATAACTGTTAGGTACGAATACGACCAGCTTTCTTTTTGTAGAAACTACGGCTATAAGAAGAACAAATATTACCTTTTTAAATCTTAAGTAGACACTTAAATTGTGTGGCCACCTTGGCCTGGCTGGGACAACTAGTATTTTGTAAGGAGTTTTTGTGGCTGTAGAAAAAACTCACACTATCGAACCCCTGAGCAAGGCTGGGATGTAAAGAGTTTTATGGAATTTTGTTGGTCGAAAAAACAGTATAGAAAGAATTCTTATGTGTAGCGTATGCTTTTTGATACGTTTAATTTTTTATTTTATTTACTGCAGTGGATACAAATTCCAAGTTGTAAAAAAATTCCTTCCTCAGTGAAAATAATTTAATGAAAATTAAATTTGATGAACTCAAGCCCAATTAAAGAATATCAAGAAATTTAAAATTAACAGTTCAACTAAAATCTAAATTTTTCTTAAAAAATAGCTATGGCACAAGCTCTAATGTTTACATTTGTACTTTAATTTGTACAAATCAAAAAATTTCGACGAGACTGGACAAATAACATAATAAACGAATGTATGCAGGTTTTCAAGACAAAGTCTTGACAGAAAGAATACGGAAAAACGGAGAAAATGAGGCGACATGTAATTTGAAATTTAAATTATAATAACAGCAAATTTCGAACCACCTGTACTACTGGTTAAAATATTGATATTTGACTGTTGGCTGTTGGCTGGCGGGCACCGCAGTGGTGCAGTGGTTAGAACTCAAAGATTTTCTGAAAATAGAATGTGGTGATTCTTGAAACATGTAAAAATAAACACGGGTTCAAATCTCAGCTCAGCCAAGAAAATGATCAATAAATTTTAATAAAAAAAATTTCAAGTTGTAAAAAATTCCTTCCTCAGTGAAAACAATTTAATGAAAATTAAATTTTATGAACTCAAGCCTAAAGTTTCTTTCTAATATACTTAATAATCCTTTAAAAAAAAAAACTGGAAAAAGTAAAAAAATGCCTGGCCTGGCCCAGGTATACACCTAACGGCTAATAAAAATACCTGAATTGAAACATATAAAAAAAATTGTATTACATATGTTTATATATCAAGTTTAACTTTGATATTTTTTGAAAACCGAAACCCGAACCGAAGCCGACCGGCTCTAATCATTTTCAAACCGAAAACGCGCTTTCACATTTTTACGATTTTTAGCAAACTCTACTAAATTCCAATATGAACTGTTCATAATTAACAATATGCCCTATATAAAGCCCACTATCGGAAAACACTTAAGTATCTCAAAAAACGCAACCAGTAAAAAAACAATTGCTCTGTCATTTATATGACTAGCAATCATGTAGCCATATTTCGTTAGGATTGGTATTTTATTTTTAATAGGCCCCATTTAATGTGTACTTTTGCAAAATACCGCAACGCATTATAATATAATTATAAATACTTAATGCGCAATTAACAGAGAAAAGTGTAAATAAATATTATTGACTTAATAACGTTTTCTTTAACTTGGCTGTTTTTAAATAATTTTGTATATGAATCGTTTTTAAAAAATTTTAGTTTTTGCTTATAAACAAAACACAGCTGTTTTTGTACTTTCTAAAGCAACAACAAAAAACAAGTAAAAATAAATCTAAAAAAAAATATTTAATGCGGACTTAGCAGAGAAAAGTGTAAATATTATTGACGAAACAATGATTGTTTTAAACTTTTTTAACTTAAGCCAACCCGAAACATGATGGACTACACTGGTGCTGGACAGTCTTGTAATGTTACGAATATAAATTTTTAGTATTTGCGAATGTCAACACGAATATTCTCCAAATACGAACATAAAACTGAACTTTAGTGGCAATCAATATTTCAAATTTAATTGAAAAAATCTCTCGATTGAGTTTTGTTGTTTAGATCAAACAACAAAATTGTCACACTACTAAATGTATTTAACATTATTATGACATTCCGTTGACTCAATTTTAAATTATTAACTTCGCACTTAAATGCCACCACTGAAGATTTTTGCATTTTTACACTTGCATTAGGCCAAAAGCACTGGGATCCAAATGATAAAAAACTGCATGTTTATCGGGAAAATCAAGTTTTAGCCAAAATATTCAAGAGACAAGAAAATCCGAACAGCAGAACGAAAAGATATCTCCGATATCTTTCTTTAAATGCTTCATGCATTTCAATTATATTTTCCCATTTATTGCCGACAAATGGTACACATACTTTGTTCAACGCACCGCAGCGAACTCATTTCCCTTTTTGAATGGGATTGCGATTATGTTATTAATCTTTTGACGAGAATTAGGCAATTGTGTCAAATGACTTAACATTAACTTGAGAAATTTTCATAAATTATTTTTATGGTGGCACTGCTTGCTATGTGCTGTTTGTTTTTAACTTTACTTAAAGTTGATTTTATTATGCGTTAAAAGAAAGGTGTTTTTAATAAAAAGTATTAAAAGTTAAAGTTTTTTTTATCTGATTTTATGTTTTTATTTAAACTTTTGCACTTTTTTTTTGAATTAGCGAATACGGATGCCAAAATCATAAAATAGCCTAATATTCAGCATTTCGAATACGAATACTTGTAACATCGTACAGACTGCAACCAAATTTGTGTCATCTTTTATCGATTTTTTTAAGTTAGTTCTTACCTAGCGTTTCCACATGCAAGTACAAGTTCGAAAAACTCAATACACTCACACTTTTTTACTTACACCATCACATTTTTCGTACTTTCAGCCAATCGGCTGCTTCCTCGATTTTTCGTCGATAATACGTATACACTACTTGCAAGTAATTACTTGCATGTGGAAACGCCGGGTTACTGGGGTATTAATTTAATCGGACTTTTGCTTTAATCGGTTAATCGCTCGATTAATTAACCGAGGTTTTGGATTAATTGGTTAATTTTGCTATTATTCGGTTAACCGATTACTAAAGTATTGTTATAAATTAAGTAATTTCAATAAATAAACATGCAAAAATTATTTATCATTTGGATTTTATTAGTAAAAAAAAACAAAAACATAACAAACAAAACGAGCAAAAAAAAGATAATTCATAAATTTATTAAAACTAACTATTACTTTAACTTCCAGTTAACAATATGTTTTGACAGCTATAACTGATAGTAAATTATAACTGAACTTGGTGAAATTTGGGGTCAATAAGAAATAAACTATAAGATCATTTTATTTATAAATTTTTCAATAGTTTAGGGAGATCTTATTAAAAAATCTTTTAGCAAAATAATTTGGTTTAAATATTTAGCATTTAAGCGATTCTTTTCTTTACTTTTGATAAAACTTGACTTGGAAAAAAGAATTTTCCTTATCGTAGATGTTGGAAAAATCGAAAGCAATCCATATACAGATTATTATCTTTTCCTGTATTTCTCTAAACATATAAGATCTTCCAATACGACTTGTAATTATAGTTTTATTTTTTAAAATTTTAAACACTTATAATTCTTCGGTTTATGCTACTATAAGATTGCTTGTCTTACAATCGAGAGTTTCTTTTGTTGTCAGCTCATCACCTGACTCATCCTGGCAAAGTTCTGCATCGAAATTTCTGCAAAAAATGTATTTCTGAATCAGTGTTGCCAATTTAGCCATTTTTCACCCTCTTTAGCCATTAAAAAATGCGTTTAGCCATTAGCCATTTTTTTTAGCCATTTTTCAACTTGTTTAGCCATAAAATTTTTCTTATCGTTTTGCTTTTAAAAGAATAATTTTTATTTTATTATAAAAATTTATAAAAGCAAAATAAACATTTTTAACAATTAAAATGCCTTTAATTTAAATCACAACTTTTACAAATGTTGAAAATTGCTATAAACGATGATGATGAAACATCTTTCAAAATAAAGGAACAGTAGTCCAATATTAAATTTATAAATGGATCAACACAAACATCGGTGTTTCTTTCTGGTTGCAAATATTTCAATAAAGAGATGTAGGCGGCAACAATTTTTTTTTTTGAAATTTCAGAATTTACTTTAAAGTTGCTCTCTCTTCCATGGTCTAATGCTGAAGTAGAGAGGGTATTTCGACAAGTAAACATCGTTAAAAGTAATTTGAAAAATAGGTTACATTTAGCAACCGTTAATTCGATTTTATCAATGAAATATTTATACCAATACCACAATAGTGTAGAGGGTACTATGCGTTTGTGCTGATGTTTGTTACACCTTAAAATAATGGTCCTAAGCCCACCTTTTCGTCAACCGATTGACTCAGAACCACTTTCTGAGTCGAATAAACGATGTTTGTCCGGCTGGCTGGCTGTCCATGTAAACCTTGTGCGTAAAGTACAGATCGCAAATTTGCATATATTTTAATAAAATTTGGTACACAGGTACTAATGAGGTATCATATAGTCGGGGTTATTGTAGATCTGGAATCAAAAGGTTGGGTAAATGTTGTCGTGATTTATCTTCAAATTAATTAAAACTAATACGCACGATTGATTTTTATGAGATGAACAATAACGACATAAAATGTATCAATGATTTAGTTTTTAAATATCCTTCAAAATATTAAATAACGTTTATTCTTATTTAAGAAATTGATCTTAACTAACAATTTCATCGTAAACAACTTTAAATGAATTTTTCTGTTTTGTTATTGAATGTGAATCTGTTTTTACTAAAAAAAAACTTTTAGCCATTTTTTGAGCCCATTTTTAGCCATTTTTTAGCCATTTTTCTCGTAAATTTAGCCATTTTCGGTCTCCAAGTTTTGGCAACACTGTTCTGAATTCCTTAATTTCTGATTTTGTACTGTATTTAAAAACTGTATTGCTAGAAGGGAAAAAATATATATGAGACAAAACAAATGATTAAAAACACAAAAAAATCTGTTATAATACTACAAAAAATGTAAAATTATATTCTTCGGTTAATCGGTTAATAGACTGAAATTAACCGATCAGTTAATCTGACAATATGCATGTACATATACGCATGTGCTTATAAAAGTTTGTTGTAGACACAACAACAGCATTACAAGAAGAAAAATATAGATTATGTTCATGATAAAAAAGAAAAATCAGCAGCTATAATTCCCATATTCTATTTTTTAAAATTATTTAGTTAAATATATCAAATTTTTAAAGTAGAATGATTACGGAAACCATATTGGGCATGCTGCTGTTATCTTATACATAATTGATTATTCTTCTTAAACAAATGACGGGCGGAATTCAACAAAAGTGAAAAAAACATGTGTAACAAGTAAGTTAAATAATAAAAATATTCTTTTTTGGAATCAATCTTATCCAGAAGTGGGCACATCTAAAACTGTGCTTGTATTGAAGCTTATTAGTATTAGTGAGATGGCAGAAGTACCCAGCGGGAAAAGGAAGGAGTACGGATGCCTTCTAGAAGGCCTCTGTACTCCTTCTTTTGGATATATAAGGCCTGCTCGCTCCATTCCATACTCATATCTTTTTTACACACGTTGTCATTGCGGAGAAGGCCTTCCGCTCTCGCTTCTTTAGCAGGTACATAAGAATAGCAACGGGATCAAAAAAATAATTGTTTTGCTTGTGCAAAAAAAAAACAATACAAAAAATGTTACTCATTCTCTACTCCCTTCTCATAGAAGCGAGTGTGGAAGGTGTATCTTATCTTTTACACCAAAGAGCCGAGGCCTTCTATGAGGCATTCTTTAGCAGTTAGATAAGAATAGGAATTTAATCAAAACAATTTTTAAGCGAGCCTTTTAAAAGGCCTGAAGTAAGAAGGTCTTCTGAGTTTTACCGATGGGTAGCTACCAAACACAAAGCCAAGCGTTTGAAATATAATGGTGCATTATACATATGTATTTCCTTATTTAATATTTTACGCATTTGAAGTAAAATAAAACATTTTTTTTAGTTTAAATTGCAGAGATTGACTGTACACAGAAAAAAGTAAAAACCAGAATTATTTATGTAAAACGAAGGTTAAATTAAAAAAGAATTATCAAAGTTTTTCTTGGGTTTCAAAAAATTAATTAACAAGTTTTCGTCTAAATGTGCTAAATTCCCATTTCAAACTTTTGATAAACTGAAATTTATTGTTTATGGGTTAAGCTATTCCTATGCGCATTTCACTGGTTGCTTAGGCCAGATCGTCAGGAAACTTCATCCAAAGAGTTTAGAAAAGCTAAAGATATTATACAAAAAAAAAACTGTTAAGCGAATAAGAATTATAAACCTCGGTTTTACTTGCAACAATATCGAAGCTTAAACAAAAACAACAATAATAAACAGCTTATCCCATCAACAATTCATTTCAGGGCCCAGATCGTCGCAGTCGTGATCGAGTTACTTTGATCGAAATTTTACTTTTTTAAATCGTCCCATTCGTTATCAAAAAACTTCTATCGAAATTTGAGATTATGCCATTCGATAACGAGTAGTGGATCGAATGCCTTTACTCGAAATGTCATTCGATAGGTTAAGATCTTTCGTAAAAACATTTAATTGTTTTTTTTACAAGCAATTTACACACATTAAAAAGTTGGCAACATTTAATAAAATTAACAGAACAGGGATGGCTAAGTTGTTTGAATTGTACTTTTTTGTTGATACTTTTTAAACTAAGATTTAAAAAACCTTTTTGTGGTGTTTTTTAAGAACACAAATAAAATTAATTTCAATTAAAAAAATCTTTTAGTACAATTAGGGGAAAAAAGTTCAATTTTTAAAGGTTGTTGGTACAATTATAAGTATTCCCAACGCCATCCCTGAAACAAAACCATAACAAGAGAAAAAAAAACTAAAAAACTTTGTTTACATTTTTTATAGTTTGCTCTTTCTAGCATTTACTGTTTCTTCGTGCCGGTTCACACACGTCAAGTTTGTCTCGTCAAGTCTTGAGTTTTTAGGAGAGAGGGGAAAAGAAATGGCCTTCTCTTTTCCTAACATAAAACTAACATAAATGGTGGAACAATGCACGAAATGATATACGATTTTGCAAAAGTTCCTTTTATATGACTGGAAATCAAACTAAAAAATTTCGTGCAGATCGGTATATAGTTTACCCTTGGCCCCATAAAAAACCCACTCTCGGAAAACCGTTTAGTACGCCTAAAACCATAATAAATAATGGTATCAGAATAAAATTTAAATCCCCAAAGTTTTATAGGACTAAAAATCCCACTTATAAATTTCAGGAAGATTTGTCCATAATTTACCCTAGGCCCCATATAAACCCTACTCTCGGAAAACAGTTTAGTACGCCTTAAACCATATATAATATTGGTATCATAACAAACTTTTGTACGTCACAGTTTTTTAGGACTAGAAATGACAATGTAAAATTTCGGGAAGATCGGTACGTAATTTACCCTAGGCCCCATATAAAACCTGCTCTCGAAAAAAAGTTTAGTAAAAAGTAAAAGTTGAAGATTGGTCCATAATTAGTTTAGGCTCCATATAAAGCCAATTCTGGTAAATTAATTAAATACGTCTAAAACCATAGCACATATATTTACTGTGGTAAAATTTCTTCCAACTTAGTTTCATATGGCCCGAAAAAGTGTTATGCAATTTTGTGATTTAGGGTCCATTATTTATCTTAGATCCCATAATACTAATTTTACCGCTGTTTTTGGAAATATATTGAAATTTATCTTTTGAATACCATAAATCACTCTGCAGAATTTTGGGCTGATTAGTTCATAGCTTACCATGGCTCCAATATAAATCCGTCTCCTGAAAATCATTTAAGTTCAGTTTAAACGGTTACGAATCATAATATTTTACTCAAGCTTGTTAAAATTGCTGAAAAAAGCATACAACTTTCTGATTGTCAGTTTATAATTTTTTTTATAGGTCTAAACCGCAACCAAAAGATAACAAAATTGGTCTACGTCTTTTATTATGGTTCGTGTGCCATTTATTACTACGTTGAGAGCTGTTTCAATTAACTTTTCTAATTTAGTTCTCGCTCCAGTAAGTGAATGTGATAAAAAACATATGTCCTCGGCAAAGTCCAGATCGTTGAGTCTTTGGTGGGGACGCCATTGTATGCCATCGGAGAATTCGGCATTCACAATTTTTCCCTTTGAATCGAACAGTGCACTCTGCATTAGCAAACACTTTGCGAATTAAATTTATTTTTTTTTCTCCGGGACATCTTTTTCTGGTAGGGAATGTCAGATAGCATTTCTATTGATGATATCAAGGCACGTTCAAAGTCTACAAACAGCAGATACTTACTTATTTATTATTTAATTTCCCAATTAAATTGTAAAAGACAATTAAATACTAGTTGTAATGTAATGCTAATTATTTTAAGCATTTTTTTTTTTTTTTTTTAAATATTGCAATTTCTCTTTATAAGGTTTTGGCCTTATACACACCCAGCAACCGAAATATTTATTTGATCTGATTAAATTTGCAAGATCTTCAAGAGGAAAGACCGTTTTTATGTCAAAGCATTATTGAATAGTTTCTGAATGGCAGTTCATGTTAAATGCCACACGTCTCTGATCACAATTCCACACTTCCTAAAACTAAGCAGCTACACTATGCATATCAAAGAACTTTTATTAGTTGTGGAAAATTTGGTATTTTTTGATGCCAAATAAAAAGCAAATGCGAAAAAAAATTTGCCAAGAAAATAGAAAATAAATTTTTAAATAGGGACACCCTAATGACCTAGCGGTTTGAAATATACTTTACACACAGTCTACAGCTAACATAAAATGCTTAACATTAACACTAATATTATGTTAGTGTTTTGTATAGACTCATCATGTTAGAGCCTTTCTCTTGTTATAACACGGTTGTTAATGCAAATGTTTTAACAACGCTTTTACAACATCACGTGGAGTTACGATCTGATCCCATATTTACCAAATATACATTAGACTGGTCGCATCTTGTATGGGATTTTTTTTTTTTTAAATTTAAATGTTTGCGCTGCTTAAAATATGAGGTTTGGTGTAAGAAATCAAGTCCTAATTTTTCAGCTCAATCCGACGGTGCCTAGTCGTGCCAAGTGGGGCCCGAAGTTCCCCATATGATAAAAAAAAACATCTATTCAATCAGATACTAGATGAAAAGCCGGTCTTAAAGATCGAAAATCAAAAATCTGGCTTCGTTACGATCTTCCGCAGAGAAAGTACTTTAAGTATGCCAAATTTCAGCTTCATATGTCATCCGATGGCTTCAGAAAGTTGCGGAAATAATAGGACATACATACAAACATCCGCAAATACTAAGAAATTATATATTGTATAGATAGATTAAAGTATCTGCTAATTAATATTTTAGTATGATACGAACGAAAGATTTTTAACCCAATTCAGGTACGCTGAATCCAGTGGTGCTAGCCGTTTTTTTAGGTTAGCTCTGGTTTTCGAGATATACCGTTATTTCGAAAATGAAGGAGGCTGCACAACATATGTTCGGGTTACTCAAAAACGCTTTAGCTCATTGAAAAAACTAAAAAAATCCGAAATTCCGCAATAAAATTTACTTTACCCAATAAAAAATTTTATCATTTTGCGAAGCACTAAAGGTACATTTAAAAAAATAAGCGCACAATTATGCGCTACGCAATAAGACATACAGAAAAGCAGTAAAGTAAGTGAAAGAACTCTGAACAATTTTTATAAAAAAAATAAAATTTCAAGTGCTACGGCATTCCCTTACTACGAAGCAGGTTTGTAAGGGAAAACTCTAAAAAATAACGGTAAAAAACATTCAGTGTGTAAAGCTGATCGTTACATCTAACAATTTTTTAATGCGCTGAATAATTCGCTTTGTATGTTAAAAATGTATTGCTTCAAAGTGGGAACTCGCCATATAAAATTCATGTCTTCCGTAAGCGCAATGGTAAGCCAAACTCTTACATTTCTCCCTTACAAACCTGCTATGCTTCTACAATAATTTTTTTAGCGAAAATTTCGAAAAATTATTCAACAAACAAAATAATTAGCAAATCTTTAAAATGTACCACTAAAAATGTAAGTAAAACAACGGTAGTTCATACACGCACTTCATATTGTCTGTAAAATTTTTTTTTATACCTCACAAAACATTTGCTCTGATTTGAAGTTGACATACAGATAACGGCTTTTTTCGCGGAACGATATGTGCTGCGATTGAGCAGCAGTATTCATTTATGTTTGCTATTTTTTCACAATCTTCAAGTTGTTAACGTAGCAAGAAGTGCAAATTAATAATCAATCGTTAAGTAAATACAAAATACAGTGAATTGATCCAGTTAGCAATATGAGTTCAAAAGTGACAAGAAAAATAAACCTACGCTCTGATGAAGATATTTTTCTAGTGGGAAAATATGCAAGTAATATTTTAGGAGCCAAACTACCATCAATAAAGCAAGTGCTTCAATTATTTTTTTACAAAATTCGAGTAGAAAATATGACAGTGATAAAGAGTATGAAATATACTATTGGCGTTACACTCGAATTTTGGAACAAGGCAAAAATTCCTACTTTACATGAAAGTAATTGTGTGCGAAAATTAAGGAATATTTATGAAAACTGGAGACATATTCAAAAAAGTTGTAAAGCCCCATACGAAAAATACCGCAAACAAGAACAAGATTTTTGTGACGAGATAGAAAATTGTATATTTGATGTTGCAGCTCCAAATGCTCTAGAGATAATGAAAATACAGGAAGACAAAGATTTTCTAGTGCTTCAGAGGAAGAGAGGTCGCCCAGGAACAATGTATGGTGTTGATAGAATTTTAACGCAAAAACAAAAACGTTAAGATAATCTATTGGAAGAAGAAAAAAAGCGTGTTGAAAAACATAAAGCTCAAGGTATTTAACTCACAAGCTATTATATTTATATAGATTTTATAAAAAGAATTCTCTTATGAATAAATTAGTTGCATTAGCCCAGAGTGTTGAAGATAACATAGAAGCCGTAAAAAGAATTGATTCACCGGACTCCGAAAACGTCTCAGTCAATGTGAATGAAATCCAAGAAAAAGATATAGCACAACAGAAATTATACGGTACTGTTAATTTTATTGAGATGCTATGCATATTGTTGCTGCAACAGCAAACGCAATTCTAAATAAAGTACAGGATGTTTTAGCTGCTCCTACACCTATCAATTTAGAAAATATTGTATTAAATCGTACCACGCTTCATTTAATGCGAAGAGAATATCGTAGAAGACAAGCTAAGCAGATTATCGATGAATTCAATGTAAGTATCATAGTTGATTTTATATAAGACTTTATATATTATTTTAAGACCATTTATTGCAGATTCCTGAAGGATTTGTCCTTCATTGGGATGGAAAACTCCTTCCAGAAATAAAGGGTACAGAAAAGAAAGATCGATTGGCGCTCGTTGTGACAAGTGAACGTATGGAAAAACTGCTCGGCATACCGAAAATAGAAAATTCTTCTGGGGAAAATACAGCAGACTTGATGGATTAGTAGAAATAGTGTCTTTTGATACCACAGCCACTAACACTGGGGTTAATAATGGCGCTGCATATTTGCTCGAACAAAAATTAGGACGAAAACTACTTTTTCTTCCATGTCGCCACCATATAAGTGAATTGTTGGTCAAATCTGTATTTGAAATGAATTTTGGGAAAACATCCGGGCCAGAAGTTCTTCTCTTCAACAGATTTGCCAAAAATTGGAAACACATTGAAGCTAGCACCTTCAAAAGTGGAGTTTTGGACAAAGAAGTGGTACGAATTTTAACAACATCGCACTTAGATTTTTTGAAAAATGTTTGTATAAATGCGTTAAAATTCCATTACGTGCGTGCAGATTATAAAGAGTTGCTTGAGTTAACACTCCATTTTATTGGGGAGCGGGTACCAGATTTTTCACAATTTCGTTTGCCTGGTGCAACATCACATGCACGATTCATGTCAAAGTGCATTTATTGTTACAAAATATTTCTATTTCGCGAACAGTTCAAATTGACAGCAGCAGAATTGAAAAGTCTTCGGAGCATTTGCTTGTTTTTGACTATCATATATGTACCTTATTGGTTCCGATGTGTGAACGCTATAGAAGCGCCAAAACTAGACCTTGATTTCATTCAAAACGTTGTATCTTATTTTGATAAAGAAGTTTCGACTGCATTGTTGCAAAAAATAAGAAAGCATTTGTGGTATTTGACAGAAGAAACAGTTGGCCTTGCATTTTTTGATGAAAGCGTGCCGTTGGAAATAAAAAAGATGATGGTCTAAAAACTCGACATCGGCAATGACATACCTGGAAATTATGAAAAAATTTCGAAAAGGGATGTTGTCAATATGGATGAAATTGTATCTTACGTGTCAAGAGATATATCCGATTTTGTTTCTCCACTGACAAAGAAATTTTTTTCCCGATTAGCCATAGATCCAAAATTTTTAGAATCGGAACCTTCTCAATGGCAGCAGAGGGATGATTATTGCGCTGGAAAAGCTGTCTGTCAACATTTGAACGTTGTAAATGATGCGGCAGAAAGAGCAATTAAACTCATCACGGATTACAATAAATCGTTAACAAACGATGAGACAGATAAGCAGTACCTACTCCAAGTTGTTGAGCACTATCGTCATTTATATCCGTCCCACAACAAATCTTCTCTTTTAAAATAATCAACTTAATAAAAACATTCAAATAAATTTATACATTTTTTTTTAAATTATTGTAGAAGCCTAGCTGCACTTTCCAATTTTTAATGAATTTTTTAAAAATAAAAATTTCGAAATTTTTATAAAAAAAATTATTTTTTTTTTTTCAAAAAAAAATTATGTTTCTAAAACGACTGCGCATATAAGAAAATAGTTTTACCTTTCTAAAAGTAAATTTTATTGCGGAATTTCGGATTTTTTTAGTTTTTTCAATAAGTTAAACCGTTTTTGAGTAACCCGAACATTTGTTGTGCAGCCTCCTTAATTTTTGAAATAACGGTATATCACGAAAACCAGAGCTAACCTAAAAAAAACGGCTAGCACCACTGGATTCAGCGAACCTGAATTAGGTTAAAAATCTTTCGTTCGTATCATACTAAAATATTAATTAGCAGATACTTTAATCTATCTATACAATATATAATTTCTTAGTATTTGCGGATGTTTGGATGTATGTCCTATTATTTCCGCAACTTTCTGAAGCCATCGGATGACATATGAAGCTGAAATTTGGCATACTTAAAGTACTTTCTCTGCGGAAGATCGTAACGAAGCCAGATTTTTGATTTTCTGTCTTTGGGACCGGCTTTTCAACTAGTATCTGATTGAATAGATGTTTTTTTCATCATATGGGGAACATTGGTCCCCACTTGGCACGACTAGGCACCGTCGGATCGAGCTGAAAAATTCGGACATGATTTCTTACACCAAACCTCATATTTTAAGTAGCGCAAACAATTAAATTTAAAAAAAAAAAAATTGCGACCAGTCTAATATACATGTATACATATAACGTGACACGATAATTTTATATATGGGGGGTTTTATCACAAGTGACCCAAATCGGAAACCGATGTCTTCCGATGGGTACTACAATATCGAGGTTATGAAATTTTAGTTAGGTATGTTACATACCGCCGAAAATGTTAATTTGTCTAGTTTCTCAGTATAAGTTTTATTTAAAAAGTTTTAGAAACTCACACAAATAGGAAAATAATTCAAAATAGTGCATATGATAACAATTGAAAAAGCTTTGTTTAAGCGACCAAATGGCTCTTAAAGTAAAACCCATAAGCTTTCTTTTTTGAAAGATTGAAGAAATATCTATCTAAACTATTTTGGACTAACTATGCTAAGAACAATGAGAAAAAAACACCTGTTTGGCAAAAAATACAAATTTTCACCACCTCTAACTCTGAGAGTTCCTGACCGATCTTGTTGAAAATTTGTGTCTAAGCTACTATATGAAACTATCCTTGGTGAAAATTTCATCCCGATCGGAAGACATCGGTTTAAAAATTGGGTCACTTGAAATGAAACCTCCATATGTAAGTACGAAGATTTCAAATTAGTGTCTTATTTTAATTTAATTATACAATTTTATATTTTAATTTAATTAAAAATTATATATAATTTATATAAAACTGCACTATTATCGTAAGACTTGTCTTGTTGTTAAGGAAAACAAACAAAAAATATATTTACAACCCTCAATTAACCTTATAAGCTAATAATTTAAATGCAAATACAGGATTTATGGATTCGAAAATTTGTCAATTATTTATTTGTTGTGCATCATTGTTTTCAGATTTATAAAATGCCATTTGGTCTGCAGGGACCCGGATAATAGCAAGGTGGCTCTCCTCTAGATGTAGCCTCACCTAAAAATGTATATATGTTCTGCTTTCGCGACCATTACGTCTGCAAGGACCCGGATAAAAGCAAGGTGGCTCTCCCCTAGACGTAGACTCACCTAGAGAAGTGTTAAGAAAAATTGTTATAAGTTTGGCACTCGGCTTAGTTTTTTTTTAGTAAAATTGTGAATGGATTATTTCAGATCTAAACAAAAACACTTGTAAGAATTTGTGAAAAAAAGATACGTGGTACTTACTTTCCTGAAGTCAAATTTGCTGACTATTAATTGGATTATGATTTTTTTCAACAAAAAAAATTTTAACAAATAGAATCTGGGAATTTATTTCTCATGGTGAGTAACATTTATTTTATAAATTTTCATATTAATTCGAATGTGTATTCTTAGTCAAATTACAATTTTTAAAGTATAAAGCTTTTGAGGATTGTTATTTGACATAGAATAATAATAATAATAAAATAAATGATACTCACAATGAGAAATAAATTCCCAGATTCTATTTGTTAAAATTTTTTTATTGACAAACTTAATTTCTTTCCCACACAATTTGGTTCTATTTTTTCTTTTTTTTTTTAATTGAAAAGACCAAAGTTGATGTTTTTACAATTATTGCAACATAAATTTCTTCCAATAAATATGTACAAAAAATTGCTGTCTTCCTTAAAGATAACATAATTTTGACATTTGCTGCAATATATGGCACAATATTTACCTCTGGTAAAGACGAGCAGTTAAGTATGAAAACACTTTTAGCGACTTTTATCTGAAACATGTGGTAATGTTGAATGGATGTACAAATTTCGACCTTCTAAGGGTATGGGCCATAATAAGTTAAGCCTACAGTACACGGAATGTAAAAAGCCACATTCGCATGTGGTTCTGACGTGTACTGTAGGCTTAAGAAAAGTTGTTATTCTCAAATTAATTTTCATCGATTCTTATAATATACTTATGCTTTAAAAAAGAATGAAAAACAAAAAAAAAACTAAATTTTTCTTATTTTTCACACATTTTTTTTTTTTTAGAAAAATTGTTGAAAATGTTCTTTTTTTTAATACTCTTACTATATTGATGTATTCTCTTAATTTGCGGAGCTGGGGTTGTAGGACGTTTTATGGAACTAGGTCGCCAGGCCACAGCCATGGCTAAGAAAAGCCCAAAAATAAAAATACTTGAAACTTTCATTTTCCTTTTGCAGTCTACTATAAAATTGTATTACGACTTTAATAAACTTTTAAATTAGACTAAATCCCTTTGCTACTCGGTTAAGTATTTATAGTAATATTTGTAATAATTTCGTCAGAAATAAAGAACAACACTTCTAAGCGCTTATTTGAAATCAAGTTAAAGTGCTGTATTCAGCAACGCCGAATCTTACGTACTCTTCACTATAGTGAAATCACTTTGGAGAAGATTTAATGAAATTTATTACATACGCTTTTATTATCATAAGGACGAAGTCTTTTGATAATAATAGGAATTAATTCTTATGAAAACTTGCACTTTTTTTTAATAAATTTTATTATATATACAATATAAAATTATGTACACGCAGAGAAAAAATATGGTTGGGCATGGTTACGGCAACAACATTATGTTTAAGGCAACAATATATTGTTGTCGTACACAAATAATTGTTATTTTAATTTAATATCAACAATATTATAGTTACTGTAAACCTATCAATGTTTATCGCAATTATAAATTTGAGTATTGTTGACCGAAAAATAATTATTTTTCTAAAAACTAAATTATGATAACTTTCAAAACATATTATACTACCCACAACTATATCATGATATTAATTAGCCATAACATGATAACTTTCTATACATTAATCATATTATGTTTAAGATGCAATCAATTTATTTTTACTCTAATAATATTATGTAAGCGCCATTTGTAAAATAATTTTGTATCAGTTGTGTCGTTTATTTTATATGTGAGCGGTTAAACAATTTAAAGATAAATTCCCATTAAAAACAAATAAGTTAAATGAAATTGAAAAAAATTAAAATATTAGCGGAGTTCATTCAGTATTAGTGATTTAATAGTGCAAATGCAAAATATCGTAGTTTTTTTGTAAAATCCAACAACAAAACACACAGAGATTTCGTTATATTTTATAAAAGTGTTGCGATATTTCAGAGCGGAAAAACCAGTCTAGATCAAACTAAGAGCTAGAATTGATCCATCTTTTTTCAAAAATGTTTAGAAACATGTAAAGAGCGTTTAAAATTTGGCAATATGGCATCAAAATTTCTAAATCGGAAAAATGGACATACGCGGTTGCCCATGAAAACCATATTTACATGATTTACATTAAGAAAAATTGTAAAAAGCTACAAAATAATAAATCGATGAAAAAAATTTTAATTTTTATGACAATTGTTAAAGGTGCTGTATAATAATATTATTGCTTCTAAATTTATTATGATTAACATGATGGTAATATGATTACTCCTTAACTTATTATGATTAGCATGACAATAATTTGATTACTTGTTAATTTAGTATGATAAACAGAATAATACTATGATTAAGGGAAAAATATTATGATATAATATTACGAGTAAATTTAGTCATAACATGATTCAATAATAATCTTAATATGGTGACTACAATCATGAATCTTATAATAATATATTTTTCTTAGAATATGTTTACGACAACCATGTTTTTAATTTGCGTGCAATTATAAAATCTCTTAAATAGCGACCTGCACTTAAATTCTCTGTAGGTAATATTTTAAGAACAAAAATGTATCGCGGAGTTGTCAAAATTCGTCGTAAAGAGCTATTCCGTAATGAAATATTATCAATTTTTACCAATAAAAAATGTCGGCAGCTAACGACTCAAATAAATCACAGTATAAAACTTTGTCCATAATATACCGTTCGCTCCATATAAAGCCCATTCTCGAAACACATTTAAATACGCCTAAAACCGTAGAAAATATAAATTTTGTGGTCAAACTCAGCCTTATACAGGCAAAAGTAACACCGTGTCGTTTTGTAATAATCATTGGTCCCACATAAAGCATGCTTTAAAAGTATTTTAAAGATTTTCAAAAGATTTAGTTATTCGTGCTTAATTCCCAGTTTTCATTATTGATAAAAACACTTGAAATTTATTGTTGATGGGATAAGCTATTCCTATGCGCATTTCACTGGTTGCTTAGGCCAGATCATCAGGAAACTTCATCCATAAAGATTTTAGAAAAACTAAAGATATTAAACCAAATAAAACTGTTAAACGTATAAGAATTATAGCAACAGTTCTACTTGTAATAATATCAAAGCTTAAACAAAACAACATCAACAATAAACAGTGGCTTAATCTCATCTTACATTCCCCGAAATTCTCTCAACATTAATTGTAGTTGTAAGTAGGTTAAGAAAAACAAAATAAAAAACAACAACAACTTACAAAAGATGTTGTCAATTAAGTGTTTTTTAGGCCGTGCACCTGCCTGTTTATTATCAAAAAGTAATTTCAATTTTTGGAAAATATTCGTTTTATTTATAAACACAGATTTTTCAGCCAAAGACAAACAAAACGTATAAAACTGTGCAAAAGTTTCTTTTTAGTCGATGGTGAAGGAAATATGAGATTCGGCAAACGAATTGTTTGCCATTCTGTCTGAAAATGTTTAATATTTATCTAAACACTCACCCAAGTATCTATAATCCATGTCCATCTGTCTGGCTGTCAGTCCTCACTATCGAAAGTCACGACAGAAAAGAATAATTTTGGTACAAACTTGTTTCTAGTCTTCAAACGCACTAAGGGATTTAAATCTAGAACAATCCGCTAAGTAAGAAAAGAGTTATAAGCCTGAATGTTGAAGGACCTCCCTAAAAATTTTTTTTTTTTTTTGCAAAAACTTATAAACAAGCTGATGGCGGAATGTACCGATTTTCATTAAATTTTTCACGAATTCGTTTTATATGAATAGAAATTATAATACTTAATTAAGATATGAGCGGCTCATAATTAACAATAGGCCGTATAAAATGCCCACTATCAGAAAACACTTAAGTAAGCCAAAAAACGTAACCAGTAAAAAAATTGCTCTGTCATAGTTTTACATGACTAGCAATCATGTAGCCAAATTTCGTTGGGATTGGTCCATTATTTTCCATAGGCCCCATTTAATGCGTACTTTTGCAAAATACCGCAACGCATTATAATATACTTATACTTAATGCGCAATTGACAGAGAGAATTGTAAATATTATTGACTAAATAACGTTTTCTTTAACTTGGCTGTTTTTTAATTATTTTTATATGAATTGTTTTTAAAAAATTTTAGTTCTTATTTACAAACAAAACACAGCTGTTATTTTTTTATTTAGTTATTTCAACACAAACATTTTTGTATTGTTTTTTTTTTTTTTTTGATAGAACAGAAGAAAAAACCAAGTAAAAATGAATCTTACAAAAAAACGTAATGCGGAATTAGCAGAGAAAAGTGTTAATATTGTTGAATTAGCCATTATTTTTTTTAACTTTTTTGACTTAAGCCATACCGAAACATGAGGGGCTACATTGCTGTTGCACAGACAAGTGATGTTAAAAATATAAATTTTTAATATTTGTGAATGCGAATACGAATATATGCGCCAATATTCGCCGAATACACAATATACAATCTGAACTTAAGCGCAACTCGCTTTTTTTAATTCGATTGAAAAATTCCTCCAATTGCGTTGATAACGATAAATTGTAAAAAAATAGCTGGTGTAAACGGGGTTTGCCGACGTTTGTTTATACAGTACTTTGGATTATTTTTATAAGCCATTTTATGGATAATAAGTAAATCCTAGCATAATCCACATTATTTTCTTCAATAAAACCATAACAGCTTTTTTTATTTTGTGTCTGGTTTAGTTTTAAAGAACGTTTAAGCACATTCTCCACTATTTTTCAATACAAATATTTCGCGAAAATCTGCGGCGCATAAAATTACCTTCGTTGTAGAAGGATCTTTTTCTATTAAAAAAAACTTCTCCATCGTTTGCATCATCACCGATTGCAAAATTTCTTCATCGGTTAAGTCACCCAAGCAAACAAGATGATCATCGAAGTGCAAATATACTGCTGGATAATTGACAACTTCGACGAATAAATCGTCATATTCGTCACTCCCACAAAGATCATTGTCATTATTGAAACAAGCCTTAAAAATTAAAACAAAACAAATTTTAAAAAAATATTAAAAATTCACCTTTTTATAGCAATTGGTAATTGTTTCTGGTCCAACCAACCACCATGTTCTTTTTACAAAATTTAAAAAGCATCTTAAATTGTAAAAGATTTCAGATACTCTGAAACAGTTTGTCCCTTTTGTATACAATAAGGGAGATGCTAGCATCCAGGGTGATCAGGTTGGACCTGGGTGGTTCGTCGATGACCTTTGAGTGTGGACCTTGGTTATCGAGGAGCTATTGGAAACCCTTAATAACCTGGGCTTCCGAACTTATGGCTATGCTGACGACGTGGTAATATCTGTGAATGGTTTTGATGACGCGACGATTTCGGAGGCTATGCAGCGGGCCCTGGACTTGACACTTGGCTGGTGCAGGGAGAGGGGACTTGATATTAATCCAGCAAAAACTACTCTGGTACCATTCACTAAAAGAACCGTCCTTTAAAGGAGCGGTTATCGGATTCTCTAATGAGGTGAAATACCTGGGGATCATTCTGGACAAATCCCTCAACTGGAACGCTCAGTTGGTCCATATCACTAGAAGAGCGTCAAGGGCAATATATGCCTGTCAGAGACTCTTCGGGAAGACATGGGGGCTGAAACCCAGGATGATCCACTGGTCTTTTATTAGGATTATTAGACCAATATTGTCCTACGCCGCCCTGGCGTGATGGACTAAGACCGAACAGGTCAAAACTAGAGTGATACTCGATAAGGTCTACCGCCTGATCTGCGTATCGATCACGGGTGCCATGAGGACTTGTCCCACTCTGGCTTTGGGAGCTATCCTGCACATTCCTCCATTGCACATTTCTATAAGGGAGGAAGCCTGCAGGGGTGCTAGCAGTATGCCGCGCATAGCTGAATATAAGTGACTTGGTGGGTCACATGCGGATCCTGGATATTATAAGGGACGATCCATCCATCGTGGGGGGTGATCATATGCTGCCTAGTTTGCATTATATAGGAATTTTAATGTCCTTATACCTGGCAGGGACCGGATAGTTCAAAACAGGTTAACGGTGATACTGGTGCGGGCATCATAGGCCCGGGTTTCCAAAGGGGCTTGCCAATGGGCAAACATCCTTCTATATTTTTGAGGCGGAAATCTGAGGAGGAGGGCAAGGACCTTAAGACTGTATATCTTTGGGCACTTTCTTCTTTGGAGATAAAGTCCAGGCTGGTCCTGGACGGTTTTGCGTCTTTGAATGAGTAAGGGAAACACTATGAATTGAATTTGTGTTGGGTTCCCGGCCATGAGGGTCATGCGTGCAATGAATGGGCTGATTGCTTGACAAACAGGGGCGCTCATCGTCCATTTATACGTCCTCAAAAAAGAGTTATTATTACATCAAAATCAATATAAACAAGTCGATTTTCAGTTGTTGGTTAGTTAGGACCTTTTGCGTTTTATGTAATAGAAAATTTAAAACTAAAAACAAAATTTTTTCTGATTGATTTATACTGAGGCGATTATAACACAAAAAAGATGTTTATATTCCTTCAGAACAACTTTGCACTACTAGTAATCATCGGTTTATGAGGATCGTATGTTATAACACCCTTTATGCTTTCTATTTTCATTATTAAAGCTGCTATTGTATTAGTATTGAGTCGGCAACGATGCTCAGTCTTAATAAGTTTTAGTTGGCTAAAAATTCTATAATATTTTATTTCTGTACATTTTGCGTACAGATTCAAAAGATACGTAAAATGTCAGGTTTGGTACCTGAAGTCATCAAAAGATACGCAAAATGTATCTTTCGTATCCTAATGGCAACACTGATGCACATTGAAAAAAGGTCTGGCCAGACTCATATATACCACGAAGGGCTAAAAAGTAAATTTGAACTCTTGCTTCTCATTTAGTTTATATTTTTGGTTAAAAATGTACATAAGATTTCTAAAGAAAAAACCTTTACAGGCATGATGTTTAAGTTTTATCATTCTGTAAGGCATTTTGAGATTGATTCAATCTTAGTTTAACTTAAATCAATCTAATTTTCGTATTATTTTAAGTACGAATTCGATTTAAAACAATTTTATAATTCTTGAACCAAGCCCATCTTGAGATTGATTCAATCTTAGTTTTACTTTATTCAATCTCATTTCAGATTACTTCAAGTACGATATCGGCAATGAATATGGATCATTTAAGTATTTTGGGATTAAAAATCCGTACTTGAATCAATCTTTCTGTACTTGATTCAAGAAAATCCGTACTCACCGTACTACTAATACCGCTTCTTACTGATTTGAGTACGGATGGCTTGATTTTTCTTTTGAGTGTATTTTGTTTTTGTAAAAAAATTTTGGTTTTTTTACCAGCCAAAAGGGACGAATATTAATGAGCCGAACCAAACACAATGAAGTTTGTGGATTTAAAAAAAATTCCGAACGGAAGTAAATGTTCTCATCTTTTGTTGAGTTTGATAAAAACAGTAGGTATTATTTTTGTGTTTGAAGGATGACTAACAGGGAAACGTTATTTTATTTAATGATTTTCTACACAAACACTATTAGCCTTTGTGTTTTCCACAAATCTACCGAACCGAACACTAAGGAATTATATTTAGTGTTTATTTTCGAACACTGGTTTTTACCAAAAGTTCTCTGGAAATAAACATAGAAATGCGTACAACATGACGAATGCTGCATCATCACAAAATAATAACAAACAGATTTATCGGACTCTCAAAGGTGTGTAATGGAAATGCCAACAAAAGCAAGAACTACAAGAACAACAAAAATAGTAAAAAGGTCCTACAAGTTGATTTTATTCATTAGATTTATTTAGTAAGTAAAAACACATTTTAGCAAATTACAACTAAAATCTCATTTAAATAAGAGCTTGTGAACTGAACAACATATTCGTAACATCTGGTTGCCAGTTAAATAAAATTTCTGCTTCACCAATAGAACCAATTGTGTTGTTGATATTGTGTGGTGCACCTTTACAATCAAAATTTGATCATAAACGACCTCAGCAATTTTCAAACTTTTTTTTTGCCATCTTGTTCTTATTTTATGCGACAGAATGAAACCATATGCCACAAATGACCAAAACATACAGACAACAGAAATTTTTTTTTGTTTATTTTCAAACAAAAATTGACAAACAACACAAAAAAAAAGACAAAACAATGTAAAAACATAAAAACCACAATCACTAGATAAATCATTTGGCATCGTTTACATACAAACAATTTTTACACATCCATACATTCGTGACATGGGGTATGCAGTGTATAAACTTTGCATTACATTCTCTAAATTAGTTTATTTACATATTTGCATACATGCACACATGTATGTACAAAATTACAACTATTTATGTGTGTAAATATGTGTCTGTGTAATGTATGTCTATGTAAATGTAAATGGAGAATGTGGAAAAGATTTGAATTTTAAAAAGGTAAAAACGCACAACACAATAAAATATTCCTCTTTTCGCAAAAGTGTCAAAATTGCTTCTCTACTTTCTTTTATTATAACGAAACAATGAAGTTTCTTCTCCTATTTACCGGAGAAGCACGTAAATGGTCACATAAAAATGCCATAGATTTCTTACAATGCAGAGATTTGTACATGGTTTTACTTACGTATACATATGTACATACACATGTAACTAAAGTGGTTGTAAAAGCTTTTTTAATATGAATAATAAAAAAGATTTTCTTATTCATATGTACAATATAAAATCTACATATGCGCATTTACTAAAACAGTTCACAATCGAGATTTTTTGGCTTAAAATGCGATTTTTTAGAATTGTATTTTTGGACAAAAATTGATTGTTCTTAGTAACGAGTAATTTTTCTTAATAACGAGTGACTTTTTGTGTAAAAAGTGACTGTAAAAAGAACTTTTTGTGTAAGTGACAGTTTGTGTAAAAAGTGACTTTTTGTGTTAAATGTGACTTTTTGTGTAAAAAGAGACATTTTGTGGAAAAAGTGACTTTTTGTGTAAAATGTGACTTTTTGTGTAAAAGGTGACAGAAGATCAATATTAATTTAATTATATTTAAAAAACTCTACATCATATGCAAGCATATGACTAGGGAAGGGGGAGGGGCACTTACAAATAAAGTGTCTTACTTTTTATTATATTGGAAATATATCTTCCTCCAGGTTTTTTTGGATACTTTTCCTCAATGAACTTCGGGTTCTAAATCATTTTCAATAAAAATGCTCTAGACCTTCTAATATCGGAACAGAATGACAAAGCCTCGTAGACAAACAACTCATATGTATTTTATTAACGTTGAAAAATAATATGTGCGTTTACAACGAAAGAATATTAATTTACACCTTATCTACACCTGAAATAAATTACCCATGCTCTACCCTCGACCGTGAATGTTACACCTGATTCGGGTAATTACCTACGAAGTGCCAACACCGCATGCGTAATAGCTGCGTACGAGAACACAAAAGTTTTTACTATTTTTTACTGAAGACTTTACTAAATTGCGTTCGCGTACATTAAATACAGTGGATGAGAACACAAATTGAGAGCGAAAAGTGACTGTTCTTGTCTGAGTATTTACAAATTTTGACTGCAGAACTTTGTGCAGTAAAATTTGGTTAAACAAAAAAAAATGTGTTTCAGAAGGTGACCAAACAAAATGCTTACAAATTTTAAAAAATAGATAAAAGAAAAGTTGTGAAAAAAATAACAAAAAGCTAAATATTTACAAACATTTTAAACTTTTTTTTGTTATTAGAATTGTGGTTTTGTTTTGTTATGTTAAGTTTTTAGAGTTGTAAAAGTGTGAAGTACTTGGGTACTTAAGTAATCAATAGCAAAAAACAAAACAAACAAATAAGAAAGATTTCATGAAATAATTTGTTTGTATTTTTTAGAAATGTTCGTGTTTTAAAAAGTGTCTAATCGAGTACTGATAATAAAACGAGTTTAGTAGTCAAAAGTGTAAACATATTTCAACACTTCAATTATTTGCCATCAGCTGTTGCTATTATTTAAGGAATATTTACAAATTTTGCGTTCGCGTACTTTTTTGGACAACAGCTTTTTGTTAGAGCATATTTTACAATTTTCTCATTTACTGCATTTTACTGTAAAAGTACTCAAACGCACCCAATAAAGAAAAAATATTAAAACACGAAAGCAAAAACAAATAATTAAGTGCCGGTTCACACACGTCAAGTTTTTCTCGTCAAGTCTTGAGCTTTTAGGAAAGAAGGGTAAAGAGAATCCCATTTCTTTTCCCCTCTCTCCTAAAAACCCTAGACTTGACGAGTCAAACTTGACGTGCGTGAACCGGCACTAAATGAATTTGAAAAAATTTCAACTCATTCCAGTGTTGCCACTTTATGGGTAATTACCCGAAATGTGTGTAATTTTTACTATCGTAGGTAGAGCGTTGATAATTTATTTCAGGTGGAGATCAGCTGAACATTAAAATTAAAATGATTTGATTTGATTGAAAAAAAGTTTACGATTTAAAATATCGTTAATTTAAAAATGCACAGTCTTCTTACCCCTGTTTCCACATAGCTGATTTCTGTGTATTAATAAAAAATTAAAAATAAAAATGAACACAAAAAATGGTATTTTAAAACATTAATTTCAGGTATTTAAAAAAAATTTAAATCGAAATATTCTGTTTAGTGATTTGATGATATCGGAAACACGGCAGACTGTATTCACATATTTTTATAACTATAACTTTTTATAAAGATTTCTTAAAAGTTAAATAAAGACAAATTTACAAAGTTAATGTTATTTATATATGTATTTATATCGTATCCATGAGGAGAGTCTATAGATGCAACGATTTGAAAATAAAAGATAGAAGTTTATATGATGCCGACATTATAAAAATGAACTTGCACTGTCCTGTGTAGCCACTCAAAAACATTTTTTGATTTATTTGTATTTCTCCTGATTTTCGTAATTACTACGTATGCACTACTTGCAAGTAATTACTTGCATGTGGAAACGTAGGATTAACCAAAGTCACGTTTTTTTTAAGATTTAAAATTTTAAAAAGCTTGATAATAAATGCTGTCAGATGGACTCTAAGATAAAAAAAAATGTTGAGCTTCATTGTGACAAAAAACACGAAGTTTACAGGAAAAAGTATTTCAACTAAAATCTAACTTTTTTTATTTGAAAGACATTTGAAACTTATTTCTATTTTGGGTCACTTTTTCGAACGATGTTGAGTGTATGTCAGAAATAACTTGCACATTGTAGACATGTAAGGCATCAACCAGCGGCTTCACTTAGCTACACGGAAAAAATCAATAAGTGTCGCATCGCACGATTTTGGAGCCTTTTTCTCTAAATCCAACTATCGGCTTCGATTTTGAAACTAAGGTCCCGCCGCCGTATAAACTGCACTTAACGTTGCATTTGCCTGAACGTATAGGTGAATGTTGTGGATTGTTTTCAAGGGATATGCAGCAATATAATATTTAACCGGTACAGATGAGCAATTATGTGTGTCATATGATGTACATATGAAGTCGCCTATAAGTTGGACGAGTCGATGACTAATTTTTAAGGAAAATTTGGATAATTTGGTAGCGTTGTTAAAGCTGAAAAAGAAAGACAAGAAAAAGAAAGACAAAAAAAATTAAAAACAAAAAAAATTTACTTTGGACTTCGAGAAGAATTTTTGATAAAAAGTACCAAAAACAGAAGTAAGGAAAAACATGTAAATCAATTAAAAAGATGATCATTCAAAAGCAAATATCGATCTACCAAAGGTTAAATACAATTTAATTTTAAGATTGATGTTTGGGCGGCATGAAATTACCCTTCAAAATATTAGCCCCCAAAAAAATAAGGAAAAAACCCCCAAAGTGTGGGGCCTTTTTTCAAATGCAATAAACCCCCAATTTTGAAAATTAAATAAACTTCCAACGAAATTAAATAACACCCCAAACAGAAAAGAAATAAGACTCTAATTCGATAATACAATTAATTGTACAGTTTTGGTTTAACGAATCGTGCGAAAGATAGCATGGTTGAGATTTCGGCCGAGCGCAAGGATTTTCTCTTCCATGATATGCCAATCATCGGCTTCGAAAACTAAAGCTCTTCTGCATAGCCGGGCATGTTTGACTATGGACTGCCAGCAGTCGTCAATGGCTGTGAGTGTTAAACGAAAAACCCCTCTGAAGAGATTGAGTGGTTTCAATTGAAACATGTAGGAGTAACCTGTCCGTTAAAGCCTGGGTTCAAATCCCGCGGCAGTCAAGAATGAAAAATATCAATAAATTTAAATTTATTTCATGTTGTAAAAAAATATTAATTTAATTAAATTTTAAATTAGAATAAGAATCTAAGCAGTGTGACTAATATTGATCTCCTATAAATACATTTTTTGTGTTATTTTTTGTAAACGTTTTTTTTTAATAAAATAAAACGTTAATTCTATATCAGGTATAATTTGATTAAAATCTGGTAATTTTGTTTTATCCCCGGTGCTACTCTGAATTGTGCTGATTATAACAATGACTCATTCAAGTAATTGTGTGCAAACACACAGACACACTGTTGTCTGCACGCTCTTACGTGAATATACACATGTGTCGAAAGAAATGTATAACACAGTACTGCGCAACGCTTCTCAAAGAATTGAAAGGACTTGTAAGTGGTCTTGCTGCGGGCCTCTAGTATCAATTGACTTTTTGTTTCAAAAGTGACATTTTGTCTAAAAAGTTTTTATTAAGTGTAAAGAACGATCCAATATTTTATAAAATTAATCATGTGTATTTTCTTTAAAAAATGGTTTCGTTTTTTCTTATGTTTATAAATAGAATACAGTTTTTTCGGATATCCCCATATCCACAAGCACATATTCCAAACAATTACACATACGAGTGCGATCAAAGTTGACAAAAAAAAATATGTATGTGTGTATGAATTTGCTAACTCCTTGAAATGACACAAACTGACAAGCACATGCACATTTGCAAACATATAGTCAACTTTAAGCATAACATCCGCATAGAGGACAACAGCATCCAGCGTACACCACACGAAATAAACGTAAAATATTTGTGATCATACAAATAAGAAAAGAAAAAAAAAATGGATTGCATTAAACAATGAAATTTAACGAAGTTTTATTCCTTAACATGCTAAAACTTATGCTTAACCAATAATAAAATTTTGCTATCACACCACTGTGCTGCAGGTATGACAAAAACTTCCCCTTATCGTATGTTGTCAATTTCTCATTAACTTTTAATGTCAGTTGAGATTTTGTGGAATTTTTCCTTTATCGACTTATTGACAAGTACTTAATTTAATATATTCAAATCCATAAGGATTTGCATTTTCTTCAGTGTATTTTTAGATGCATACAAAACAAGTGTATCTAGAAAATCTTATGTATGTACATAATTTGTAGCTGACAGAAGAGTTCAAGTTACGTGTCTTATATTTTGGATATTTTTATGCAGCTCAAGTCAAAAATTTAAAATATTGTTTGACATTATGTCTTTTCCCCTGTAGAATAAACATTGTACCATAAATATAAAAGGGCAGAAAAAAGTGTTTCTACTTTAGCATTAAGCACGATTTGAACGGAGTATAAACATATTTGACTCCTGTGTGTTATAGCAAATTTGTTAACACAAATCCTAAGTAAATAATTATTGTTTTTTTAGCGGCTTGCAAAATTTTTTTTATTACACCATTGTGTTTAGTTTTTTAAACAATCCTTCATTAAATTCAAATCTATTTTATGTTTTGAGAAACTCTAAAATATATAAAAATTAATTTTTAGCAAAATGTCACTTTCATGCACACACGAAAATTTATGATTTGCTGAGAAAGTTACTTTATAGAATTTTGATGAAGTGCCTCAGAAAAGAAATTCCCGTACACCACTTCATAAAAAGTATTTTTGCAAAGCTACTTTTTACATTTTTCGTTATAGCTATGGCATTTATAGTCAGATCTCCAATTTTGATATACCAAAATCCTCGAGTAGACTAATGTTTTGCTTCAAAAGTCATTGACTTAACGTATCCCGTCATGGTATTTATCCAACTGATTTCAGTTTCTACCAGCCTAATGTTCCAACCTAATGCCACAAAACTTTAGCTAGTAAAAAAACTATTGCTAATGACGTAATTCGATGATTCCAGCAAACACATGTAAAAAGTTAATCATACATTTAGTCTAGCTCTATACGCATGACCAGCTGGAATCATTTCAGTGTCAAATATCGTGAAAATCGGTCTATAATTATTCAAAGGGGTCATTTAAAGCCCTTTCTTTTAAATCATTTAAATACGCCTTAAACCATAACTAATCTATTTATTGCGGTAAGAATTGGTCTAATTGCCCAGAAATAAAAACAGCTTTGTGATTTGGCTCCATATAAAGCAGCATTCTGAAAAGCACTTTAAAACGTGTAAAAATGCTTAAACAAATCTCACTACTACCCTCCCAAAAATTATTTTAATATATATGTATGTGCAAAACTGTTGCGATGTTGAGTGATGTCGAACATCAATCCAAGCCCAAGACTCGAGAATAACCACATTCTCAACATCAGCATTCTTTGCAGTTCTGCCGTTTGCACCATGTTTGTTTGTCTATCGACTGCCAGCACCCGCAGTGGCGCAAACGTTATAAATGAAAAGAATTCTGATGATCAGAATGTGGTAATTCTCGAAAAATATTAATTCGACCTGAGTTCGAGCCCGTGTTCAGTCAATAATAAAAATTATCAAAAATTTTTTTAATTAATTTCTTGTTTTAAAATTTTTTCTTTCATAAAAAAAATAATTTAATAAAAATCAAATTTGATATAAAAATATCAACAATTTCAATCAAAAATTTTAATTTACAAAAAAATCTCTCGATTTAATTTTTTTTAAGATTTAAACAAAAATAATTGGGGAATTCACAAAGTATGCTATCAAGTCAGATGTCATAATAAACATAATAAAACAAAAAAGTCTTAAAATTATAAGACTGTGTTTATTGCAAGGCCCATCTATCAGGTCTGCTTACTTGTACAAAAACAAAAAACGATTCTTTTTAGTTGTCAAAAATTTACTACCACATATACAAAGCAAAAGGAAAAAACGTGTATGTGTCGCATACCATAAACGTATACATGCACATGTAAACAACTTTTGACAACTAAAAAGAACATAAACAATGATCATCAGGCTTCTTGCGCAGACCTTTTCAATGGGCCTTGGTTTATTGTTTCGACATAATTACATATAGGGTATTCACAAGGTGTGCTATCATGTTGAATTGTCATAATGTTCTAACATTTTACAATGGTTTAAAAATATTGTTGTTGCTTTGCAAACAGAAAGTGTCTTAAATTAATAGAACTTTGCTTGGTATGTATGTTTATTGTGCTGTCGTAATTAAATAGAAGAGACCTGCGCTGAACAGCTGAGCCGAGCGGCTATGTTTTTGTAGCCGTCGGCGTTGATGGTATAGTTTTATCCGGCAAACATCCCGATTTAACCTGCGGCTAGCAATTTTTGCAACAAAAAACTTGGGGCGTAAAATTAGACTGGCTTAGGACTCTGATGTTTGGTAAGCAAACAAAAAAAAATTATTTGTGAGATGCGTATAAAAAATGGAAAATTGTCAGGTAAGATTTAATTTAATTTATTAATTCATGGATAAGAATTAAAAAATATTTTGATTGTAGGAAAATATTTATTTTTTTATATTTGTTTTAAATCAGCTGATTTAAATTCAAAATAGCACACTAATTTATGAGGGGTTGTTCACAACAGTCTTATTTTTTCATGTTATTATTTTAAGACATATGACTTTATGACACCTTGTGAGTCCCCCAATAGTAGTAAATTTTTTCCATACATGAGTCAGCCATTAAAACTTTTAATATGTAATTTTCGCACAAAGCGGCTTTTATTTAAATTTATTTGCTTTTTCTTGTAATTCTGAGATACAATTTTTTTATCAGCTGAAAAAAATTTGAAATAGCACACTTTACCATGAGGCAAATGCTTACAGCAGTCATATTTTCTCGTGCTATTATTTGAAGACATATGACTGTGAATCCCCGAAAAAAGTTTTACTCAAAAATGGTTTATTTTAAACGAAAAAGTCACTTGTTATACAAAAACTGGGGTTTCACACAAAAAATCAGTCTTTTAACGGAAATGTCATTTGTTATACCAAAAATCGCTTTTTACGCAAAAAGAAAACCTTAGGCTTAATAATATATATTTACATGAATTTATTTTTTATATTTAGTCACATATTGTTTGGAAAAAAATCATATATTTTACTAAAAACCGTTACATATCTAACGCGGAAGGCACTTATTACACAAAAAGTTAGTTTTATTTGCCAGAATTGTCAATTGTTAAACGTAAAAGTCACTTTTTACACAAAAAGTAACTTGTTATACGAAAAAGTCACTACTTACACCAACAGTCACTTTTAACACAAAAATTTACATTTAAAACAAAAAGTTACTTGTTACACAAAAAGTCACTTTTTATACAAAAAGTCACTTTTTACACAAAAAGATCATTTTTACACAAAAAGTAATTTTTTACACAAAAAGTTGCTTTTTTCACAAACAATTTAGTTTATACAAAAAAAGCCACATTTTACACAAACAATTCATACATGGTTTTTGGATAAACCGGTTATAAATAAATACTTCTAAAACTTAAGGGAAAAATAAACAACACAAACGGCTTGGCAAACAGACAATTTGTTTCCGTCTTGTTTTATTTTTTAATGAATGCAGACGGTGATAGTGCTGCGGCAAAGAATTAAGGGTTAAGAGTGGTTAAAGCAACAAGCTGTTTTGAAGCAAACAATGCTGCTCAGAATTTACCTACGACTGAAATTAATTTTAATGCTTCTAATTCTACGGCTTCACTCTGCAAAGTATTCGCAGATGGCAATAGACAACACAACAAATTTGACAAAATAACCAACATTTCTGCCAAAAATGTAATATTTCTACAAATATGCTTCAAATGTTTGTCCAAACAGCAAACACCCAAATTAACAAAGCAAAAAATTTGTACAAATGTAAAATGTTGACAAGTTGGCCAAGCCATTTGTGTAGTTTATTATGCCCTTTAAGGGGTGCATATTAAACCCCATGAAGCTTTACTTCAAAACATATAAAACTCAAATTTGCCAAATTTATTTTTTTTTTCTTAGTTTTTTATGTTTTGTATCGTTTCACGTTTTAACTTCTTTTTTTTTGTTTAAATCGTTTACAATTGTAAAAATACTTACGTATGTTTGTGATTGTATATTTTGCTGTATATAAATGCGAATTCTGCACAACTCACATGGAAAATTATGTTGCACGTGATGTGTTTTGATAATTTATAACCGCACACATACTACAAAACCCGACATCCTTGTAGATCCACACAAACAAGTATCCTACTTATAAACACATTTAAAAACATACATTAATAGCAACATCGTCTTCAACGTTTACACAATAATCCGGTACATTTACTGCTTCTCAGGCATCCACAAATTAAAGTACATATTTTATTTTATATTTCCATGTTCTTTTTATACTTTTGTATATTTTTTTTATTTTATTATTTTCTTATTTTATTTTATAATAACCACCTACCTGACACAAAAAAGCGTACGAATCTACATTGAAACATAGATTTTATCTGTTATAAATGTTTTTGAAGACACGTTGGGAGTTAACATTTTAACTGACGCACATACAAACATTTTATCAACGCATTTCATACAGATGAAGAAATGTATTTCTTTATGTGTATCAGTGTGTGAATTCAGTTTTTATTTTGAATTTCATTTCGTAGTCCTTTTAAATGGCGCAAAAGGTGTCTTTCGTCTAGAATTTGAAAACAATACATCAGGATTTAATTTATAAGATTTCATATTTATTAATTGCATTTTTAAATGTAAAGAAAAATTTAAAAATTTTTTTAACAAATTCAATATAGTTTTTACGCAAAAACTGAAATTTAAAACAAAGTTATATATTTACACAAAAACTCACTTATTCAAATCAAACAGTCATGTATTACCCGAACAAAAAAGGCACACGTTTACGGAAGAATCACCTAATTGTGTAAAACGTAACGCAACGCCAAAAATTACATTGAAAGCAAAAATAAAGACAAAAATATTTCATAATTTTTTTGTTGTTTTAAACTTATATTCATATTGCGTTTTAACATTTTCAACGCCACAAGATATGCAGCGTTTGAAATTTGAAAATTAATTTTAACAAAATAGAATGTGGGAATTATTTCTTTTGACGCTCACTTCCTTCATTGTAACCAACATTAGGACCACCTTTTTTAGTTGGGACATTATTATTTATTAATTTAAGCTCAGTTTCACATGATAACCATTGGCTTTCTTTTTTTCCAATTTAGACCAATTACTTTTCTTTGTTTACTTCTTAAGTGAAAAATATATGAAAACAAACTAAACAAAAAAAAACTGACTTTGGCAGCTTCCCGTTAAATTAAGGGTTGCCACATGGTTAAAATTTTTTGCATTTAAGTTTCCCAATGTATTAGCTTTAAAATCCAATCGTTACTTTTTTTAAATTGTTATGTACAAAAACGGACTTTTTGCCTCAAAAACTAGTCGGGGAGCCCATAGTGCAGTATAAGAAAACAAAAAAAAAATTGCGGAAGCTTTTGGAAAATAAACAATAATTTTTAAACAAAATTGAAACGTTTTGTGCTTGAGCAGAATTAAAACAAACACTTTAAAAGTGACACCGAGCGCAAGCGAAGCAAACAATTTGCTCTCTACGCTTAAATTATACCCTTCATCGTATGCAGGGTTGTTAGTTGTGACGATTTTTCGGCATTTTGACGATTTTTTTTAAGAAATACAGTAAAATATCGATTGACGATTTTTATACTAAAATTAATAGTGCTGTGACGATTTTCTGTCATCAATAAAAGGCTTAAGAGAGATATTTAAAATTATATATGGGGAATAGTCCAAAACGTAATTTTTCGAAATACAAATTAGACCATATTTATTTACACTATGCAATTAACGCCGCAACTTTCGCATGCAAATATTGGTTTGTTAGGGATTGAAAAAGTTGAAAAAATTCTTGAAAAAAATTTAAATATAAATGTGAAAAGTGTATCGTAGCAACTGCTTTAAAAGACAATAGAAATAAAACTCGGCATTAATTGCATAGTCTAAATGCGGGATTAAACAAAAAAAAATGCATCCCCCATCACGAACGAGGTGGCTTTCATATAAGCATTAATAATTCGATTACTTTAATCATATGAATGCCATCGATACTGCAAAAGATATACACTTGAGACCCGACTTGCATCGGTCCAATTTGCGTCGCTTTTTAAAAATTGGTTAAATCCGATTTGCGTCGCTACGTACAATTGGATTTTTTTTCACTAAAGTCATAATCACATGTGAAGAATTTTTCTATTTACGTGTAAAAAGGCGAATTCCCATTTAATTCTGTTAGGTAAGTTATTCTAAGCATAGTTGCGTGTTAGGAAGTAAGAAGTTTTTTTATAATAACTAGGCCTACTTGCTAAAATAAATAGAAATAAACTTTTTTTATAATAAATAAAATTCCTTGCTAAAAATTAAATTAATCAATAATAAAATCAGTGCAATAAATTGCCTCAGATTTGTAAAATTTAATTATTTGAAGATTTTTTGACAATTTTGTTTAATTTTCGTGTCGATTTTGACGAATTTTGTTAAAACTTTTGACGACTTTTTAAGAATAAAGCATAACAACTCTGACTTGGTTGTCATTCTGTTTGTAATTTCTACACTGTAGGGTGGGTCACTGATATATGAGGAAAAATAAAAGTTCTCGAATCATATTCTAATAGCAATATTTTTTTGTCTTACGCTAAAACAAATAAAATTTGCAAAAAAATGTTAAAAAAGTCTCATCTTAAGCCCGCGTAGGAGCTCCTTAGAATTAAGTATATTTGAAAAAGGTAAATTTTTTAAATTTTAATAATTTATTTACTATCAATTATTATTAATTAAAACTAAAAACATTTTGAATTAAACTTAAAAAAAATAAAAATTTGGTTCTTATACAACAAAATAATTTTTGGTCACATAATCTTGTTTACTGTCAAATCCGGGCATCTCTCGTCTTGATTCAAGTTTCGTCTAAATTAAACCATATCTTGACTTTTTTAGCGCAAAGAGTCATGAAAGCTACTGACACTATTTTCCCTATCCTAAAAGTCGTTAAAATACAGTACAATGCTTTTCTGCAATACAATGCTATTGTTGCTATATTCAAAATTTAACAAAATTGAAGGTCAAAGCCCGGGCTCTTACACTACAAATAAATTAATAATATTTTACAGGGATCAAATTTAGACAAAAATACAACATATTTACGCTATTAGAATCGATAAGAGAAAAAACATTTTTTTGTGACCCACCCTAATATATGTATATTCCTTATGAGTAGCAAGTAGATTTTTTCACGGGAATTCCTGTAAATTTTTTATCCCGAAATCCCGGGATTGAACGTCAATTTTTTTATGGCTTAAAACAGCTGTTGATATTTTGAGGTGTATTGACTACTATTACTTGTTTTAAGGTTTTGTTGACACAAATTAGCTGCTCAAGGTAAATATGCAATTAAATAAAATTTTGATTATTTTTAATATTTAAACACAGGGCACATTACAACAATACGCAAGTTATAAAATGGATGATATGGGCTAAAACTAGCTGCAATTGGTGGGCTTTATATACGGTCAATAACCAGAAGTTCTTTTATGAGAGAGTCAATTCTAAAAAGAGGCTTTAGTCTGCCAAACCCGGAACGTGATGTCCAAAATCTAATTGTTGAGCATTTTTTTAAAGTTAAAAATGATATAAAACACGACATTGAAGCTAAATTAAATCATCAATGTAGATTCTCGTTGGTAATGGATGACTGGAAGAGTATAAAAAACCGAACATACTTAATTAAATATATGTTTACATAGAATTAAAAAAAAATGTTTACAACTTAGGGACGGTTTATATACCCGGAAAGTGCGGGGCTTTTGAAATTCGTAACCTAATGGAAACGAGATAATCGGAATATAACATCAATTTCAAAAAAGATATATGTAGAAGCCAACATAACTGATGGTCCAAATGTCATAAAAACATTTGTAAAAGAAAGCCCTGCCGAAGGAATACTTTGTCCCAACCATGCTTTGCACTAACGAAATTTTTTAAATCACCATCACTAGGGATGCCAATCCCGAAATCGCGATTTTTGTCAATCCCGAAATTGTTAACTTAATTTTTTTGTTTTTCCTTTTTTTATAAAAAGAAATTCATTATGACATTCCCCATGAGAGGATAGGGAACACAATATTGATATTTAATATTTTTTGGCTCCACGAAAAGCCCCCCAATGAAATAACACCCAAACGAGAAATGAAATATTCCCCAAATTTTTTTCATACATTTTTATATATATATATATATATATATGAAATAACACCCAATTTTTTGGGCCCTTTTACATTTTTTTTTGGGAATTATTTCATTCCTCATTTGGGGTTTTTAAATTATGAAATAATCTCCAATGAAATAACACCCAACAAATTTTTAAAATTCGGGGCTTGTTTCATAGCTTGTATAATTTGGGTGTTATTTCATTTTTTATTCGGGGGCTATTTCATTTTTAAAGCTGTTGGTTTTTGGAGGTTATCCTTGCTGAAACTGACTCTTTTATGAATTTTGGGCATAATTTCATTTTTGTTGCTGATGGGGTTTATTTCATTGGGGTTTATTTTATTTTCATCATTGGGTGTTATTTCATATGAAATAACTCCCAAATATTGGGGGTTGTTTCGTTTTCGCTTTGGAGTTTATTTCATTTATTTTTCAATGTTATTTCATTCACTGTTTTTGGGTGTTATTTCCTATTTTTTGGGATTTATTTCATTGGGGGTTATTTCCTGGGCGTTATTTCATTGGGGGGCTTTTCGTGGAGCCATTTTTTTTGATTAATTCTGTTAATACTGTCATTGAAAACGTAAGAAAATAGTTACACTTTGTTATACTTTTCAAGCGTGTCCAATAATTATAAAGAAATTTTAACGTGAGAAGTGCTGAAAATAATTAAACAAGAAAATTTATTAAAGAAAAAAATGTTTTTGAAATGCACAAAACAATTCCCTCGTGCACCAAATACAAAATTTAAACTTTACTCTTTATTGGGTTAAGATTATTAAAGTGTTTTCCGAGAGTTGACATCGAACATACGGTAATTAATGGAGCGATTTCACAATATTAAGTAATGTATTTTGTACACTACATAATTCCTACCGCAAGTAGTGGTGGTTATAAAAATGCGTTTTTGTTAAAATACGATTTTAATGGTTAACTAATTAAATTGATTTTTTTAGTTAATTTCGAATTCAAATTTCAATTATTTTTTTTAATTTATTTAATAAAATTTCAATAGAATCTTACAAATAAATCAAATTCTATGTTGAATTGTTTAATTATTATTTTTTTTATTTAGCTTGAATGAACTGAGGTAATTGAATCAAATATAGCTTTTATGGTAATTATTTTTTTAATTGAATCAAGTTACACATTGTTTGAAATCTTACGTTGTTTTTTTTATCATATTTTTTATTAAATTAGTCATTAAATAAGAAAAGTCACAATTTAAAATTTTTACAAATTTAGGTAATATTTAACTTTAAAATAAAAAAATAATTATAAAACCTTCATTTGGAAACTTCTTTTAAAGACGTTTTTTTTTAAATAAATATCCTTAAAAAGCATTTATCTCTTAATTTTCAAAAATCCCGAATCCCGATATTCCGTAAAATCCCGGGATCCCGGGATTTGATTTTTTTTAATCCCGAATCCCGGGATTTGCGAAAACCAGTCCCGATTGGCATCCCTAACCATCACCTATAAACAAGTATTTCAGCAAACACGTAAAATAATAAAATTATTTAAAACGAGTCCTACAAAAATCTGTTTTACAAAAATACGTAGTAGCACAACTACAAGATGGAACTCAATGGTTCCGATGATGGAGAAATTTTTAATTTTCTAACATCTGATGTTATATTTTTATATTTTATGGTAAACAAAAATTTATGATATGCATACAAAGTCATTTTGGCACAAGAAATCTCATTTTACACAAAAAAAAAATTGTCCATCGTAATTAGCGTTTTCCCAGGACAAAAATCCTGGGATCCCGCACATTTTTCGGGACAAAATTTATTTAATTATGGCAAATTTCCTGCTGATTTAATTGTAAATCAGCTGTGTTATGAAAAAGATCTTAGCCCTTAGGCAGATCTTAGGTTTAATTTACTTTAGTCTAGAGCAAATCTTTAGCATCTTCTCTTAGAAAAAAAGGCGAAAAACTACAGTTTTTGACTTACGACGTTTTCTATCTTTTTTTACATTGATAAAGAATGAACAAACAAAAAATTTTAGCAACGACCGCAGCACGAACAGCTTGTGTGTGTATTGTGTATAGGCTTTGTTGGTGCAAAACTATTTTGCTGCCTTTTTGTTTTTTTTTCGAATGTGTATTTTGTTTTTGTAAAAAATGTTTGTTTTTTTACCAGACAAAAGGGACGAACTTTTATGAGCCGAACCGAACACAATGAGAAATGTGGTTAAAAAAAAACCGAACGGAATTAAATGTTCTCATCTTTTGTTGAGTTGGATAAAAACAGTTTTATATTTGTGTTCGAAAGAAGAAAAACAGGGAAACTTTATTTTTTTAATGATTTACTACACAAACACTATTAGCTTTTGTGTTTTTCACAAATCTACCGAACCGAACACTAAGGAGCGATATTTAGTGTTTATTTTCAAACACTGAAAAAAATACATACAAATCCGACCCTTCAGTAGAGTAAAAATAAATAGATTTTTTTTAAATTTTGTGATTCCCCTTCACTATTAAATAAATGTATTTGAACCTCAGTTTTTAGTAGAAAGTGTCTACCCCAGCCTTACATGGATGAATTTTGTCAATGTTTTCCTTTGTCTTTAAAACAAATCACATCAAAAGTCATTGTTAAAGTAACTGTCAACATTCCCTGCGGTATATTTGTATTCACACTTACGTTAATGTCAGGTAGTCCTTTGTGCTCTGAATATAATGTTCATAAATACGTCACGACAACATAATAAGTAATATGGCGAAGGAAGTATAAACTGCGGCAACAGCACAGCAGTTACTTGAAATCGAGAATGAGTGGAAAATGATACTAAATATATTTGCTTCATTTGTAAGAATATAAAAATAAACGAACATGTGCAAGATACTCCGCGTTAACTCAGGTGGCACGTATGTACAAACACTTTACACGTTAAATGATAAAACCGTTTTATACTTATGTAAATTACATACATGCGAACTCGTATACCAAGATAAGTATTGAGGTTCTTGTACCCTGCAAATAATAGGACAAGTCCAACCACGCGTGTAAAATGTATCCCACAAGGGACTGGGACCAGACCAAAAGTAGCCCAAACGTATGGAAAAAACATGGTCTATTTAGCATTACGATGTTCTAGGGCAGGACCATATAACCCAGCTTTGGGTTACAAAGGAGTAGTTTTAAAACTACTCCATGGTATACTCAAGAGGATTAGTTTTGAAGTCGTTTAAAAACGAAAACATGTCGTTAAAAAACGAGGACATGTCGTCTTACTACAAACACTTTTTAACAATGAAATGGTCAATGCTTGCATTACATCGGACCAGTCCATGGAGTAGTCCATTTGATCAAAATGGATCAGGTGGCCCAATAATATTTGCAGGGTAACATGTGTGAGTGTGTGCGTCGTTATGGATGCGTGAGTGTAGTGATAATCAGGTTATTTACTGCGATTGAAAAGTTTTAAGGACTTGCGATTGTCGTGCAAGTACATCATTCTATTTATGCGTATTTATGAACAAGTGTTAGGCAATTTTATGAAAAAAAGGTTATTTTAAAGAAAAAATTACTTCTAGAGGGTCCGATTGCTACACTTTAAATTTATAAAAACACAACAAGTAAAAGTGTTATTTTTGGCTGTGCCTTCCGAATCTTAATACCCTCCACCGAGAGTAAGAGTATTTCCGGATTGGGCTTTATATGAGCTCTAAACATGATTAACCAATTTTTATTAAAACTAACCTCACAGAATTGTTTGTAATTCTTTGCTGTTGTTGTATTAAGCCTATTTTAAAAGTTTGTTCTCTTTGGGCGGGCCTGTGGTTTACGAAGGAGCAATTATGATGATATTTGGAAGTGTTATTTCTACTCATATACAATAATGATAGGACAGTTTTAACTACAAAAGCATTACTGGTTACGGTTTTGGAAGTGTGTTCCGAAAGAAGGCTTTTAATTGGGCCTATAATAATTATAGACCGATCTTAACGAAATTAAGCAGTGCACGCAGAAAAAAAATATGGTTGGGCATGGTTACGGCAGCTACACTATGTTTATTGCAACAATATATGTATTCTTGTCGTACACAAACAATTTTTATTTTTATAAAATACAATGAATATTATAGTTACTGTAAACATACCAATATTTATCGCAATTATAAATTTGAGTATTTTTGAATGAAACCATTTCATGATATTTAATAGCCATAACATGATAACTTTCTATACGTGTACTCATAATATGTTAAGATGCAATCAAATTATATTTACTCTAATAATATTTTATTATCGCCATTTGTAAAATAATTGTGCATCTGTTGTGTCGTTTGTTGTAAATATGCCTATCAAATTAATTGTTAGTGAATATTAATCAATTAAAAAAAAGTTTAGAAGTAATCATAATATGATATTATTATGATTAACATGACAATAATATGATAACTTCTTCTTAACTTATTATGATTAACATTATAATAACATTTAGGAAGAACTACTCAACCGTCGACAATATTTTCTACCTGGCAAACATTGTAAAACTTAATCAAATAAATGGAAAAACTACTTATGCCTTTTTAGTGGACTTTTCCTGTGCATTCGACACTATTCCTAGAAATAGTTTATTTTATAAGCTCTCCGTTATAGGTCTATCTTCTAAAGTAATTCGTATTTTGCAAAATTCTTATAATCAAACTGAAAGCCGCATTTGGGACGGCAACACTTTCTCTGACTCTATCTCTGTTGATGTAGGTGTTAAACAAGGATGTATATTAAGTCCGATACTATTTTCATTATATCTTAATGATATTGTTGATGAACTCCCTGGTGGAGTGAATGTTGCTGGTACAAATGTGAAAATCCTTCTCTACGCCGATGATATGGTTATTTTGTCTGAATTGCCAACTGAGCTGCAAACCATGGTTGATGCATTTTACAATTACTGTTTAATGTGGAGCTTAACAGTTAACTTAAACAAATCCAAACTTCACAAATCCGCATGCAATCGACCTGTTATTGTGCATTTTGTTGACCAATATATCGGTTTGTGCCATATTAACTGATCTAGCCCTTAATATTCGATTTTTAGGAGGAACTACTTACATACATGCTCTGTTCCCTTGCAAAAATAAAGTGAAAAAATCTAAAGGAAATGTTCACAAATTACGAGGGAAAAAACTTTTCACGATACGGGGAATTTTTTCCCGTGAACATTATTTCACGTTATTACGTGGGAAAAATTATTCACGATAGGGGTGAATATAATGTTCTAAATTGCAGAAAAACTGTGATTATAGCTGCTGTTACATGTTTTGGGACTATCGATAGTATCTATAGTACTATCGATAGTTTCCAAGTACTACCCCGAAGAAGTGGTGATAAGGGGAAGTATGTCTCGAGAAAATATTAAGGACAAAAAATTAATTGAGGTCGGTCATACATTATATCCCACTATATTCAATATTTCAATTAAAATCATAGCTGCATTTCCTATTTTTTTTTATGAATTTTACAAAAAACAAAAATTTTGAAATTTTGATAAAAAAATTTATTTTTTTTTTCAAAAAAAAAAATTGTTTTCTAAAACGACTGCACATATTAAAAAACAGTTTAACCTTTTTTAAAGGAAATTTTATTACGGAGTTTCGGGATTTTTAGTTTTTTCAACAAGCTAAACCGTTTTTGACTTACGAGAACATATTTTGTGCAACCTCCTCCATTTTCGAAATAACGGTTTATCTCGAAAACCAGAGCTAACCAAAAAAAAAAAAAACACTGGATTCAACGACAAGTGCCCAGCTTGTCTAAAAAAGCACAGTTAATATAATTCATTCTTCATTTATTATGATTAACATGACAAAAATATGATTATTTTTTAACTTATTATGATAACCATTATAATAAAAGGATTACCTTTTAACTTATAATGATTTCGAGATAAGAATATGATTAAGGAAAAACTAGTGTGATGTAATATTACGAATATATTTGTTCATAATATGAACAAATAATCGTTATTTGGTGAATTCAATCATTAATCTTATCAAAATATGTTGCTCTTGGAATACATTTACAACAACCATGTTTTTTCTTTGCGTGTGTGATCTCTAGTCGTTTGGAACTACCACATTATTTTCTACGATTGTAGGCGTACGAAAGTATTTTTCTAAAACGGGCTGGTGACTACGTTTAATTATGTGCCGATCTTAACGAAATCTAGTTCTATGATTTCTAGTCACATAAAACGAAGAGCCATCGGTGCATTTTGCAATCAATTTATGTTAGTTTTTGTAACAGATACATAAATTTTTTAAGGGTGGTTGTCCCACATTTGGGTCTATAAGTCCTTTCATACGCAATCGATTATGTTGATTATGTGTATGAAAATCGATAGTGAGTTTTCTTAGCAAATTGTGAATAAAATCAAAACTTGTGCACCGTTTACAATGAAACAAACCGTGATTTTTCTCGCATTTTTATTTTTTATGAATTTTTAAAGAACAAAAAAAAATGATTTTTTTTAGATTGTTATTTTTTTCAAAGCTTCAACAATATCTTTAAAATTAATGGGCAAATTTAAAAACCATGAAAGCATTTTTTATCTGAATATGGTCAAACGTTTTCAAGTTATTCCAATATATGTAGTGAAAGTGCCTTAATTTTGGACATAACGGTATACCTCGATAAGTAGAGCTGATAAAGAAAAAAAAGGCGACAAGATTTGAAATCAGAGACCTCAAATTAGTTAAAATGTTCATCAAAGTTCCAGGCCGCACAAAAAGAGTTCAGTTTTGGCCCCTTGTGTTATCTACAAGATTGCAACTTGTACTTTTCGCACAAAATTAACATGGACAGTAGGGGTATAACCAAAAAAAATACCTATCACGACGGGGTGGCCACTGATGTATATATCAAGAAAACAGTTTTTTGAGATCAATTTGGATAAAAAACCTCCCCCCAAACCGTTTTTTCCATTTTGTTCAAAAAAAGAGTTTCCGTGTTATTTTAACATAATTTTAACTGTTTGGGTGTAGTATAATTAGTGGTATAAGGCTTATTTGTGAAATAGTAAAATATAACTGAATGTTTTTTGTTTTTACAATAGAGATATTGTATTTTTAATTAACAAAAAAAAATACAAATACTAAACTTCAAAGTGATTTGGGGGGGAACTTTTTTAACGCCCGCGAAAAAGTGACCCCAATTTTTATCATAGATTTTCATGGTCTATATGGCATGGATAGGTATTTTTTGATAATTTAAAAAATTGTTCAAAAGTTATACCCCTAATGGACAGGCAACCAGCCATACCGGCGTATAGTTATCGTTTGTCCACTTTAAAAAGTGATTCAAAATAGACCAGTATACTTAAAGCTTGGTCCAGATTTCTCTGTATTATACACATCACCAAAAACGTATTTAATCGATTTTTCCTTAATTTTTGCTTATATATTAAATTGCGATTTAATTTGTTGCTGCCTTCATTGGTCGCACAGGAAAAATATGCAGTTGCATATTTATGGTTTCCCTGCTCGTGAGCAAACACAAATTTTTCATAAGTAATTACATTTATTCATATTTAAATTATTCACTGGTGAAAAACGAGTGAGAAAAGCTCCTTATGCATTTTGTTAAAATGTCTCGGCAATTTGAACGACCATAGCACGAATGGCTTGAGTGTGTATTGTGTACAAGTTTGGTTTTTGTAAAAAATTTGGTTGTTTTTATGCGATTCCAGTGAGGAATTATGTACACGCAAAACAATATGCTGTTTTTGAAGACGAATGATCCAATTTATAAGAATTTGGACCTTGTTCGATCGGTTTTAGCCATCCTTAAAATCAGCAATAAAAATGCATAAATCCGTCATTTATTTAATACTTCGACGCATCAAAAATAGCCCAGCATTACTTTTCCCAAACTTTATTTTATTGTTTTTCATATTTACTTATTTTTGTGGAAGACATATGTATTTGCTTGAAAATTGTCTTAAAAAAATCAAAAATTTTATGTTTTAAATTCTTCTTTTTTAAAACACTCACTCAAGAATAATAACATAACTTTATTAAGTACATTTTTAACATTTAACAAAAATGGTAATATTAATTAGTACCCTTTACACCGTATAAGTTTTTGATAAGGATAAGATACAAGTTTTGCTACTGTTTTTATATTTTATATACGAAGCAAAGAAAAATAAGCGTTAATAATAAAAGAAGGGAAAATATATTAAAAATGTGTAAAATCCCCAAAAAATCCCCAAAATTTTTTTAAAACCACAAAAAAATCCCCAAATTGTTTTTAAACCCCCAAAAAATCCCCCCAAATGACTTTATTCTTCCTTTTTGTTTGCATGAAATCCCCAACTTTGGTGATAAATCCCCAAGTCTGGCAGCCTTGAGTATCAGTAAAAAATCGAAGGATTATTTATAAAAAAATATCTTTATATGTGAGTAAAATTGAAGTTTTCGGCTTCTTTTTAAAAATTGTTTATAATAAAAATATTTTTCTTTAAAACAATTTAATAATCTAGCAAATAAAAATCGTTTAATTAAGAAAACAAATTCGTTTATGTTCTATATTTGTTTAAAATAAAATTTCCCATCATTTGCTCTGGGCTTTCATTTTCTATAACCCACATTTTCCTCTTTTTTCCTATGCCTTTGGCAAAAAAATAAAATTAATTTCATTTGGAACATGTGTGTAAAAACAATTGTGTATTTATTAAAAATAAACAATGTAACTTTTACACAATCAAGAACAAGAAAAATAATAATAATAACCATAATTCCAAATGTAGGGATTTAAATGAATGAGTTTAGTTATTTGGTGTTTTGTTTTGAAATTTGATTATTATAAGCAGAGCTGTGGAAAATACGTATGTTTTTAAATAATAAAATTTAAAATACAAATCGTTACCTAAAACGCAAATGGCCCTTGTTATAACTCACTAATCCAATCAACAGAACCACAAAATATTTAACTAATTCAATTGTTTTAATTTATACATTTAATAAAGTTATTTACATTTATTTATATATTTAATAAAGTTAAAAGTGCATAGAAAATATTCCTGGAAAATATGGAAGGAATAAGACTATTAAAGTATAAAACTTTTTGAGGATTGTAATTTGACTTAGAATACACATTCGAATAATATGAAAAATTATTTAATAAAGTAATTTACATTTATTTAACAAAGTTAGTTACAGTTGTTTACATTTCACTTAATACACATCAGTCCAACTGCAGCTATGCCAGACAACTAACTCAATTTAATCAACAGTGTTGCCAGATCTCCACAGCCCTTACTAACCAAAAATTAAAAGCCGACTTTTTCATTGATTCTGATCAACACAAATGTGCACAAAAAATTTTGAAATCTTTCGATTAGCGATTTTATTAACAAACGGCCGTATCTAAAAAGATTATAAGAAAAACGGTAGAACACCTACTGTCAAAACAACTGGAAGGCTTCGCAAGAAAAATAGAAAAAACATATATTCAGGGGTGTCATAGAATCCAAGTCGTTTCTGCTGTTTGTCGGTTTTGCAAACCAATATTGGTTTCATTAGTTGTCATGAAAACAAGTCGGTTTTGTTATTTTCGAACACAAATAAAACCGATATTCGAATAATCTGTTTTATGTTTTGAAACATGTTTTTACTGCTTTAAATGCAATTTTTGTTTGTTTTTCATGAAAAGAAAATTATATAAAAGAAAATAAGAATGGTAATACAGAAAACATATGAAATAAATGCCATGGTTTTATTATTTGCATTTGTGGTTTACATTTGTGAAATTGTATGTTTTTGCAAAAACATAAAGCGAATTTATTAAAAGTACAAACAAAAATTTATTTATATAGTTTGCGACGAAAGAGCAGAAAAGCTGGGGAAAAAAGTATGCAAAAATCGCGTAAACTCGCGAAAATTTATAATATTTCACACAAGCCATAACATTGATTAAAAGTCCCTAAAACTATAAGGACTGACAAAAATTCGGTAAAAATTGTTAAATTAGCGGAAATTCGCAAAAATTTGCTAACATCGGCATGATAGCAACGTTTAGTATTTATTAGAAATCGTAAAAGCTGTTAAGAACCACAAATATAAGTGGAAAAAACGCGTATATCGAGAACATGGCTAAATTTCGCAAAAAATTGCTTAATTGGAAAATTTAATTAAAATTTATATAATAATACATTGCTATTGTTGCATATTTGCTGAAAAAGTGAGGGAACGACTTTTGCGAGTTTGCAGCAACCTAACTGTTGAATAAATAAAATAAAAATATTAAGCTTTTAACAACTATGTATATGTATTTCCAATAAAAAACAAGAGCTGTATTCAATAAAAAACCGATGATATTGGTTTCTGTGACACCTAAGACCGACACTAATTTTAGTTCGAACAAAAAACCGACAATATTGGATTTCATGACACCAACGTATTTTTTTGTCGGTTTCAAATCCAATTCCAATAAAATTGGTTTCTATGACATCCCAATATATTAAGTTTTCTTAGTATTCTATAATTGCTTCTTTGTATGTATTAAAGACCTTATTTGTTTTAATGAAACAAAATTTGTTTATGGTAAAAAAATTACTGAAATATTGTTTGAGTGAAAACACTTTTTTTTTGTTTGTTTTTGTTTGCATTATAAAATAAGAATTGTTTATCGAAACAAATAAAGGTTATTTTATAAATACTGAAAACAATTTTTTGAGTGTCATTTCTTTTTTTTTGTATTTCCAATTTTTTTCATTAAATTAAGAAAGAATTTTTTTTTTATCTATGTTTCTTATAAAAATATTAAATATAAAATTATATACAAACTTTTTTACTTCGGTGAATATTTTCAAGTCGAGAGGCGCGGATTAGGATTTTATTTTAGACCCATGGTTTCTCCGGAGAATTTTCTTAGAATTTTATGTAGATTACGTTTTTTCTATACGATTAAAAAAAAATCGACTCGCCCTAATGTACATATGTATGTATGTATAAATTACTTATAAACTTTGACTATGTTTTTGTTTGATTATGTTTTAACAAAAAATCGAAGAATATTTGTTTAAAATTAATTTTAAATTGTCCGATTTTTTTAAACAAAAAGACGATCTCTTTATTTTTCTCAAGAAATTGACGATTTTTACACAAGTTTATCTGGCAGCCCTGAATAAAACCAAAACAAGCTAAAAAAAATTAATTAACAAAATATAACAATGGTGTTATTTTCATCATTTAAATTATGCATTCATAATTTAAATTCTTTTTATTTTTTATTTATACAGTGAAACTTCGATATTACGAACTTCGATATAACGAAAAACTCAAAATAACGAATTTTAGCAAAGTTTTTCATACAAAAATGCTCTTTAGCTAAAACAAAGAAATTCTGAGTTATAAAGCCTCTATATAGCGAAGTATTTTTCAATAGCCTCTAAATAACGAAATTATAATTGAAAAATACATACATATCCATTACATTTTATGTGTGTAAGTCATTAAAACCCCGTTATCAAAAGCCTCTACATAACGAAGTCTTGAACTATAGCCTCCATACAACGAAGTTAGAATAAAGCCAAAATGAGTGTATGAAAGCGTAAATTAATTTCTATACGAGAAAAAATTTCTATAATTGATGCTGTTGATCGTGGTGACAAATCTAAGCAAGAAATTGCTAAACAATTTAATATACCGCCGAGTACTATTTCTAAAATTTTAAAAAATCGGGAGATTATTTGCAACACTAAAGCTTTAAAGTGCAAAAGGTTGCGCCTTGCAGAATATGAAGACGTTGAGCAATGTTTGTCTAATTGGTTTACACAATGTCGAAATCAAAACATTCCTTTAGGAGGACCGATGGTAAAAACCAAAGCTGAACAGTTTGCAGCACGTCTGTGACACAACGATTTTAAAGCTTGTAACGGTTGGCTTGATAATTTTAAAAAGCGCCATTATATCGGATTTCGAAAAGTGAGTGGAGAAAGTGCCAGTGTAAGTGATGAATTTTGCTCAGAATGGAATGCATTGTTACCAAGTTTGTTGGCAGAATAAGAGCCGCACAATATTTTTAATGCAGACGAAACTGGACTATTTTTTAAATGCGCACCAGACCAAACAATTGCACTTAAATCCGAAAAATGCCACGGTGGAAAACATAGTAAAGAAAGATTATCTATTTTATTTACTGTTAACAGTACATAATTAACTTAACATAATTTTTTATTTACCTCTTCAATAGTGAATTTTTATTTTGTACATAGTATTTTCGTGTAAAATAGAATTTGAACAAAAAAAACTGTAGTTATAACGAATTTTTTGTCGTATTTCTTTAAATTTCGTTATACCAAGGTTTTACACTGCATATGTATAACGAATCAATAGCTATAACGAAGTATTTTTCTATCCCCTCAAGATTCCTTATATCGAAGTTTCACTGTATATTAAAAAAAACATATAAACATATTTAAAATTTAAAATATCTATATTTTGTTTTTCCCGAACCAATTTCAAATGTGACTTATTTTAATAGTTCTTTTCCTCACGTCGGGCCAATAATTGCTGGAAAATTATTTAAATGACAGATAATTCTTGCGACGGAAAATACAGAAACAATTGTGTGAGAAAAACAATTTTTTGTTTAATTTTGCACTGCTTCTATCCCAATTTACTGGTTTCATGCGGAAAATTTTACGATGCGAGAAATACAGAAACGGGCTACAGAATGAAGTTAAAGACTATGAATTCGCTACTTTATTTTAGGTGTGGCTTAAAATGTTGCGATAGTTTTAAAAAAATATACGATCTCATATAAAATTGCGTTAAGAACATTTATAATAATGATATCTCGATCGATTCTTCAGAAACTGAAGAAGAATATTCATTTGATGACGTATTTAATTTATAAAATGAAATTTTTTATTAAACATGTCATATACGTTTTATTGAAATACCAAATAATAGCCATTTATGTTTGGGTCAAGTTCCTTTGATTTTTTGTTATGTTATCGTACCTTTTGCCTGAAAACGTTTTATGTGCCAATATAAAATACATACGTATGTATATAAAGACGGAAATATACATATGTATTTCTTTTATAGTTTTAAGGCCCGTTTTCACAACTTATAGCTTAAGGTAGGATTTTATCAGACGTATAAAAAGTGTTCCATTATTACAACTTTAGTTTTACCTAACTGTTAGGAAGGACTTTAATTTTCTTTAGTCTAAATTTACACGTTTCATCTTTTGATGCTCTACTTCTTTTCAATTCTCTTTAAAGATGCCAATATACATAATCACACGCAGCAATCATTTTCAACTTTTTTTGGTTAAAAACAATAACAATTTTATTAACAGCGAATCAAAGAGAAAAAGAAAAGAAAAAAAATTACATGCAGCCATCGTTGCGCATATACCAACGAATAAAAACACAAAGCGTACTGACCGAGTACAGGCATCTCCGTACGAACCCCCTTTCTTCTTTCTTCTCTCACCAAAAAACATAAGAGTTGAGCATCAAAAGATGAAACGTGTGAAAGCAGACTTATCGCTCACTTTAGGTTAAAGTAAAGTTTGAATAAAAGAACACTTTGTATAAGGCCGATTAAAGTCTACTTTAAGCTATCGTTTAGTTTTGAAAACGGGCCTTAAAACTATAAAAGAAATACATAAATACATTGTGAAAAAGAGCCTAAGACTTTTTATGTTTATTAAAATTTTATTATTTTTTTAAAACCAGTTTGTTCTATTGATATGATCTGAGTTTATAGGGAAGAATTATGTAATATTAATCATGTATAAATTTATATTAACTAAAATAACAAAAAAAAAATAATACAATTTAAATTTTAGCATTATTTTTTGGCAGTTTAGGATTTTTTTAGCATTATTTTTAAGCCGATTTAGCTTTAAAATATTTTTGGATATGGCCACGCAGTCTGTAATTAAAGCTTATTAGTTTGGCAAAATTGTTTTTTGTTTTCTGTAAAGAAGGAAAGCCAAGCGGTTATACTAAAAGACGTCCCCAATAACAATTATTACAGCCTTAGCAAACTGTGATATTCAGAGAAAATAATTTAAGAAGCCTGCACTGATCCTGATAAAGTTTTTTGTTAAAACTAAATTTTAGTTCTGTTTTTAACGACTAAGCAGTTGAGAGACCACCTCGCTCTTTGTGCTTAAAATGATTTCTTAAGCAGAGTTTTCTGAAATACATACCATTTACAACTTTTTGTTCCATTTTAATAAAAACTCCTTCATATTTAATACAAAATAAGCCAAATCATAAATAATCAAAATAATAACACAGTTTCATGGTTTTGCTGTTTAATTTTCTTAATTCCTTTATTTTGGGAGGTAATAAATGAAAATTGTACAGAAATAAGTGTCCATTTATATTTGATATAAGTTCATTAATTACAACAATAGAAAACAAGTTAATAAGTAGAACTAAAACACACGTTGCAATATTCCACGAGTTCTCCTCTTGAAAACGAAGAGAGAGAGAAATAACAATAAAAATTTGAAAGAATAAAAACACATTAATTTTTTTCTTCCTCTTGCACTTAGAATTAGAAATCAAAATCTTAGAAATGGCAGTATACAAAAAAAAAAGAAATTAAGAAAATTCTCAAACATAAACGAAAAATTTTGCTACATTTCTGCCACCTTTAAGTTTTATTTATTATTTGTTGTCCAGCTCACGACGTAATTACTCGAACGTAGTGCTTGTGTTGGGTTTCTTCACTTGTTCCGCTTTTGCTCATGGCTATTGGTTGTGGTGCCAGTTGGATGCTCTCCTCCCGGTTAATTAAAGCAGTAGCAAAGTTATCTTAGAGTGTGATTTTTGGTATGATTTTGAAAAGTTTGAAATAAATCCTTACAAGGCACATAATGAGTGTAAGGCCAAATGAAGTCTTTAACAGGTTGTGTATGAAGAGCCATCTAGAAAAAAGGGAGGGAAAAAAACAAAAATTATATAAAATGGAAAAAAAGAAAAGAAAATTGCAGTAACATAAATAATTTATTACACAATGGCCAACACTTTTACTCAAATGGTTTGTGGTTATTTTTGCTCACAACTCCCAGTGGGAAATTTAAAGTAGAAGATTATTTTCCACGGACTTTTTCAATAAGAAAATATTGTAAATGTATGAGTAGCCTTAAAAACTTAAATGAAACTAAAAGCAATTCAAATTAATTCGCTTATTAGACGAAATTCTGTTCTGAGTCTCAATTGCTAACTTCTACTTTACAACTCTATCTTGAAGCCAATTTGGTGCTACGGTATTCAGTTTTGGGGCACTGTTGCGGCCTCTAATACCGAAAAAATGCAAAGGCGCAAAAACGAACTTCTTCGAATAATCAACCGATATGTCTGCTAAAAACTCAAATACTCGCAAGCATCTCAATGTGCCCTTGTAGAAACTGTGTTCTCGAAATATAAAGTAAGATATTTAACCCTCATGTGCGCGGCAGAATAAAACACCTTATATTGGACACATTTATGGAAGATACGTAGGAAACATGCGTTTTCGCACTAAAAATCCAGCTTAAACTTTGTAAAATATATATGGGGTTGGCAGCAAACACCCAACTTCTTACATAGATGGCATTTTAAGCTGTTGTTAGTCTCGGCCTGCTTAAAAAAAATTTCTCCATGCGCTTCGATCTCTTGTACGTTGTCTCCAGGATGATTCACATTGGAGTTGTAGGTCTTCCCCGTTTACGCTATCTTTCATATATATTCTCGAAAGCCTCTAATTCGGGAGTATTTGCGTTCATCTGTCCGATGTGTACCAGACAGCGAAACCGTTGTATCTTTATGCGTCTTACTATGTTCACAGTAGTTTTAATCTCAACGCTATGGACCCATAAATTCTACGAATTATTTTACTTTCAAAAATGCCAAACACATATTTATTGATTTTTTGAAAGTTGTTTTCGTTTTGAAATGGTTGCTCGTTTTATTTCAAAGCTAATGTTATTTCCTTATTTACAGCGGATTAAAGGTTGGTTAATTCTTCTACTACCCAGAAACCACAATTGCCAGCTTGCACTTTGTCGCTTTGAAGATTTCGACATAAACAAGTCCCCGGGACCGGATGGTGTTACGGCTGTAGTCTTGAAGAAGTGTTCATGGTCGTAAGCTCGTCCTTTAGCAAAATTATTTAGCTACTCGTACCGGGTAGGCGTTTTTCCTTCTTGCTGAAAGGTGGCCAACGTCCAGCCAATCCCAAAAAAGGGTGAGGCTACAAACCCCGAGAACTACCAACCAATATCAATTTGCTCTACGCTCTCGAAGGTCATGGAGTGCATGATTAATCACCACTTGGTAAATTATCTGGAGTCCAATTCATTTTTATGTGATAAACATTATGGCTTTCGTAGATGTCGTTCTACGGGAGACCTGTTAGCATTTCTTTCGGTACGTTGGAGTCGTTCTTTTCACCAATTTGGCGAAAGCAAAGTGGTTGCTTTCCAAAGCGTTTTGATCGTGTGTGTCACGGTGCAGTCATTTCAAAGCTTATTGCGTTTGGTGTCGGTAGTAATTTCACTCAATTAATATAGATGGGTTCTAATCGGAGGAGTTTCATTTGAATTCAGGTGTACCGCAGGTCTTTGTTCTTTCTCCTACACTTTTTCTTATTTTTTTAACGACCTCCTGGGTCTAACTTCCATTCCTATCTATTCTTTCGCAGATGACAGCGGCATTTGTCATTCATTTTCCTTTGACCATAGACCAAGCCTTACAGAGGTTGCATCTACGACACCGAATAGGAATGACACACTAAATCCTGTGTGAAACTGAAGTTTAGAGAAAAAAGCATTTAAAGTAATTCTACACCCTTTTAGGAACCAGAATCCACTCTTAAGTCCAAACCTGTTTTTTGACACACTAAGTCCCTTTTTCGGAGAAAATCACATATGAGTTCCAGTCGATTCTTTAAGGATCATAGAGCCATAACAAATCTGTTCCATTGAGTTCTGACCGCAGCTATTGCTTTAGTCTCGTCGCAGCTTAAGCTGTTTCTATTTTACGGCGCCAAATGTTAGATGGTCTCCCCCTCTACGACTACCTTGTGGATTCCACTCTTGTGATATTTATTTTCGCAAGGCATGTCCAATCCAGCGCCACTTTGTTTTTAGGATTTCAATATTTATTGGGGTTGGTTGCGTTACTCTCCATAGTCTCGTATTTGATATCGTTTGGTGCCAGAAAATGTTCAAGATTCTGCGCAGGCAGCGGTAAATGAACACTTGAAGGGATTTTATGTCAGGTGGGTCTGTGTTCCAAGATTCGCATCCTTAAAGCAGTACAGACTTGATGCAGAAGTAAAATATGTGGATTTTTGGTCTTAACCGCCAGATGGGACTTAGGAGAAAAAATAAACAACTACCACATTTGATGCGATTTTTAACATGGAACCTCCGGCGCTCAAGTAGCAAAATTTGGTAACAACTTCTATTTCAACACTGTGTATTGATAACAGTTTGTATGTAGACGAATTAATTCGCATCACCTTTGTTTTGGATTAATTCATCTTCCCGGATTTTGCTGCTTCGTTTTGAACGAACTTAATCTTTGCTGCCATATTATTGTAGTTGTGGAATAGCAAGAAGATGTCATCAGCGTCAACGTGAACCTTTAACCTTCTTTAAAATCCTCACGATAATTCTCTTACCTCTCGGGTTGCTCTTGTCATAGTACCGTCTAAGGCACGTTAAATAGTAAAGGTACGCAACCTTGTCTAACCCCTGTGTCAACAGTGAAACTTTCAGTAACCGGAAGCTAACATTTTCGTAAAGAGTTTAAGAAACCGGACAATTTTCGTCCGGCACGGGCAGAATTTTAGTATGTAAAGGGTGGTTAAATTTTAAGGGCCGATGTTGATTTTGAATAAAACACAAATTAATTAGGAAATTATTGTCATTTCTTTTTACTATGATAATATTGGTACGGTTCAATTAGGGATGGGAAAAATATCGGCCAAATGGCCACCGCGACCTCGGCGGCCCACCTCAATCTGATGACTCAAATTTTCGATGACGCTGAGGCATAATTGAGAATCTATGCCGTTAATGTGCCGAATTATCTCATCCTTTAGCTCTTGAATTGTTGCTGGCTAATCGACGTACACCTTTTCTTTCAAATAACACCAAAGAAAGAAGTCCAAAAGTGTCAAATCACAAGAACTTGGCGGTCAATTGACATCGCCGCCACGTGAAATAACACGGCCATTGAATTTGTCGCGGAAAAGAGCCATTGTTTCGTTAGCTGTGTGGCAAGTGGCACAGTCCTGTTGACGTCACCATTAACAGTAAAGATGATGCCGCCAGCTTGTAAACCGCACCAAACAATCACTCTTTGTGGATGCATTGGTTTTTCGACAATCACTCTTGGATTATCATTCGCTCAAATTCGTCAATTCTGTTTATTGACGAATCCACGGAGGTGAAAATGTGCTTCATCACTGAAGATGAAGGGCACGATATGCATTTTGATTTAAACGTCCATTTTCATAATAAAACTGAATTACTTTAAGGAGTTGCTTGATTGCGTATCTTTCCATGGTTCAAATTGAGGTAGTCTGAAATTGAGAAATGTCAAATGAAATGCAGAAAAAAAAATTGACGTTTAGGTGTGGTTCACATTCAACATCGGCCCTTAAAATTTAAATTTGATTAATTATTGCCAGCTCATTTTTATTATTTAAAGATTTAATAAATTCATATTGAAAAAGAAAAGTTTTTAATAAAAACTCGGCATTACCTGCGCTATTTAGACGCTAATTTTTATTAAAAATCAACCTTAACCACAGACACTGCAGAATCCTTCCCTTTTTATTTATCAAAGTTTAATGAAACATTTTTCTACAGCAAGGTTTACACAAATGTAAGGTTGCACTGTGCTGCAGTAGCAAGTGACCTTTCTTCGAAATAAACACACAAAAAAATGTAATTAAAAACTACTTAGCTTAAGAAATACGAGTGCATTTATAGTATTATGTATGTATATATGATTTCCTTTTCATAATAAGTATGCAATTAATTTCGTGCATTCTTGCTTGGTCTGTATCATTGCCGAAAGATTTTAAACTTTAAACAATCGATTAAAACAGAAGTGAACTAAAAAAAAAATATTTAAAAAATTGGTTTCTCTGACACCAATTTAACGAATACACGTGCAAAGATATTATCAGTCATTATAGTTGATCAATTCTCTATGTGCTTTATTTAATAACTTACCTACGATAAAAAGTTTTCCTTTTTCTTAAATCCTTTTCAGTATCCTTGAAGAAATACTTGCGTATGCCGCTTAAATACGAACGAAAATATTCATTCCAATTAATAGTGCTGGTATTGAATTGTAAAACTTTCTTCTCTTCCTCTGTCATCAGTGCATCCAGTTCGGCAATATTTCGATTTGTGAACATCCACTCTTTGAGACCGAACCAGGACATCATATAAATGATTCTTGTAATCTTTGAGTAAGCCTTAATATAACTTTGGTAAAATGGGAGGGGGTAGGGGAAATAAGAATAATAGTTACATCGCTCATCATTTATATTTGACTTGGAATGCATTCATCATTTATTGTATAAAAATTGCTGTTCGAATTCGCTTTTAAAGTGAATCATGCCAAGTTTTTTTTTCAATTTATTGTATTTTATTTTTTTTCTTCTTTCAGATAAATAATTGACATACTTACATGCATTTTTGTCCAGTTGCCATGGCAATTAAATCTAGAACATAAGCCGGTAGATGATGTAGAAATATCGAGGCGGCATAATGTAATGGCTTCCATGGTATTATTATGTACGAAAAGCACCTGGTCAAACAAAACAACAAAAAAAAAAGAACATTAAAAAGGAATGAACGAACAACTTGTACAGATACACACACTCTACGAGATTTTTGTATTTTAAAATAATAACAATGACACTTTGTTCCACTTAGTTTTTGTCCGTCCCTTAAAATATTGTTGGTGGGGTTGCTTTAAATAGGGGAATATAAAATGGAAAAGGCTGTTTTATTATAGTAGATCCTTTGCTTTGTAACACAAAGTCGATTTTAAATTTCTTTACTGTTCTTATACAGAAAAAAATAAGAAATAATTTCAATTAAAAAATGTATTATGTTAATTCAAAAATTAATTGAATTTGCACCGTTCAACCAATTAATAGTATCAATTAACTGCCTATTCCAGACGTGCAAAAGAATTCATTGTTTCGTACAAATACATTTAAAACAAAAACACAATTTTTACAATTTGTTGTTGTTTTAAATGTTATTATTAGAAAGAAAGAGCTCTTTCGCACGTCAGAAATTGGCTATAAATATTTTTATACCCTCCACCATAATTAGTTGTGAAGAGGGTATATTAAGTTTGTTTTGATATTAACAACATTTCATTCATTAAATAATTAAATTTTTGATTAAAACTGCTTTCATTTTTGATTACTGTCTTAATTAAAAAAAAAATTTAATGCATTTTTTCTATGTGACCTTCTCCGAGAAGGGACCTGGTGTGTCAAAATACGGGTTTAAACTTAAGACTGGATTCTGGTACGTAATAGGGTGTAAAAAAAGATGAAATGCGTTTTTGTCAAAGTCTTGTATAAATTATTGTATTTTGTTATTGATTGGGGATTAACTTGGATCATTTCACAAAATAATTTTTTAACAAAAAGTACCTAGAGTACAAAATTTTACCCTTTTTGTTCCACCAATTCAATATTATCCAAATGCATGATTCGAATAATAGTGAAAATTTGTGCTGAAAAAGGGCAAAACAAGAAAAAGAAAGACAAAGAAATGAAAAAAAAAAATTCTCTGGACTTCCATCAGGGCTACCAATGTGCAATACTGTAAACTATAGCAAAGTATACATCATGCAGTTGTTGGCAGCACTGCATGTTAATTTCTTATAACATGGTCCATACTACAGTACATTGGACCATGCTGTATGTAGTCAATTTAAGCCACAATGGGCCACGTAGTCCAATATTATCTGTAGGGTTGTTGAACTAATGCATTTGTTTAACGTGGTTTGTGTTTTGTTACTTTTGTTTTGATCACGCCAAATTGATTGTTGCGGCCTGTTTTTACAGATTGCCACTTCACTACCAAAAACAGCTTTCTGTCTTTTTCTTCGAAAGCTGCATTCACAACTGACTTAGGCCCTTTGCATGTTGTGAAATTGAATTTTTTGAGAACCTTTTCGTTTGAAATGTTTGAAATGAAACAAAAATGCCATAAGTTGGAACAAACAACTGTTTTTCTCACTAAACTGCGTCTGTAACTTTTTTTGGCAAGTACAAGTTGTCACGTGAGGAAATTTATCGCCAATTCACAGAAAAAGTGCGTCTGTAACATTTTTGTGAAAAAAAGTTCCGGCTTTAAACTCTCAGATAAACTCACGAATAAAAACTGGGCAAGAAAAAATTTTAACACTAAAAAACAATTAATAATGCAAAGAATATTATTAATAATAATATCTATTTTGTTCTTGGTACTTTTTTTCATTGTTTATTTTGCTTTTAACATTTTTATAAAATATACGAATGTTTTCAAAACTCATTTGCAAACAAGAAACATTAAAGTCGCACTATACATTATTTGGTATAGCCGACCGTTGTATTTTCGCTGCCGTCGTTGAAAATTTTTAAATTTTAGTAAATTTTGGTCGCCGGCAACGATATGTGTTACTGGCGTTCTCGACGTCTGCAATGCTACATCGGCTTCGAGTGCAATGTTATGACCAGGGAAACCAAAAATATGCAATTGAATGTTTTTCCTTGGGCGACCAATGAAGGCAGTAACAATATATTTATTCGTTTTAGAGTTTTTATAAATTTTGGCATCGATTTAGTGCATATTTTACCGTTTACAGCCTTTTTTTGCATTATTTAGTGAAATACGCTTTTCTGCAGCATGTTTCAAGTTTTTAACGCATATTTTGCCTTTTTAAAGCATATTTTGATACATTTCAAATTTGTTTAAATGCCTACAAGAGCTTCCGTAGCAAATAAAAATTTGTTTTTGCAAAATGTTTGCTTTTCTGTTTTCAATGTCTGTCTGTATGCCCAACGTGTTGCTTCATTTTCGCCAAATACTTCAAATTTTTACTCAAAAATTGTAAGACAAAGCAGGTTTTCATTAAAGGAAAATGTTATTTTTAATTTTATTCATAAGGAAACATTAAGGAAGAATCCATTCTGGCGATGTGCAATAAATACAAATCTGAACCAATTTTTTAGTACACCCATCGACTGAGAATCACTTTTAAAGTGATTTAACGATGCCCATCCATCTGTCTGGCTGGTTGTCTGTCCATGTTAGCCTTGCGCGCAAAGTAAAAGTTGCAATTTTGTTCATTATTTTATCAAATTTGGTAAATAAATTTTAATTGTACTAAGGACGAAGTCTATGTAAGTGGTGAGAATCGGTCTATAATTTTACATATTCCCCATAAAAACTTTTTTCCACATTAGACTCTTTGTGTCCATAAACCATCTTATTATATTGGCATTTAGAATTAATTCGCCCCATAAATATTTTACTGCAAATTAAATACTTTTGAGAATTGTAATTTGACTTAGAATACACATTCGAATAATATGAAAATTTATAAAAAAAATAAAAATTTTTTGTGTACGACACCCATATATTTTTACAATAAACACAGTGTAGTTGCCGTAACCATGCCCAACCATATGTTTTCTATGCGTGTATGGGTCCACAAAGCAGCTCCATCTTACACGGTTTGTTGCAGTTGTGTTCGCGTCTTCCCATGTAAGATTTCACTGTCCTATTATCAAAGTAATTTTTGGGAATACAAAATTTACAAGATTTTGTTACGTGCTTAATTCCCAATTTTTATTATTGATAAAAACAATGAAATCTTTCTAATTAAAAAAGATTTTTTTATTAAAAATTTATTTGTTGTGTTATTTTTAATTTCTAAAGGGCTTGAAAAACACTCTTTACGATTTTGGAAAATTTTCAATCCAAATTTTGATATTTAATTAGGCTTAAGTTCATTTATTTTTATAAAGAAAGGAATTTTACAACATGAAATTAATTAAAAATTATTGATAATTTTTCATTCTTGACTGACCTGAGGCTCGAACCCAGGTGATTTTATGGACAGGTAACCCTTACATGTTTCGATTGCATCCACTCAATCTCTTCAGATGGGTTTACCGTTTAACACTCGCAGCCATTATCGACTGCTGGCAGTCAATAGTAAAACATCTATTTTTAAAACAAATTGTATTTAACCTTTTCAAAAATTTTTTTTTATATATTAAGGAAAATTATTTAGTAAAAAAACGGTTTTTGTTAAATACAACCTCTTTTTTGAAATTGAATCAGCCTTTCAAAAAAAAGTAGCGTGCAAAAAAGGTCTACTCACATAAAAATAAACACTTCAAAAACTAATGTTTGTCTGCATGTGTCATTTTTCTACTTTTTTTTTGTTTGTGTGGGTTTGTTTACTATATATATTTATATATAACAGTAAGAGCATCCTGCCTCGATATGTGTTGCATGTGCACTTTTTTAATGTTGCATACGCATATGTGTTCGTTGGAGTGATTTTTGCAAATAATATACAAAATACAGATGTACAAACACTTGTGCTCTTACGTGCACACTCAGCAGCACTTTACTATTAGTTCTATCATCAAATGCTTGGTATCGATATTGTTGTATCGGTTTTAGGTTGCAATGCAGATAAAGTTATTGGATGGAATAGTTTGCCAAGTGTTTAAAGTTAGTTGTGGCAATAGAAATACACACGCTATCTGCACAATAGACTGGTTCAAATAAGGTAATAAATAAAATAATAAAGTCGGTTAAATTCAGCTAAAATATAAGTTTTAAAATTTGACTTAATCAATGGGCAGCCGACACAAGGATGGCTCACTTGAGTTCTTATATCGTTTCCTTTTTGCTACCCTAATACAGGAACCAGAGTTAAGCCAGTTTGTACCAGATTATACTCCAGAAATTACTGCAGCCTCGAACCATTTCGATTTCCTGCAGAAAATAAATATCCACCTTAGCTCTACGATAGATAGCAATTCTGGACTCCCAAAATTCCGCATTGGCAGATAAAGTGAAACACCTCATTATAACAACTTCTGCAGTAGTCATTATAACCTAGGCCCATCCACATCGTATAGGTCCCTCTCAACACTATCCCCGCCAAATGGCCGATATCGCCGTCATAATCTGGTCTAAGTTAATAACTCGCATAAAAAATTCACTATGCTTCAGGAGAAATAACACAAATTTAAAGTTCAGTGGTACCAGTCTAATGTTCTATTATTGTTGCATGAATATGTTACTATTGCTTTATCGGAAATCTCTTTTTTATTGTAATTCACACGACATATGGGAAATATATCATACCTCCTGAAATTTCTAAATAAAAGTATTGTTAACCCATTTACGCCCGGTTTACTCATATGTGGACGATTGCTCAATATTTAGTTTCGATGTCTTTTATTTCGTTTATAAGCAAATTTGCATTAACAAAGATTGTGACTTTTAAACAAAATAGGCTCTTTTACAATTACATGATTAACGGCCAATTTCACCAAGTTCAGTTATAATTAACTAACAGTTATAGCTGTCAAAACATACTGTTAACTGTTAGTTAAAGTAATAGTTAGTTTAATTCATACCTTTGAAAAGCTACGTTATAGGCCAAAGCTACGCTATTATTTTTCATTTATACGTGAATGCTTTTACGCATTTTTAGCCTGGATTTATTTAAATAAATCGTTTAAGCAAATTCTAATGAAATTAGTAATAAATAACGACTATTCAACGAAAGGAGGCTTATTTTAGTATGGTTTCCTGAAATGGGAAAAATATATTGTTGTTTACTTGTTGCAAGTGTTAGCCATGTCTTTCTGAAATCAAAAGTAATGTCTGGTAAAAGTTTTATGGAAATTAAGTTTTTTTACATTTCTACGACAGTTAGTTTTCTTCAAGACCCCTCAATAAGATGTTTAAATTAAAATCTCTAAAATCACCACTGCGCGAAGAGAAAAAACATGTTTAAATATGGTCACCTCCAACAAAACTATTTTTAAAGATAATTTTAAATATATTATGTTTAATTTAACCATATTGTATTTAACCCTACTGGGATAAAATGTATGATAGACCTCAATTAATTTTTTATCCTTTACATTTTCTCGAGACATATTTGCCCCTTATCCCCACTACTTAGGAGGGCTCGCAAATATTGCATTTTATGAAATTCTTGAATTCGACTTTTGTGAATAAAAGTGTGAGCAAGTGTGATTTAAAAAATTTTTAGCCTGTTTTGTTTGCAGCTTCGTTTTTTATATGTCTGCAAAAAATTAGAAGCATTGCTGCATTTTCCAATTTTTTATGAATTTTTTAAAAAAAAATTTCGAAATTTTGTTATTTTGTTTTGTGAAAGGGTGGGTTCGATTCCCGCGCAGACAATAATAAAAAATATCAATAAATTTTAATTAATTTCATGGAGTATTATTATAAACTTTGAAAACTGTATCGTTTTCAAAAATTGATTTCAATTTCAATTTTACTAGAATTCAATTCAATTCCTTTAAAATGTGCATTTAAAAAAAGTGTATTTAAAAAATAAATCTACCAAAGAATTTCTTACGAATTATATTTAAGAAAAATATGAAAAACTTACTTTTAACTGTACAACTGCATTAAAAAACAAAATTGTTTTTTAAGAAGTCCTAAAAAAGGACATACTTCAAAAAAGTACTTTTAAACACTGTCTGTTAAAAAACTAATTTAAAAAAAAATGCTCTTTAAATATCTTATAAAAAGTACCTTTTAAGGAATACATACCCTTTGAAATATTTATAAGACATGCTTTAAAAAAGTACATTAAAAAATCTTAAAATAGTTTCTCTTAAGATGTATATTTTGAAAAAGTACATTATAAAAAGACACCTTAAATGTACTTCATGTAAAAAAGAAGTACAATTTAAGAAAAGTGTTTATTCTTAAGAACACTATCAAACTTTACCATTTGTGGAAAAAATTACCTTTTTTCGGCAAAGAAAATAGAAAAATATTTGCTTTTTAACACGGAAGCGTATCCAATAATCGTTTTCAGTCAAATTTATTATACTGACTTGATTTACATAACAAATGTTATTTTGATAGTTTGTACAACTATTGAGTATCTACAAGTTAATAAATAAATACATAAACTCATACCGATACAAAAATGCAAATGTATAAAACAACAGGAAGATACCCAACAAACACAAACTTAAAATTAAAAAAAAAATATATATAACGAATTTTTCCTATGATATCAACTTGAACTTTTCTTTTAAAATTATTGCGAAATTAAAAAAAAAAATTTATTCAAATGAATTCTTAAAAAAAAAACAATTAAGTTGTATTAAAAGTTTAACTTACAAATGTGCAGAGAAAAATTGTTTTATAAACCTGAAATACATAATTAAATATGAAAATGATATTTAAATTATTATTTTAGGTCGTTTTTAATATGACATCAAGCTTTAATGTTTGCTGGGCTTTAATCTGTGTAGTAGTGGTACATAAGACCCTGCAGATAAAATCGTTACTAGTAAGGTTTTGGACTAGCTTATTACGAATGAGAAAGATGAAGAAATTTTGTTCGCCCTACTTTATACTTGACGCCGCGCCGTTTGTTTTTAAACAACAACTTGTTCATTACAGGAAAAACAACAACTCTACAAATTAAAAATAAAAAAACTATTTACTTCTCTCTCGTTGAAACAACTACAACACTAAGTGCTGGTTCACACACGTCAAGTTTGACTCGTCAAGTCTTGAGCATTTAGGAGAGAAGGGAAAAGAGAAGGTCATTTCTTTTCCCCTTTCTCCTAAAAACTCAAGACTTGACGAGACAAACTTGACGTGTGTGAACCGGCACTAAAAGAATAAAAACGTAAATTTTTGGCTTTAGACTCTAAAATTTTTGACATCACTGCTTTAGAGATTACAAATTATTTTCCTGTTTAAAAAATAAACAAAGAAAGGGAAAATTCACGTTTCCTTTTTGTTGAAATTATTGAGCTAAATACATTTAATTCTGCAATGTAGAATGATGACGAAACCCATATCGGGACATTCGGCTTGTTTCTTATAATTCTGTAAAAAAAGGGGAATTCAACAAAATTGAAACATGGTGTACATAATAGGAAAATAAATAATACAATCTTCTCTTTGTCTCTCTCTCTTTCTGGTTCCAGGTGTAAGTGCTTAAGAATTATTCAAAAATAAATAAAGTACACTATAAATTAATAATCGTCAAATTCATTTTGCTTTTATTAGTCAGTATCAGGGCAATTTTAAAATGGCATAAAAAGGGGTTAAAAATGGCTTGCAAAATTACACGAAAAAGTAAGAAAAATAGAACAAAATGGCTAAACTTTCAAAAATAAACATGTTGTTATTTAAGAAACATTTGTTGCTTCAAATTGTAAAAAAATAAATAATCTCCTGTTATCGCTTTAAAAACAGACCAATAAATGGAAGACCCTCAGAATCGCTAGTCGTAACTGGAGCATATTTGAACGTTAAAAGCTCAGATAGAGAAAGGTTGTCAATAAGTTAACCGCCTCACTTTCATTAAAATATGAGTAGTCCACTTGTGAACACCGCTAAGTTAAATCAAAACACAAAACTCTAAGAAAATCGATTAAATCTGTTTTTTAATAATGAAATACCCAGCCATATAGAGATTTTTGCAGAAGTATTAACCAGAAGTTCCACGTAACTTACAGAGTTTTTTACGAAATTGATAATGGCCTAATGAGGCATTTTAAAAAACAAATAAATTGGCGGCTTTAACAGAATTTTTATTTGTTTTAACTCAGCGGTGTTTGCAAGTCGACATCTTCCATATACTATTCAAATTATATTAATTCCCTAAGCAAATCCCGCAAAGCTCTAAACTTGTCTGCAGGAACCAGAGTCTCTGGCGGGAATCGAACCCGCAACCCCGGCGCTTATAGACTAGTTTTTTTTAAACTTTTCAACAAAATCTTTTTTACTGACATCCTTAATATTTTCCTAAGCAGTGTCAATTAAGCCTAAGCTTTCATTTATAACTAAAAAGCCCTTTTGTTTGTAATTTTGCAGATGCATTGAAATTAATCTTTTATGAACACGTAGTCACTTTTTACGTTGGATTTTTGCAACAATCATTTAGCATTTCGAATAGATTGTGTCTCATATTCGCAAAAAAATTTATTTTTTAGCAAGCGAGTCCAAAAATGGCTTTTTAACGAAATAATTGTAGAAATGGCAAAAATGGCAAAAAAATAAAATAAAATAAAAAACTTGCCCTGGTAATTAAATAAAACAACTAGTTATTAACTATTATAAAATTGCATTAAAATAACATGGCTGGTCTCCTATGACAACCCAACGTTAATAACGATAGTTTGGTATATGAAAACATCAAAAGTCCAACTAGTTTTAAGAAAATACCAACCAGTATATTTCTAGCTAAATACTAGTTACTTTGTCTGCAGGGGTTTCGTATTCCTGTTTTCGTATGTATGTATCAGTTACGAGCATGTATTGTGGTTGTTCTCATACGTTTTTATTGTTTGTTTTTTTTTTTTTTTTTTATTAAATCCATAAAATATGTCAAATTCATTCGAGCACAAGTCGTTAAAAAACCACCATTGTTAAAGGGGAGCGTAAGGTGTTTTATTTCTATAATCTTTTTTTACGGGTTTTGAACAAAAAAAATATTAACTGCAAGTAGTTAAAAATTGTTTAAATCGAACAAAAATGCATTATAAATTTGTAAATTCTAACATTGGCCGGTAGTGCTTTTTAAACCACAAGTGTTTCGTTTAAAAATGTTAACCAAAAAATTAACCATTTTGCTATTCACTTACACTTTTCATGACATCTGCTGGCGTTAAAGCCAGCTGTTTCAGTCAGCTGTTATTTTTAACAAAAAAAGTTTTGGTTTATTAACACCAAAATGTTTGGTGTGGTTATATCCGCTTTGAAAAGTGTTTATTTATCGTTGACAAATGAGAAAGTCAAATTCGATTGACATTTTTGTTCTGTAAGTTTTAGCAAGTCATCATGAATAACCCAGAATATATGTACATATATACTTTATAGGATCGTAGAAACTACAAACGGAATCATAATATTATAAGTACCGTTTCCACCTGTTTATCTTGTTTGTCCTTACCACAATGCCTTATCGAATGGTTCATGAAATCCTTTACGTGCCAGATGCATGTATTGGCCCCAAGATAAATTATTTTTGTCAAAAATATAATTATAAACTGGAATTTCAGGTCGAATTTCAGTTTCCTTAAGTAAAGCATTATATCTGAAATTATTAAAAAATGTATAAATATCATTTATTTTTGCTACCATTTCAGATTCTTCTGCGGAAACATACCGTCTTGCAACATCCCAGGCAGTTGAAATCATAGCATTGACACAATAATCGGCTGGCACCATATTCGCCTTACGTTTGGCATTTCCGTAAATACAGCGTACCAAACCTCGTGCAGACCATGTACAAAGACCCGAAGGACCATATAAATTATCCGTCCATCCGGGTATGGGATCCTTGTAAGTAGACATAACTGGAAAACAGTAGAGATTATAGATTTTTATTATGTATAAAAAGATATTTCTATTAAGTTTGATGCCTTTTGAAAGATAAACAAGTTAGCAAGACTTGTTTAATACAATACGACCTAAGTAGACATTTTTCTTTAACCACAAAACCAAAAATTTCTTAAAATTGCAAGTTAAACTGAAGGTCTTTGCACTTTATTGTACGAATTCATGCATAATAATCGCTTTTGGAAAAACAGTCATAACTGAAAATAGTACTAACAAGAATTTTACAATCAAAAAGATTCTCACACTTTTCTGAATATATTAATAATTTTTGTTTAGACATTTTTGCGTTCAATTTACATAATTGTAAAAATCTACAATAATGAATTATAACATTTTTCCTGCAAATGACCAATACCTGTATACAATGTAAATGCACAAAAGCACAGCAAGGATACTTTATTTGTTCACTGCATGTATGTATATCTATATGTAATTATGTGTGTATGTGTGTGTAAGTATTTAGTTTGTTAGTTATTTGTTTGTTTGTATCTCTTTTACATACTATTGCATCTGAATGACAAACTTTTGTTTGGCTTATCTATTTACATCTTTTGCTCTGAATCTCAGGACCAGAAAAACATAGTTGTTTTTTACTTTTATTTGAATTTTAGGTAAACATGAAGACATTTGCTAAAATTTTACATTCGAATTTGAAAAAAATATTAGGGTGGTTTCAAAAATGAAACAACAAATTTATAAAAGAGGCTTTTAAAAGTAAATTTGTCAAAAGTTGTTCTTAATGAGGGACATTTTAGAAGGCACTTCTTAAAATGAGACTATTTCGCAACGATCAAGGCAGATCAGATACAACTTCAACTGTTTTATTCAAAATTTGTGGACCTTTGTGGAAGGAATAACAGGCTATAATAATAATAACTATTTACGTTAATTTTGGGAGTACATAATTGTTTTTCCTAATAAGATTTCGTTTTATTGTGCTAATTGCCCAATTTTTAATTAATAGACTGAAATTTATTGTTGTAGGATAAGCCAGTTCCTATGCGCATTTCACTGGTTGCTTAGGCCAGATCATCACAACACCTTTACCCATAAACTTTAGAAAATCTAAAGATATTTTGCAAATAAAACTGCAGAGTGAATGAAAATTACAAACACTCAAGTCTTATTTACAACGATATCAAACCTTAGACAAAATGCCAACAATCAACAGTGAGTTTATCTTTTCTTACATTCCCGACAACAATTGGTTATGTGGCTATTTATTCTCTCCCACACAATTACTAAAGGGTTTTCCAATAAGGACTTGACAACTTTTTTTTTGGAATAAAACGCAAATCATTTGAGATATTTCCAAAACTTTATGATCGACTTGAAATACAATCAAAACATTTAGGAATGGAACTCAACTTCGATCATATGGCCACCGCGGGCACGTCGGCAGCGGTCGATTCGTTGGACCCAATTTTCGATGAATCAGTCACACATTTCGGCCGTAAACGCCGCTATTTCGCGTTCAATCGCACGAACGAGGCGGCCAATTAACTGGTCCATTTCTTGAGATAACACGCTCACCAAACTTAAGGCTCAGTTAGACGGGAGTAGCAGTAAAGTTACAAATCAGCTTCTTCATTTTGTTGTATGTAAAGCAACAAAAATGATTATAGTTAGCAGTAAGATGTTACGTCTCAATCTGTAAGAAATAGACTCTTTAACGGTAAGGATAAGTTAATGTTACTCCCGGCTAACTGAGCCGTTACTCGTCAATAAATCTATGTTGAGGCCACATGTCTTCAAATTCCATATTTTCCAACTCGGGCCAAAAATAATCGGTAATCATGGCGCAATAACTATCGCCATTCACAGTAACGTCACGATAGTTATTGTTGACGAAACAATATGGACCAATGACGCCGTCGGCATGGAAACTGCACCAAACAGTTATTTTTTGTGGATGATGTGGTAATTCATGAAGCAGAAGTGGTTTTTTTACCAAACCAATATCGCATATTTAGCTTATTGACGAACTGAAGATCATCATCTTGGCGCATCTTCTCCAGAGCCCAATCGGAGAAAGGACGTTGCGACAAATGGTCCGTCGGCTTCAATTCTTGAGTCAGCTTGGTCTTGTATGGGTATAAAATAAGATCTTTACGCAAAATTCACCATAAAGTGGTCTTGACGATGCCCAGTTCTAGAGAAAGCCGCGAGATCGACTGCATTGGATCGTTTGCTACGGCCGGCACAACGGCAGCGATATTTTCTTCACTTCGACCTACCCGTTGTCTCACTGGCACGGCAGAATCACACAATGTGTATGTAGACTAAACTTTTTATTGTTTGTCTTCTAGGGCGAGAATAACTCCCGAAAATTTGAGTTAACGCTCCTAAAGTTGACGTCAAAGACTCCGAATTTCGGTTGTACATTTTTTACAATTTGCATACGTTGTTCGTTCGTGTACTTTACCATGATGAAAGTGTTGAGTTTACTGAAAAAAACGAAAGTAACAGTTTCAAAGTTCAAAGTTGTCAAGTGCCTATTGCGATTTGACATGGAATTACCCATATATCAACGATATTACTGTAGAAAATGTTGTTAATATCAAAAAATATTTAAGTGCTACAATTTATTTGATTGCTGGTGCAAATTTAATTAATTTTTTAAAAATATTGAACATTTTTTAATCGAAATAAATTCTTATTTGGGGTCAAGCGGAATGTGTGGACCCTGCATTTGATAGTTATAACAACAAGCGTTACATATGTAAAAAAGGGATTTTTTCCGTAAAAAGTACATTTTCTTGAAAGTACCTTTGTTTGACATAAAAACTTTATTTAGTAGAAAAGCTAATGTATTAAAATTTTAAGAATATTTATTAAAATGTGGTATTTGAAAAGCCCTTTTAGTCATTAAGTCCGGATTCACACTATGAAAGTATTCTTTTGGAGAGAGGAGAGAGAAAAGTAGTATATTATATTCCCCTCTTAACAATAAACACAGACTTTCTGAAAGAAAACTTTCCTAGTGTGAACCCAGACTAAGAAAACCTAATTATATCAAAAAGGTAAATTTTTAAAGCGTACATTTTGCAAAATATTTAACAAATAAGATTTTTGCTCTAAAAAAGGTATTTTTTTTAATACTTAAAGGTTTAAAAAGAGCAAACTATTTTAAGTGTTAAAAAACAAATTTTTTAGTTCATGTTATAAAAATCCCCCCTAATTTTTTTATCTTACAAAGGACACAAAGATTGTTACACAACCATTGGGACATTATTTTACTTACTAATGTTCATGTTCCAAAAAAAAAAAAAAAATTTGCAAAATAGTAATTTTTTATCATTTAGATTCTTTGCAACATTTTTTTACAAACTAAAACCATTAACTGACTGTTCATAATGACTTGCAACGTTTCTTTTTTGTTTATTTTTTTTTTTTTGTAATTATATTCCACTTGTTACCCAGGGGGTTGTTTGTCTGCTTTACTCCTGCATCGAGTACTACGAGTGCAAAATATTAATATTCCCATGCTCGTATATCAAATAGCAAATATCAGATGAAAACAAAAAGACTAACAAGAATTGAACTTACCAATGGGTGGTCTAAATATGCCAGCCGGCAAATAAAACGCCCGATGATTTACCAAATTCTCAGCACATTTTTTGGTCATCGTGTAGGTGTTGGGCATTTCTCCGATCAAGCAGGGGCGAAACTTTTCTAAAGTTTCATCGTCAAAGATGCGGAATATCTAGAAAATTTCAAGGAATGTATAAGTATTTTGCTTGTTTAATGTTGTACATAGTTTAGCAAATAGTACCTACCTGCATTATTTTCTCATAGCCAATTTCATTTTCATAAACTTTTTCCTGAATTTTCTTCAGATTGCAATTGCAGTATAAAGTTGAAATGTGAACAAAGGACTAGAGGGATATTTAATATGTATGTAATTTCTAAATGTTTTTTTAAATTTACTTAATGTAAAACTTTGTAAATTTAATTTGAAGCTTGTTTTATTGACAATAATGTTTTGTTGTTTTTCAACACTTTTCCTACCTTTAACTTTTTCATTTCCATCGCTAAATCCAATATTTTCTTTGTTCCCAAAACATTGATGACGATAGCATCACCAATTTTTTCATTAAATTTCACAGATGCAACAACATTGAAAACAATCTGTAAATTAAAAAACAAAAAATACACTTCAGTGTCTAGTGAAAAATTGAAACATGCTTTCAATTAACTCATTGATAAACTATACAGACAAATATTTGTATGTTTTTACGTTTTTGGAAATATTTACTTGAATATACATATTTGCTTTGTATATGTAAACGACTATAAAGCTCAAACTTATTTTTTTTTTAGTGTAACATTTTATTTACATGAATTTACTTGTTACGAAACAAACTTTTTTGTGTTGATTTTTATAGGGTTTCTATGTGAGAAACAATTGAACCGAAATTTAACTAAATATCTGAATGGTAAAATTTTCGATGGAAGCCGAAAAAGGCTCTATCTAATAATTAACAGATGGCGTAGAAAAGCGACTAGCGAAGAAACCGAATAAAATATTAAGGTATGTGATTTTAAGAACAAACCAAAAACTTAAGGCGAAAATTTAGTTTTTAGTATCTTTAAAAATTGAATTTTAATATATTTTTATTTAATTTTGCAAACATTTTTCTGATAACTTTTTTTATACTTTTTAATACAGGTGGAAAGCGTATACACATAAGGGTGACCGTTAAAATCAAATGATGAATTTGTCTTTAATTTTGTTGAAAACCATTTTTATTGTTCATTAAAAAAAACAGACCAAAAAACAGATCGAGTTCTATCTCGATTCGAAAGCAATTTTATTTCAGTCGATACTTAACGAATCAAAATTATTTTTTCAGTATTGTGGAACTCAAATTAATACTTTATAACCCTTAACAAAATAATTCCGATTCGTTGAGTATTGACTAAAATAATTAGATAATAAATTGCTTTCGAATCGACAAATTACTTGATCAAGACTGCCAGAATCAGGCCCCTGGTGTTTTAACCTTATTCAGGTACGCTGAATCCAGTGGTGGTTTACGTATTTTAAGGCTAGTTCTTGTTTTCCAGGTATACCAGGTAATTTCAAAAATGGAGGAGATTCCACAACCATTGTTGCCAACTTTTTTTGAAGACTTCCCGTCAAATCGCACTTCAAAAACCGCTATAAACAGCAAAATTTTTTATTTAGCTTAAAAAGTTTTAAAAATATCGCTTATATCTAAATAGTATGTGAAATGTTTATACAAATCTAGATATAGGGTGCTTTTTTAAATTATATTAAAAGATTTTTAATTTCACTGACTATTTTAGCCCCACGAACGTATAAAATGTGGGTATTCATATAACATTCCGGGATTTATATTGCTTGAAATCTATCCAGACATTAGAGTTTAGTGCACTTAATCTAGTTTTGGTATTGATGCTTAGAATATTAGACCGAAGACCAAGATTTTAAAAAAATCATAAAAGGATAGAAGGAATTAAAGGCGAGACAATCGACTTAATATTCAAAACTATTGTATAGTTGATATACACTTACATTTATTTTCTGAGGGACATTAATTCAAAAAGTTTGAATATACATATGGATAACATGGCCACTACTGCTTTATAACGTTTATAATTTTTAAAAATTTTTGCTGGCCATTATATGTTTATGTTTAATATCGTGCTTGAAAACTATTTACAATCCTAACAAATGAATAGACAATTAAATTTTTGTTTCGCTCCGAAGTATCCAATTTTTTTTTTGTTTTTTAAGAAAATAAGAAAAACGGTTTATATCTACCGTTAACTAAAATAAAGATATAGAAGTTTGGCTTATCTAGTTGCAAGCTGGTTATACTAAACTAAAACTTATATAAACACAGCCAAAGGCGTAAAATTGCGCTTTCTTGTTCTCGAATTACAGTACGTTGTTTGGCGTTTGGTTTGACAACCGGGTGCAAGTTTTAGCCGAGGGATAATAAATAATACTTTTCATATTTGGTTGCTTAAGTGCTGTAATATAAACATTGATTTGCTGTAGACAAACAACAACCTTTTAACTTTAGTTTTGACTGTAGATTATATTTGATCGATAAAAGTTGATAACACTGGTCTGCAGTAAAAATTGTTATAAATAAATTCGAATCCGTTCTAAATTTTTTCAATTACGTCTAGTTTATTAATGGGCTGGAAACAAATATTTTAAATCTCTTATTTTGAGATAAAAATTGTTATTTTCGAATAATATTAAAAACCCGCTAGATTTCCCGCTAACCGTCAAACCGCAAATTTTACCTCGATGGACACGTAAAAACCGCTAGAATCGCGGTAAAACCGTCAAATTGACAACAGTGCCCACAACATATATTCGCGTTACTCAAAAATTGTTTAATTTTGAATAAACTGGCAAATTCGGCAATAAAATTACCTTTAAAAAAGCTTAAGCGCAGTCATTTTAGAAACATAATTTTTTTTAGCAAAAAATAAATAATTTTTTACAAATTTCAAAATTTTTGTTCTTTAAAAAATCGTAAAAAATTGCAATATAAAAAACGAATTTGCAAACAAAAAAAGCCATAAGTGAATAAAATTTGTTCACAACTTTTGATTTTATTCACAAAAGACGAACAAGTTCTATTAAATTTCAGAATTTCATAAAACGCAATATTTGTATGGTAGCCCCCTAAAAAGTGGGATAAAGGGCAAATATGTTTTTAGAAAATGCTAAGCACAAAAAAATAATTATGGCGATAAAAAATAAAGTGGGATTTGTCATACATTTGACTCATCTAAGCACATTCAAGGCACTGCAGGGGCTTAATTTAAGATTTTCATTAAACCGCCTTATTTGTATAGGAGCTCCCCTAAGGGGTGGAGATATATGGCAATTATATTTTAAGAAAATGTTATGCACAAAAAACTACTGGAGGTCGGTCATACATTTTATGTCCGTAGGGGCGATGCCTTGGCAGTAATGGGCGTTTTTCTTTAATATATTTCTAGTCTGTATTGACAATTTTGTTTGGGAGCCCCCTTAAGAAATGAAGAAAGCGTGTAGGTGTGGTAGAAACTAATGAAATGCATTTGACAATTTTTTTTTAAGTAAACGCACACAAACGAAAATATTGAAGCTAAATTGACGTGTGTAAGAAAAATAGTTCTAAAGAAAACATTCGCATCAATGCTGCTCTTTTTTTGTTTCCTTTTGTTAAATATGAGATTAAGAGAAAACTTATTCAGACAAAAGTTGTTGAAAACTTCACTAATAACAAATTCTTAGCAAAGGATTTGTATGTAAAATTAATATTTTCCAAGTTATAGGGCATAAAGGTAGTACTTAACGATTTGTCTCAAACTTTGGCGGACGTGAGGGACAGTTTAGCCTTCGCCGATTGTTCTAAAACATTTTTTGGTGTCGTTTTTTTCCAAACCCAAAGGAAAGGAAAAATAGAAAACAAATATGCTCCATACAGTTAATGACCACCGTAATATACTACATATAAGTTTGTCATTCCGTTTGTAAATTCTACAGTATTGCCCTAAGACCCTTTGAAGTGTATATGTACACCCAGAGAAAAAACATGTTTATATGCGGTCGCCTCCAAGAGAGTTTTAATTTTTTTTACAAATTCTGGTAGCCGGGAAAAAACTTCTTCGATTCGAAATCAATTTTATTTCTAATTTCTGAACGAAGCAAAATAACTTTTTCAGTGTCATGAAAACTCAAATAAATGCTTTACAACACTGAATAAATAATTTCAATTCGTTCAGTTACGACTAAAAGAATTAGAAATACATTTTTATTTTTGGAACCATGAATATATTCGATCACGACTGCCAGAATTAGCGCCCTGTTATAATTTATGAACTTATTTTCTTTCACTTTCATATTACACAAACTTTAATTAAACTGGCACATTCGTAGAAAAATGCATCTGTATATAGATTATGCCCTAACATCAGAACTGTGACATCAATGTTATTACAAATGATATCAATGAGGCAAACAGTGACAACAATCCAATGACTTACGTCTTCGTACAATTTTGTCATGTGGTGTGTGTGTAACGAGTAAGTAAATAATAATTTTCTCTCAATTTGACTTAAATCAATCCCAATTAACAATGAGTTCTTTTCGTGATATTACTGAGTGATAGCAATGATGACATTTTTTATTACACTGGCTCCGATTCGACATTTCTGTGCTGCCGATGAGTCATCCCATGGATGACATAATTTTAATGTTTTACCCGGCTGACAATTTGGCCAATTTATGTTAAGGCTGACATCACAATGATGAAAAGTTTTATTAGGTCAAAAACGAAGACACTTGTCATAGTACCGAAGTCAAAATACATCACCGTCATAACGCCTGTTCTATCAGTGCAGTGAAAATGAGCAAAATCGGTCCACTAATTACCGCGTAATTTACAAATAACTGTCATTTATCCGCGGAAATAATGGCTTGAGAACAGTAACACCCATTGCTTTGCTTAAGTGGAAACAAAGACCATATTAGGTTTTTTTTTGACAGCTGAGTTAATATATTTTTTCTCTCCCTCTCTTTCTATTCTACTCGTTTTCTTTGGCAGAAGGCGAGAACAGTGATGTCAACTTAGCTATTATGGGGCTAGATTTAGTTCTTTTTAATTACTTCTGGCTCGTAATTTTTCCACTTTTCAAACGTGACATTAGAACGTTCGACACTTTTTACATCTTTCAGTAAATACTCCCGCGTGTTTACCCTCTTGTTTCGCCATTGGTTCAATTATATACATTTTTTGCGGCCAAAACTATAGAAAAGCTTAGGAATCAAATGCTGTGGTTAAAAAATGGATTAAACTAACAAAAGATCCGTCGTAAGCTTTCTGTAAATTTTACAATTTAATTATAAATTTTGGAGACTCAAAACATAAGAAACTTATAGGGCCATTTAACTATCCCAAGCAGTTTTGTAATTACCCAATAAAAAATGGAGCTTCCAACGAAGCAGGTTTGTAAGGGAGAAGCATAAACGTTTCGCTTACCATTGCGCTGACGGAAGACATGAATTTTATATGGCGAGTTCCCAATTTGAAGCAATACTTTTTTGACGCATAAAGCGCATTATTCAGCGCATATAAAAATTGTTGTATGTTATTTTTTTTAGTACTCTCCCTTACAAACCTGCTTCGTGGTAAGGGAATGCCGTAGCACTTGAAATGTTATTTTTTTTGTATAAAAGTTGTTGATAGTTCTTTCACTTACTTTACTGCATTTTTGAATGTCTTATTGCGTAGGGCATAATTGTGCGCTTATTTTTTTAAATGTACCATTACTGCTTCGCAAAATGATAAAATTTTTTATTGGGTATTTACACCAGATGTTCCGACAGAAACGCAAATTGCACACGCAAATCTTGGCTTATATACCGCTGCACCCACACCATTTTAAGCAATGAATCTCCTTTGCGAAGCAAGCATCTTTATAAAAATTAATTCAATTAAAATACAAAAAAGTAAAAATTTTATAAAAAAACAAAAATATGAAAAGAAGAATAAAGCAATTTAACACTTGTCGAAAATGACTGTTCATATTTTTAATTCTATTTATTAAAATGTTATGTCAATGATAATTTTTAAGTAGTAATTTTATTAAAATTTAATATGTATAGTAAATTTTTTAATGTGTATATGTGAATATGTGAATGAGTTTGAAGTACAAAAATTTATAATAAATGGATTTAAAACAGAACAGCACTTTTTAGCTCTTTTTCACTGCCATTAAATAGTTGGCATCTCTGGGCGAGAAATATCAAATTTTTTACCCGGAGATGGGAAACGGAGTTTTGAAATTGAACTAACATGCTTTTAAACTTGTACTACTTAGATATTAATTGTACTAAAAACAGATGTTGCAGCTTGCTTAAACAATTTTAATATCAATTATTTTGACTACAAGAGCCTTTGGCTGAAAAATATTGGAGTGTATTTTTAATTGCCTACAGTATATACCAACAAAAAACAAAAGATAGCCAAATTGTCAGGTATGTCTTTATGTTCTTTCATAAAATATTCAAATAAGTTGAAGAATTATATACAATGCCGTACCAGGGAACCTAATTTACAGTAGATTCAATGTATGATTGTAATCCCTTCCGGCTTTACTTCCATCTTTACCATATTTGCAACACCTAATAAAAAATTCATCATTTTGCGCTGAGCAATAATATATACGGAGATGAAGTAAAGTAAGTGAACGAAATCTAAGCCACGCCATTCTCTTGCTACAAAGCAGGTTTGTCAGGGAAAATACTAGAAAATACATAACAAAGCATTCAGTGTGTGAAGCTGACAGCTACACTCACCAGTTGTTATATGTGTTGAATAAAGCGCTTTTTATGTCAAAAAGTTATTGCTTCAAGTTAGAAGCTCACCATATAAAAATCATGCCTTCCGTAGGCGAGATGGTAAGCGAAACTCTTACATTTTTCTCTTAGGCCCAGAACAGACGGTAAAACGCAACTGCAACGAAAACCTTTAGAAATCATTGTTTTGAAACTAGTTTCAATCGTTCTCCACACACTCTGCAACATAATTTGTACAAAATGTAATGAAATTATCACAATCATTTCAATTTTCTTTGAAAAGAGATGAATGAAACTGATTTCCAATGCATTTCAAACCGGTCTCAAAATGGTCGCGTCATGTGTGGCTCCCTCCAGGGAGTCTTTGGCATAAACTCAAATGAAACTCGAAAATAACTAGAAGTTGCGTTTCACCGTCTGTTTTGGGCCTTACAAACCTGTTTCTTTGGAAGCTCCATTTTTTTATTATGCACTTTGTTTGCAGCCCGTTTGGATTAAAACAAAGTTAATATTATAATTTGAAATTTCTGTATTGTAGAAAAAACTTGCTTCATTGTACTAATAAGTGCAACATAGTAGTACTTCTAAAAATCAAATATCGCTCATTTGCTGCAAGACCGGCATAAATCAAAAAATACAATTTTGGAGTTAGTGATGCAGAATTGTTCGCTATGTTTTTCTTTATATTGTGTATAAAATTCAGCTTTATATCTTTTATACTTTTCCCATTTGAAGAGAATGTATCGTTATTTTTTCTAAGTGATTATAGCAAATCAAAAACTTTAAACGCGTTTATCTCGAAATGGATTTTTTTCACTTATGCCGGTCTTGCAGCAAATGAGCGATATGTAGTATCAATAAAAAGTAAAAAATCAGTTTCTTACACGATTGTCAACAAAAAACTCTCTCCTGCATAAGAATAAAATACCTCATTCCCTCATATTAAATTCCCTTACTTCCATTTGCTTCTTACTGGCTTGGCTGGCTGTCAAAAGTTTAAATCAAAGAAAATTTAAAATGGAATGTAAAACGTTTCCAGTTAAAGCATAAAGGTAGAAGTACATTACACGCGTGAGTTCGTCGACGAGCATCGTGCGTTTTAAAACTTAAGTGTATGAAAAAATCGCAAATTACAGAACGCGCGTTATAAAAGCCTTTTCTATCAGCTGTTTTTCATTTGTTTATTGAAAATGTGCACTGTGCATTTAGAATTACAATCTTTGTTTCATTTTTTTTGTTTGTTTTTGTAGTCCTGCCTTATTTTTATACAATACTGTATTTGTTAACCTTTTTAATAGTTTTTTCCTTCATGATTACTTGCCAAAAATGCACAACGCATTAAAAAGTTCAAAGTTAACCAACTTTCTGCCGCGTTTGAGGCAGTTTTGTATGCAGTGTTGGGCAAAATACATGGTTTGCGGTATTTAAAATACAAAACACTTGCTTGCCATGTATTTAAAATACAAAATACTTTCAGGTTATGTATTTAAAATACAAAATACAAAATACTTCCATTTATTCTACGTATTTCAAATACAAAATACAAAATACTTTCACGTCATGTACCTGTATGTATTTTAAATACGAAATAAACTATTTTTATTCAATCCAAAAAATAAATTAGATAAAACTAATAAACAAAACAATTGTTTCCTTTCATAAATATCAGATTTTTGAATGTAGCATAAAACAGTTTCTTGTTGAAGAAAAAATAAAACCTGCTGAAGAAAAAAATCTTTCTACAGGTCCTGATGAGCACAAACTTGTATTAAATTCTATTATACTCTTTTTATATTTGGATAGCTGTCAATAGTAATAATGTCTTTGCTCTTGTCACTGAGGAAACTGACAAATTCCAACTCCAAATTTGATGTCCTAGATTCACCATTATCCCTTTCTACGAAAACAACAAAATCATCGTCTTCTTTACTGGTGCTTCTACTTCTGATACGTTCTTTAGCGATTCTAGTTTTTGGTCAGTGTTGCCAAAACTTGGAGACCAAAAATGGCTAAATCTACGGGGGAAAATGGCTAAAAAATGGCTAAAAGCTTTTTTAAATAAAAACACATTAAAATTCAATAACAAAACATAAATAATTCATTTAAAGTTGCTTACGATGAAATTGTTAGTTAAGATCAATTTCTTAAATAAGAATAAACGTTATTTAATATTTTGAAAGATAATTTAAATGATTTTGTAACTCGTGCTTAATTCCCAATTTTTATTATTTGAAATTTATTGTTGATGGGATAAGCTATTCCTATGCGCATTTCACTGGTTGCTTAGGCCAGATCATCAGGAAACCTCATCCAAAAAAATCATTTAAATTAAATTTTGTATTCCCACGAAAATTATTTTGATAATTTTGAAAGATATTTAAAAAATTATATCATCGATAAATTTTTTGTCATTGTTCATCTCATAGGAATCACTCGTGCGTGTAAGTTTTAAACAATTTGAAGGTAAATCCTAATCACGACAACATTTTCCCAACGTTTTGATTCCAGATCTACAATAAAAAACAAGTAAGAAAATAAAGTCGGTCAACCCCGATTATATGATACCCTACACCTCATTGGAACATGTGTACAAAATTTTATTAAGTGACCTGCAAATTTGCGATCTGTACTTTACGCACAAGGTTTACATGGACAGCCAGCCAGCCGGACAAACATCGTTAATTCGACTCAGAAAGTGGTTCTGAGTCAATCGGTATACGAAAAGGTGGGCTTAGGACCAATATTTTAAGATGTTACAAACATCAGCACAAACGCATAGTACCCTCTCTACTATTGTGGTGCTGGTATAAATATTTCATTGATAAAATCGAATTAACGGTTGCTAAATGTAACCTATTTCTCAAATTGCTTTTAACGATGTTTACTTGGCGAAATACCCTCTCTACTTCAGCATTAGACGATGGAAGTGAGAGCAACTTTATTGTAAATTCTGAAATTTCAAAAAAAAATGTGTAATGTAAATCTAGCCACTAAATGGCTAAATTGGCAACACTGTTTTTGGTAGATCGATCATAATGCAAACAATCTTCAATAAACTGAAAAATATATTTTGTAAACTATGTTTTTAAAATACAAAATACTCCCATTTTTATGTATTTAAAATACAAAATACAAACTACTTCTATTTATTGTATGTATTTAAAATACAAAATACAAAATACTTGCTGGACACGTATTTAAAATACAAAATACAACATACTTGCACGTCATGTATTTAAAATACAAATACAAAATACGTATTTGTATTTTAAATACGTATTTCAAATACATGTATTTCAAATACTGCCCAGCCCTGTTTGTATGTAACTTTTTCTATGAAAAAACAGTAGTTGAACTTTTTTCACAGAAGTCGGCAGCGCGCTAGCGTACTTTCGCGTGGTATTTACTTGAGGCTGTCGGCATTTTTCACACAATCCCCCCGTAAAAAGTCTATACATGCCATTTTCCATTCTCATTACCTTCATCATACTCTTCTTCAGCTTCTAAATAAATTTTCTTGCAAATAATTGCAAGGAAAACCCTAAAATGTGTATACTTTAGATTGAATACTCAAAAAAAAAAATATTTTTTAAATTCACGTTCTTAAATGCATCAGGTTGCACCTGAAGCTGTTAAATAAATTTTAAATTTTTTAAATGTTTTTAACATTTGGCGTATTTGAAAGCTTTAAGGATTTGAATGGGCAACAAGAATGAAAATCGTATTAAATTAATAAAATAAATGAAATAATGTACATATATTTAATTTAAAGGGTGTATTTTTAAGTCCGACAGAACGTGATATTGTAAAAATTTACCCAAAAAATTTAATTTTATTTAAAAAATTTTTTTTTATTCAAAAGTTTTAACCCTACGGTCAATAACCAAAAAAATATACGTTAGTCAATAACCGGGTACCCCGGTACCCCTTTGTTGATTTGTGCTCTTTTATATTAGAAAATGTGGTTTTAAGTTCAATCACATTCAGATAGTGTTGCAAAGTAAGCCATTGATAAATTATATAAAAATAATCAAATTAGTTAAATTTTTTTTTAATCGTTACTTTGTCTTTTGTTGCAAAGCCATTTGTAGCTATCAAAATAAGTCGCTAGAGTATACACATATCAATTTTTTGTTGTTCTTTGATAACGGTGCTTTTTTTAAATGTTCGTTGCATTTAAATGAATGTTGCTCTTGCAGATGCATGTAGGCCGGTTTATAAAAGTAGCGCTACTGCCCTTGAAGATACAGTAATAATAAGAAATAATTGAAAGAGTTTTATTTGAACATTTTATAGCACTTGTGGAATTTTAATTTAAAATAAAGTAAGTAAGTTGCGTATGTTCTTCTCATAAATACAATGCAAACATTTATCAGATAAGGAAAAGCTTAATATAACTGATCTATTTTTGAAGATATCGTGGATGATGAACAGAGTAGACGTTGAAACACCGCATACTGGAAATGTTATATCTCTAATGCTGATATTTACGATGAGTCTTCAGATGAAAGTGATCACGATGTAAATATTTTGCCATATGGAAAAAGCTCAATTTATCATCCCATCAATATTCTACAGCAACGTTGCAACGTTGTGGGACTACCCGATCAAGAGAATTGCTGTCTAAAGCTCAAACTTGAGAGTGGATATAGTGGTCATAATAGTGTGTCAAGCAAACAAATAAGTAGGTGACATATATGTAGTCTATTGCAACTTACCCAACAAAACCTCCACTTAATTGGAAATATGTAACAGTAAATTAAATGTTTGCCTTTACTAACATTTTGATAATGACAGGAGCAAATCATTCATGTAATGATAAAACGAAAGATGTATGGGCCATCACATCTAATGCTCTATACCGAGCAACAACGACGTTTTACACGATTTGACGATGCAAATATTCAGCGAATGTGAATGTGAACCCAGCCAAATCGGGGATTTCAGTTTTATGGATTTGTGATGCAAAAACTCCTATCCGCTCGATGACCAACTATATACCGGGAACTTACCAATGGCTCCTGAGATACGACAAGAAAAAAGAGTGGTTATGGATCTTACATGTCCTTTCCATTATAGTGGGCACACCATCTCAATGCCTACTATTTCACCACCCTTGATTTAGCGGAACATTCAAATTACTAGCCACTTTTCGTAATTATCCTCTATTGAATGAATTGAAACGCAAGCCGATACCCACAAATATAACATGTTAGCAATAAAAAGTTGTTTAAAAACCAATTTAAATGAGTTTTTCAAGCAAAGGCAAAAAAACAATGGATATTTCAACCGAAAAACATATAAAACTTGTAGGGGTACCGCGGTACCCGGTCATTGACTCGCGTAGGTGTCGAATGTTAAACGATTTTAGGCAAAGATCTGGCTATATATATCTTATGTTTTTTCTTTAATAATGTTTTTTAAGTCCTTAATAGCGACGATTTGGAGTTTCATCACCATATCTTCATTGTGAAAGAATTGCGAGCATTTTTAAATTGAAAAAGTTACCCGGGTACCCGGTTATTGACCGTAGGGTTAAACATGCACTCAAAAGAAAAATCAATCCGAAGTGTTATTATTAGTGCGGTGAGTATGAATTTTCTTGAATCAAGCACAGAAAGATTGTTTCAAATACGGTTTTTCAATCGCGAAATACTTAACTTATCCATATTCAATCCCGAATTCCTACTTGAAATAATCCGAAAAAGAGATTGATTGAAGTAAAACTAAGTTTGAGCCAATCTAAAAAATGTTGATTTCCGAAAGTAATTCCATTTAGGATTATTTTAAGCATTTTAGTGTTATTCGTGCTTGAATTTTTGAGAACGACTCGTACTTAAAGTTAATATATAAATCTTTAATTATCCCGAGTGTTTTTTGTTCTGTGTGTCATTAACATTTGAAAGTGATTTCGAGCATAGGGGCACACCGAGGATGTTTTTGACGTGTCGCTACTTTTCCATCTTTTTGCTTCTTTTTCTAGCATGGCTGCCCGTATATACGTCAAACAACTTTGGTGTCCAAAGCGTCATTTGTTTCTTGTATTTCAACAAAAGCCAGTGACTTCCCGTTGCCCCACATGAAATAATCAAAAGGTGTCAAATACACGACCTTGAAGGCCAATTGACTGGTCCATTCCACGAAACCAACTTTGGTAACTGTATATCGCCATTCTGTTGAAACCATATCTTGCCCGGATCAATGACATCTATATTTCATGTTTTTTCCAAAGAATTGTGTTGATATCTTGAGCAAATTTTTGAAATTCATTCCTTTGATTAATTGTAAATAAAAACGAAACGCTTTCGTCGATTTTCATGATTTATGTGTCATTTTGTTCATAGGTTATGCGACATTACGTGAAAGTAATGGAACTTGACACTTTTTTTTACCGTTTTGGATTTTTTATCATTTAAAAATAAAAAATTTAAATTTTTTGGGCAAAAAATATTTTTTTTCTTCATACATTTATTTATAACTGCGAAACTGTTGCTTATGAAGCGAAACGTTGTATGAACAGATTAAGGGAATTGTAATTCTTAATTTTTTTAAATTTGTTTCAGCTTATTCGGACTAGTGGTTCTCGAATTTTTGACAAACAAAAGAGCCTAAAACTTGACAAATTCCCCTATACGATACTTACTAACTTCAAATTAATTTTTAAATTATTTATTGAGGTACCATAACCAAACTAATGATGCAGAAGTTCTTCTTTTTGGGTCTAGCAATTATCAGAAATGAGTCCCGAAATCATGTGTTGTACTGTGTAATGATTAAAGATAGAGACTAACATACCTAAAATACCTGAAAAATGCTCGGGTAGCAAAAATTTTTGGGGGTCCCTCATATATTTGACTCTTCTAGAGGCACTCTGGGGATAGTTAGGGCGGTGGCGGGAAATGAAAAAAAAAGTTATATTTAGTATGGGAGCCCCCTTAAGGTGCGCAGATAGGGGGTTAGTATGTTAATGAAAATGTAAGGGGGGGAATATTAGTGGGAGTCAATCTTACATTTTACCCCTCAAGGAGCAACTCAGGGACAGTTGTGAAGTTTTCTTTTTGGCTTTTGTAGCATTTTCCCCTAGCTTTAACCCCGATGAGGAGCCATTTACCCCCATCCCATCCCCCTAATTTTTGGACTCATGTGTTTTTTTTACAAACTTCACAAAATTGGGGGTTCTAGCGTATCAAAATCAAAAAGTTGTGCACTATTTCACCCCTGGTGTACATGTACCTTAAAATAAAATGTATGTGTCCAGGCCCTAATTATGTAAAATGCAACGCAACGCCAAAGAATTATATTGAAAGCAAAAACAAAGTCATAAATATTTTGTAGTTTTGTTGTTGCGTTCTACAGAAATTCAATTTTTTTAAAACGGTACATCAATTTCTCTGTAGAAAGCAACAACAAAATTACAAAATATTTATGACTTTGTCTTTGCTTTCAATTTAATTCTTTGGCGTTGCGTTTTGTATAATAAGGTCTTGTTTTGTGAGTAATGGAAATATGTTGCGAAGAATGAATTTAATAATGCTAAATGTACCAGGTGTCCCAAAATGTATAAACGTAAAGGTTCTTCAACATCTTCACTAATTTACCACTAATTTACTAATTTACTACGCAGTCCCACAATATAATGTATTTCAAAAGATGCTCCACCAACAACATCAAAGGAAGCTACAAGTGGTGCAATGAATAAATATTTTAAACAAGATACTTCGATCGATTCTTTAATTTATTTGCAGAAGCTTAGCAGAGCCTGGAATGTCCGTAAAAAGTTTAAAAAATCCAAATGTATATTGACCCTTTGAAATCTAACTGCCCTGCCCGTACCAGAGAAAAAAATATTGCTACATATATTGCAGTAAATGTCAAAATTATGTTATCTTTAGTATAGACAGCAATTATTTGTACATATTTATTGCCGGCAATTTATGTTGCAATAATTGAGTCGTTTATTTTGAAAGTGGTTTAAGTCCATTTAAAAAAAGTAGTTAATGACAACAATAATCACAATCCTATGTAATCTTTTTTTATAAACAATTTTAGTCTGGTACACATCATTAAAATCGATATGATTTTGGGCACTTGAAAATTAGTTAGCTAACGAAATCCAAAAACAATTATTTTGAAACCGGGTTAAGTCCATTGAAATAAATAATTTAGATATTTTTGCCAAATGATAGTGATTTTGGAGTGATAGAAATGGCTTTGAGGAAAAATAATTTAATGTATGTCGCAATGGATTACTATGAAACCATAAAAAAATGGCGAAAGAGTAACAAATTTATATTAACTAAATTGAAACGTGAAGATTTTTTTTCTATAAAAGCTCTGGAAGAAGCAATTAATAAAAGATTTAAAAACACTAGTGGCGAACCTGTAAATTGGCTAAGAATATGTTGGATGCGATTTATAACAATTGAACGCTATAAAATGTTTTATAAAGAATCTATGGAAAAAGTGGATAAAGAGTTCAAAATAATTGATTTATTACCTTGTCGGGGAAGACTAAGGAAATTCAACAAAATAAAATAAACACCATTATACAAAAATGTACGTCGGATTTCAATTCCTAAGTATAAGGATATGATGGAGCTACTAAGGTATGTACCACCTATGCACCATTAATATTTTAACAACCTTACACATAATCTTAATGAGGAGAAAAAATATGACAAAATCTTTAATATTATCCTTAATAAATGAATGTTAATAAAATTTTTTTAATAAATGAATTGATATTTATTTTTAAAAATATATTTTTAATTACATAAATAAAAATCTGTATCTAAATTAAAAGCTTCCCTATTTATTTTAAAGCTATTAAATTCATCTACATCAAACAAAATATATTTTCAATTTCTATTATTTAATTTCTTTAAAATAAGTGGACTTATTCCTTTTCACAAACAAAACAGTCATTTTATTAATTTTGAAAGTGGTTTAAGTCCATTTTAGTTTCTGAAACACAGCTTATTTTTTTAGTAAAGTCTACAAAACGTATTACGTTATATATTCTAACATGTTTAAGGTGACCTTAGCCATAAAAAAAATTAATACAACTTAACAATATTTTTGAAACATATCAAACACAACCCCTTAAATATCTCAATATAAGGAAAAATTGACTTAAACCACTTTAAAAATAAACGACTCAATTGTTAGCCCATTTGTTGCTAACATAAAACGTCCAATTTGGTTGTCAATTAAAAAAAAATTAAATTATAAAACTTGTTTTTATTAATATAATTTTTTTCTCTTGAGTTCTTTTTTTATATAAAAACATTAATTTTACTTTAACAAAAAAAATAAATTTTACAAAATTAATATTTTAATATAAAAAAGTACCTCAAGCTTAAACAAATTATGTGCTGTTTTCACAATACAAGTGACTGAACGTGTAGTAAAATTTATATGAAGAGCACTCAGTTTTTTGAGTGTTTTCCATGTAAATTTTACTACACGATCAGTCAGTTGTGTTGTGAAAACAGCACATTAATATACATTTAAAAAATAAAAGTGGAATAAGAACGAATTGCTATTATTTAAATAAATTTTGCAAGATAGCGCCAATTTTTACACTGTACCTTCATCCGTGATCCTTTTTAAATTATGATTTAACATAAATACGTTTTCCCATGCCTTTAACATAAGCTGAGCAATAAGAAATATGGCTCTGTTATTCTGCCGACGTTATTGCCAACTTGCTGACTCATATGTATATCTTAAGGGTAAGAGCTTTAATATGCCCAAAAGTAAAGCAACAATTTTGAGGTTCATTTACAAGTTTTATTTAAGAAGGAATATTTTTTTGCTCAAGTATGTACCATTTTTTTTTTTAAAATTCGAAAAAAATCTCGTAATTTAAAAAATTTCTGTAATTGGAATTATTATATTAATCGATTAATTTTAAAATTTTATTTGTTTTATCGAATAGGTTGAAAATGCCATTCATCGATTAATCGTTTAATCGAACAAAAAAACCTGATTAATTGAACACCCTAATAGCCTTTTTACACTTGTCAACATTTAACATCTAACATTAGCTTGCAAATAACATTTAAGTGCTTACCCCACGTTTCCACATGCAAGTAATTACTTGCAAGTAGTGTATAAGTATTATCAACGAAAAATCGAGAAACCCGCCGATTGTACATAAAATGTGTGAATGTTAGTGAAAAAGTGTTAGTGTATTGAGTTTTTCGAACTTGCACTTGCATGTGGAAACAGGGCGTTTAGTGAAGAACAGAATTTTGTATTTGAAACGACTTTAAATATCAATGTGATATAATATCCAAAAATTGGCGGTAAGACCATGTTGAATCTCACTTAATATTAACAAAAGTAGTGGCTTTGCTTATTTTGTCAACTATTAAATAAGTGCTACGGTCACACTTAAGTTTTTTTTGTATATTTTGTATGTCCGTCCATCTGCTAAAAAATCAGTTCCTTTAAGCAATTTACGATTAAAAATTCAGCACAATCTGTTTAGTAGAAAAATCAGTCTTGATTTGCTAAAAAAAAAACTAACGTAAATTGGTTGCGGATTGCACTGCTCGTTTTTAAATATTGTGCAATTTTTCTTACCATTTTGAGTGGGTTTTTAAAAATTGTGTGCGAAAAATTGTTGGTGCGTTTTTTAATTTTTGATGGCACCAAAGCAAATTCAGTGTGAAAAACAAAATCTTTATACAATAAAATTCACTTGTTTCAATACCATTTCATTCAACAGAGCAAAATTTTTACAAACAATTTGATAGACCACAATAACAACAACAAGTTTTCTATAGAATTTATGAAATTATTATCTACACAATTTTTCATTGAAAATGAGAAATTTCCAGATGAAATTTAGAAAATTCCAAATAAATATGAATTTAATAAAAATTTATCAATTTCATGTTGAAATTTCCCAATTTCATTTGGAATTTCCTTTCAAGTCAAAATTCTCCAATTTGTTTGGAATTTGCAAAATTTTAAATTCTCAATTTCAACGTGAATTTTCTCAATTTTAAATTGAAATTCTCAATTTTATTCGGAATTTTCTCAATTTCGAATTGAAATTCGCATTTTTATTTGGAATTTTTTTCATTTCAATAAAAACAATTTGTAGTAAAATGAGTACAAACATATTTATTCAGTTTTTTAAATTGTTTTTAAGTTTTTTTTGTTTTCTCAAAAACTTGAACTGTAAAATACTCAATACAAAAATTGAAATTTGTATGCCAAATTAACTCAATAAAGATTTTAAATAAAAAAGTTGGTGTTTTTCTTGAAATGGAACGTTTTTTCTCCATTTTAGTGCGTTTTGAATTTTCAAAGTTTTCAACGCTGATTCATACTCCTTTATTCCGCCCCCTCTGTCGAAAAACTCTTTAAAATCACCAAACCGTGACACATAATAAATGCTATTGTGTCAGAATTGCGTCTGTGATGGTTTCACAAAAGTAGAAGATCGGTTAATCCAACCATCAAATTTCGTGACAATCCGCCAGTAAGTTGCGAGTGGACTAGACTTTAATGCACATAAAAACGCAATAAATTAAAATGATGAGAGGTAAGTTTTTCTTAATCCCATACAAATCGCACTCTTGAAATATTCTTACTCCCTGTGGGGGTATTAAAAATTCGCACAACCGAATAAACATATAATTTTTAGTTACCGCAGAGTTTGCATAACATAGAAATTAAGATAAAAGCACTCATAATGTTTGCCTTAAATAAGTGGATGGTGATGATATTGAGTATAACGATGGCTTAATTTAGAAAGAACTTATCTTGAATTTATCAATCTAAGAGCACTTCGATTTGGCATTTAAATCTTTATTCTTTAGACAATATCTTAAAGTTCATTTACACATACTTTAATGTTCTTAGTTTTTACACACCTTTGCTGCCAAACTATTTTAAATATGTACTTATCTACTTACCGCAACTTCATTACACAACAGTTCACGATCTGTGGGAGCAATATCCAGATCAATGGCACTAAAATTGGCACGTATGGGATAAACCTTATCGAACAGTTGGTTATTTTCAGCACGTATCGTATCGAATATCTATGAAAAGTCCAAAGTATAATATAATTTTACTAACACACGCACGTACTTAAACATTTCTATGCATTAATGTTAGTGTGCAAGACTTATTTGTGTTTGTTTACAAACTACTTGGACGACAGGACGTTACACAATTTACTAGCAGCAACAGGCAAATGTGTAGGTGTTAATTTACACATGCACACTTAATACTACACATACATCTATGTATATTGAAGGCACTTACTGATTCATTAAAATACAGCTCCAAACGTTGTTCGACAGTCATGTTGTTCTTGCAGCGTATTAACATGTAAATTTTGCGCACTTCAAAGGAACGCAATAGTTTTTGAATTAATACCTTGCCAACGAAACCCGTACCACCCGTGATCAATATGGTGGCATTTTTATAAAAGTCCTGTATTGGAGTTTTGCTGTTGATGCTTCCATTCATGTTGATGCACTTATTGTTGTTGCTAGAATGTTCGATGGCATCATTATTAACCGTCTGGTCATTGTTGTTGTTGCTAGAAGGCATAAGTCTGTCGTTGACATCACTTGTGCCATCAATAATGACATTTTTCTGGCTATTTCGGTTACACATACTATCGCTTGCATTCACAGAACTTTTGCTTATACTACTACCACTGCCGACAGCACCGGCACAATCTTCATATTCGTTTGATTTGGAGTTTGACTCAATAGAGGTTTTACGTGGTAAAGTTGGTGGCACTGAGGTTGTCGATACCTTTAAGGAGGAGTATGATGATTTGTGATGCAATTTATCGTTGCTGAGCTCATCAACTAAATTTAAACGAATAAATTTTTAAATGACTTCTAATAAAAAGATGCTGCAAGTTTAAATGTTTACCATTTTCGAATTTTAAATCGTCCATTTTTTTTTTTTTTTTGATATAAAAAAAAGAAACAAAATCAAAATAAATACTTTGGCTTGTAAATTTAACCACTCAGTACAAACTTTCCTTTTTAAATGACCAAGAACTAAAATAAAATTTGCTTTATTAATAATTGTTTGCTTTTTTTTAGTTTAGACATGAAAATCGAACATGTGTCCTTAAACTTTTCAACACACAAACATATGTAAAACGTATTAACCAAACACCCAACCAATCAATCATTCGACCATTAAATTAATCAATAAACAACAGTTAGATTTCTTGCAAGTAATTCCCACAGAATGAATGAATGAAACGATGTGCCACAAAAAGCAAAGTAATTGCATGCTAGTGGAAGGAAGTATGTTTGTGTGTCACGCACACTTAAAAAACTCATTTCATTCACACCCCCACAGGCAGTTCTCAATAATTTCCAAATACGAGTATGTGCATACATATTTATCACAACTTGTGTGTATTTATTTGCAGGCGTTGAATAACCCAGCGGGAAAAATAAGGAGTTGGGTTGCCTTCCAGAAGGCCTCTGTCCTGCTTCTTTTGGATATAAAAGTCCTGCTCGCTCCATTCCATACTCATTTCTTTTTTACACACGTTGTCATTGTGGGTTAGACCGTTCGCTCTCGTTTCTTTCGTAGTTACCCCCCGTTTCCACATGCAAGTGCAAGTTCGAAAAACTCAATACACTCACACTTTTTCACTTACATTCACACAATTTTTTTGCTTTCAGCCAATCGGCTGTTTCCTCGATTTTTCGTTGATAATACGTGTACACTACTTGCAAGTTATTACTTGCATGTGGAAACGTAGGGTAACATAAGAATGGTAGGTATCTTATATTTTATACAAAAGTGCTGCTGCCTTCTTTTTGGCATTTTTTTAGAATTTAAATAAGAAAAGTAAGTTACTTAAAATTTTTAGTTCGGCCTTTAAAAAGGCTTGAATTAAGAAAGTCTTCTGAGATTTCCCGCTGTGAAATAACAATCACACAATTGTATTTTCAATACAACACACATCCTGACTGCACTAATTTAATTCTTTCCCTCTGTCCCAAAACTGTTCCATTGACATAATTTAAATTTTGAAATTGTGAACGGATTTTATTAAGTAAAAGAGGGTGATGGGTGGTGAGTTAATGTAGGGAGATCGAACTGTTATTATTCGACCGGTTTTTTTAGCTTTTATCAAGCCAGTTATATTTTAATGTTTTTCAAATATCGACAAACCGATTATTTCGGCTATGCCGAGTCTTATATACCCTTCACCGTGGTGCGATAAAAGCAGAATGGTATATTAATACCGTTCTTTGTTTTAATTTGAAAGGTTTGGTAATTGCTTTTCTCCAGATATACAAAAAACTAGAATCAGCCCAATTATGAACACAAATTCCACTTTCACTATTTTTACAATTGAATTTACATAGGAAAAATGGGAGAAGGGAGAAAACTCCCGGGGAATTGTCATTCATAATTGGGCTGAATGTCTTTTTAAGAGAAGCACCACGCTCACTTTTTGTTGTATGTTGTGTATTGATAACCAAGATGCTTGTACCCTGCAAATAATAGGACCAGTCCAAACACGCGTGTAAAGAGTAGTCCACAAGGGACTAGGACTCCAAAAGTAACCCAAACGTATGGAAAAAACATGGTCTATTTAACATTACGATGTCCTAGGGCAGGAAAATATAACCCATCTTTCGACTACAACGGAGTAGTTTTAACTTCGTTTAAAAACGAAAACATGTCGTTAAAAACGAAGACATGTCGTCTCACTACAAACACTTTTTAACAATGACATGGCCCATGCTTGCATTACATCGGACCAGTCCATGGAGTAGTCCATTTTATCAAAATAGATCATGTGGTCCAATATTATTTGTAGGGTACCTAATTTGGAAATTTTGGCTCTTGCCATTCTCCAGATATACAGAAGACTATAATGTCTTCGTACGGGAGGTGCCAACCCACTTCTTCTTTCAAAAGCAAATGAAAAAAGGATAATTTGTTTATAATATCGGATAACAGAGTTAATGCCGGATAAAAGAGTTAATCGTTGAACAGGCGCGGATCCAGCTCGAGCCTTAGGGGGGGGAAAATTTTTTTTTGGTACAAAAAATTAAAAAATTTGTTTTTAAAAGTTTATTATAATTAATATGTGTATATTTATTAAAAAAAACTCAACAATAAGGTTAAATGAAATATAACAGTAGTTCAATATAAATTAATTTTTTTTAATAAGCAATTTATGATTTCCTCGTGAGGCAAATTTAGATAGTACAGTCTTTCTTCTGTCATTGTTGATCTGAGCCATGTTTTTATTAGACGACGGGTAGGAAATGACCTCTCTCTCGTAGCATTACTGACGAGTAGGGCAAGTTTTTTATGGAATATGCCATTTGCCATTTCTTTAATTATTTAGCAGCTTAGCGAATATGAGGCAGAATCTATTCGAAATGCTAACTGAATAATGCAAAAATCGGACGTAAAAAGTACTTTCAATGCATCTCCTCAAGCCTCTTGAAGTTACAAACGAAAGGGATTTCTACGAAGCTTTGGCTTAATTGATAGTGCTAAGGAAAATAATACAAGATGTCAGTAAAAAAGATTTTGTTGAAAAGTTTAAAAAACGTTTTAGATCGTAATGCATGTGGTAAATTATTCAATACTCCTGCAATATCTATATGCCTTGGCATTTCAATTATAAAAAAGTGTTTTAATCGATTTTCTCACAATTTTGTTTTAATAAAAGTGACACGGATGAATTTATTGACAATCTTTCTCCATCTGAACTTTTAGTGTTCAAATATGCTCCAGTTACATCTTGCGATGTTGAAAGAGTGTTTTTCATTTATAGAACTGTTTTATGTGATAACAGGAAATTATCAGGGGTGTTCTAGAAATCGGAGACTCAAAACACAAGAATTTTAAACGTCGTTCTTTAATTACATTTCCCTGATAAAAAAATTTTGTGACAAATATTATAAAAATATTTCTTTATTAAACAGAATTTTATAACAAAAATTAGATCAAAAATGTATTAAAAACAACTTCCAAATTCTTGCGTTTTGCCCCCAGAATTTTTTTTGACAATTTGAAGAAACATACTATTGTACTTACAAAAAAAACTTAATAAAAAAAAAAAGATTCTTAAATAACATGTTTATTTTTGCCATTTTGTGCCATTTTTTATACTTTTTCGTGCATTTTGCCAGCCATTTTTCGTGCCATTTTAAACTTGCCCTGCTGACGAGCATTGAAACGAAAATTTTTTAATATTTTTCTTAGATTTCGGTAGATATCTTTATCACAGTTTATTAAAGCATCTACAATGTTATCTGATAGATTTTTAGATATGCAAATGCAACAGTTCAGACTCAAGTTTAGATGTTAGTAGGTGTTTATCTATCTCTTTTATCAAACATAATCAGCTCATCAGCTAGTTGTGATTTTAAAAGTTTTGTATCTGTATTTGACTTGATTACACTTTGAGGTAGAAGTTTAGGTATGTTCAATACATTTAGGAGATCTATTGGGAAACGTGTTTTGAGATCTTTTAAAATAAATTCAATAAGAGGAATGTAACCAACAACTCGGTAGTAATCTTCAACAATTTGAATGTGATTGGAACCTCGATTTGATCGCAGATAACTTGAACTTTTTCAAAAATCGCTTTAAATAGTTCTTCGGCTTTATTTCTTTTCTCTTCAAGGCACATGATTTAAATTTTGATAAGGCTTGATCCTTTTTGAAGATCTATATCGTGCTTTTGTAAAATGATACTATTCCTCAAATGAATTCAAAAGTACTAAGCGAGTTCCTTAATATAAGGCTTTTGTTGAAGTATCTCTACTTTTCCACTCAGATATTTTTTCCAAAGCTTCTACTATATGATGTACACTTGTTTCAAAGTGTAAAATTGAGTCGTGACGATCCAACCATCTTGTCTCGCATAATGTAGAGAGTTTGGCTCCCAAATACTTTGCTGAAACTGTATTTCGCTTGGGATGAATATATTTAAAAAAAATTTGTCGTTTCTTTAACAAATGATTCAACTTATTGTATTAATGGCATTTTGTTGCTTTTTAAAATTGAGTTGTTTGATTTATGGGAATAGCAAGGCGTTTGTTTTGCATTTGTCCAGAATTTTATAACAGCTCCATTTTCTGATGACATCAGAGGACACCCACCTGTTCCATTTCCTACACAATTTTTTAGGTCAAGACTAAACTTTGTCAAAGCTTTTAGAACTATTGATGATAGTGCCTTCGCATCAATTGACATATCACATTATCAATATCCTTTGAAGCCTCTTCAAATGCGTTTACAACAAAGCCAATAAATGCTTTCCTAATAATTTTTTGTTGTATGTTGAAATATCTTTAAGATAAGGAAATCTGGGTTTTCCCCGAAAAATCTGTGTTTTCGTAAAAAATTATCGAATAGAATTTTGATTCATATAATAAAGGCTTATTAATAATTCAACCGCATTTACAAGTCAAAATTTATTCTTTGGATATAAATAGATGCCACCTGCTGGGATTGAATGTAGAATAATAAGTATTTAAATACAGTAAACTAGATGTTTCATTGGAAATTTCTAATAAATAGCTAATAGAATTAAGTTTTGGATACTTATTGAAAATTTCGTTAGATTCAATAAAAAAAAACAAAAAAAAACTTTGCTGGGATTTCCTAAAATTTTGTGCATATAAAAAAATATTATTATTGGGAATTCTTGTATTATCGAGAGAAACCAAACATATTTTTAGAATTTAGGGGGGGGGGGAAATTTCCTTATTTCCCCCCCCCCTGAATCCGCGCCTGTCGTTGAAAAACAAAATTTAAATCAATGCAAAAAAAATAATTTTATTTCCCGATTAATTGTTGCCTCCGGTTAATCAAATTACGGACAATCAAGGCCCTACTGTAAATAAAAACAAGTAAGAAAGTATAGTCGGTCAAGCCTGACAATATGATACCCCAAACCTCCCCTTGTAGTCCTATTTTTGAAAATCTGCATAGCTTATGTGTCCATATAAATATGTTTCTATATATAATTTTTTATTAAAATCGGATTGATAGTTTCTGAGAGGCAGAAATTTCCCCCTATCTTCCCTCGTGGTCCTGCGATTCGGCCCATTTTCCAATAGGCTTGGTCCTTGTGCCAATAAGAACCTATGTCACAAAATTTATCAAATTTTCTCTAAATGTGCGCACAAGGTTACATGGACAGCCAGCCAGCCATCCGGACGGACATCGTTAGTTCGACTGAGAAAGTGATTCTCGGTATACTTTAAGGTGGGTCTAGGACCAATAATTTAAGGTGTTGAACACATCAGCACAAATGATTAATACCCTCTCCACTATTGTGATGTGGGAATAAAATGACATGCCTCCAAAAATCAGCGTATGAATGTAAAGGAATTTTGGAAGTTCTTTCAAAAGGAAATGAAGAAATAACGACATTGTAAAAGCTGTAATGTGAATTGGGTGATATAAAGAAAAAAGGAATAAAAACAACAACGAACGAAAGATATTTATGGGTAAGATTAGAGGCAGTCGTGGGTTTTTGCTCATATCTCAGTCATTTATGGACCGATCTTGTTGAATTTCAATAGCAAAATTTAAGCGAGCATATCTGACATAAATATATTCCACCAAGTATCCATCATATCAGGGGTCTTTGGAAAACCAATTTCTCTTCTCATAAGGATCTTGAATAAATATACTTTATAGGGTCTTGGATTGATGTTGTGGAAGTTACAACCTAATTAAAAATGTTTTTTGGCTATCATATCTCGACTTAAGATGTTTCGTCAAAATGCCACAGATTTGATTTTTGTGTTTTTATTCAATCGAATAGAACTGGTAAGCCTGTCAGTTTTTAAATACTTAGCCGAAATAGCAACTATTCGGAGTATTCGTAAACCGGTTTTTTAGAAAAAGTCTGATACTCGATCACTCTATTAAATAGTAAACTAAAATTTACCCCTTCTTATTATTTGTTAAAAATAGGTTATGACGAAACAAAATTTTAATTAAAAACTAAAGTAGTTATAACGATAAGAATCATTTTGTGTAAAAAAACACGATACTCTTTATTTATACAAATTTCTATTAAAAAAAAAACTAATTTCGTTATAATACTTTTTTACAATATAGAATTTAATGCTTAATACGATCAATTTATCCACAATTCCGTATTAAATTAAAAATCTTAAATTCCCCGGGAGATTTCTCCCTTCTCTCATTTTTCATATGTTAATTCAGTTGTAGAAATGGGAAAAGGAAAAAAACAGGTACATTTTTATTCATATTTGAGCTGAATATTTATGAAAAAAAAAAAAGTTTTTGGAAAATTTTTTTTCAAATTTAAATGACGGATGACCCTTTACATTTTTGAAAAATTTGCAGATAGCACTATTTGAATAATAACCCTCGATTTATAATTTTGTATTTCCTTTTCAAATTTATGTGTTTAATTTTACTTTATAAATCTAACCCCACGATGAATCTCCCAATACATGAAGAATAGGGATATAACTTTTTGCAGTTTTTGCAAATATCAAAAATACCATCTGATAGCCGTGTGAGGCATAAAAAATATTAAAAAAATATGGTTTTACTTTTCCTCTATCGTGAAAATAGTTTCCGCACAATCGAATTTCCATTTTTTTTTTTTTGAGAACCCATAATTTACTAAATGATTTTTAATATGGATTCCGGGAAGCATGTGGTACAGAGGAAACTGCCGTTAATGTTGTTAATTTTATTTGTAAAGGTCAAGATGATGATCATTGTGGTGTGGCAAGTGTATTTTATGATCTTACAAAGGCATTTGATTTAATTAATCATAACATCTTGTTACAAAAAATTAAAGTGTTATAGTAAATGTGGAAAAGAACTATTTCTTTTGGAAAGTTATTTGAGAAATCGTAAGCAGTTCGTTCAGATTGGTGCTCGTAAAAGTTCATTTCGTGCAGTCGAATGTGGAGTTCCGCAAGGCTGCGTACTTGGACTTTTACAACTGTACAACTGCAGAGCAGTCTTGCTTGGAGTCAACACATCCAAAATCTGAAGATTAAAACAGCCCAGGCTATTGGTTTATTAAAAATTTCAGAACAAATTTGATAAAAAAAAAACGAAATTATTTATTTATAATGCACTAGTTGAAAGCCATTTTATATGGTTATAAGAAAAGTTCTGAATTAAAAATGTTGCAACGTATGCTAAATAAAGCCTTTAAAGTGGTAGATAATCTTCCCATCACACATTCAACGTTATCATTATATGTACAACGACATTTTTAAAAATGTATTACCTTTTTATAGCGCTTACAAAATGCAATTAATAGTGTATGTTTTTACGTGTTTAAACAGTGTTGGTCATCATACCATATATTTTTTGCGAGTTATACTCACTAAATACAAGGAATAATATGAACGTGGCAGTCCACTTGCAAACACCGCTTTATTAACGGAAAGGAATTTTGAGAAAATTGGTTAAAACTTCTAGTCCTGAAATGGAGCTAAAACACAATTTATATTTACTGCATATGATTGAGCATTTTTGCCTCAGGGAGTAATTTTTCCATAACAAATAAAATCACTCTTTAATAGGAATCTTTAAATTTGTATTTTTAATTTAAACATTGGCAGTATTGAAAATTTATTTCTAGCATAGATACTTATGAAGTTGTATACAATTAACATAACTTGTTTTAAATCGGTTCTGCACATAAATGTTAAATCTTAAAAAAGTACTTTAGCAAATATTATACTCTTGTTTCTACTTCATCATCCATTAAAGATTCTTCTTCTATCGTTGCTTCTTCTAATGCAGCGTCATAACTAAATATCTTGAATGTCCATTATTTAGAAGCAGAGTAATAACACAAAAAGTTTATTTTAATTACTTACGTTTGTAATTCAACTTAAAGGCTCGAACTGACAGTCAAAATGTCGGCATTTGCAGAAGTTACATCAAAACGTGGCGACTTTTGAAAGTTTATATGTATGTAGCTTAGGGATAGGCAAATTGAAAATAATATACCTTTGTACATACATACATTCATATTTATGAACAAAAATATTATATGTAATTACATTGTTACTTTTTATTATTTCATTTTATTCAAAAAAAATAATTAAAAACCAAAAAAATCAATCAAAACAAAAAAAAAACAATAAAAACAAAAAATTCAATTATAACAAAAACAAATGTGTAGAATACAACAAAAAACCATATCGAGCCTTTGGTGCAATACCGTAGTAATTCAAAAAATCGTGAACTGAGAAAAATGCATTTGAAGTTTTCAGCCATATTTTTGATAGCATTTTTGTTTACTAAAGTTATGTTTTTACAAGTTTTTAAATAAAGAGGAATGTTTTGTAATTAAAAAAAGGTGAACAATTATTAATAATATTAAATATTTTTTTTATATTAATATCAATATGGTTGGAAATAGCTAGAGGCAATTAAGACATTTTTAGCTGCAAAATCTGAACAGTTAGAGATGGAATCATAATCTTTTTTTCTTTAGATAGATATTTCCCCAAAGATCATTTCTGCATACCCAGCTCAAAAAAGTCAAATTTTGAGTTATTACGATATTGCACCAAAGGCTCGATATGAAATCCAAAAAAGTAAATTACGAAAAAATGGAAGTAAATAAGTTATGGCACTATGCGCCCACGATTTGGCGTAAAAGCAACAAATATATACATATATACATATATAAATAAGTTATGGAAGTACAAACTTACCTTTAAATTTGAATTGCACCCCAAAAGTACCAACCAAGGCGAATTCATAAAGGTGAAATTTTCGAGGCATCTGTTTAATGTTTATTTCCTTGTGTATATACTGAATGTCAAGCGTTGTTTACATTTTATGAAAAAAATTTGTTGAAATTTAAAATTCAATAAAAATATAAATTCTTGAAGAATACCCTATTTAAATGTTTTAAAACGAAAAACTGAACATAAAATTTTAACACAAGGATTTTAAAAGGCGTATCAAAATCTAGTAGTACTTAATGATGCAACTATGGTTTTGTCAATATAGCACTAAAAAATACCTACCTGCACAAGAAAAAATGACATTTAAAAAAAAACATAAATTGTTAAAAAAAAATTAAAAAGTTTTATAAAAATTGTAAAAAAATAAAAAAGACGAATAACATTGATAAAATAAATATCGTTGATTATTAATAAAAGGCAATGCAAATTTTTTAATGTATATTTATTTTTGTCAGTTGTTTTGTTATAAAAACAAAATCTCGCTAATGTCAAAAAAGTGCAATGTAAACGCACTAGATTTCGAAGAAGATTTTAAATCAAATCTTCAAGATTTCGGCCTAATGTAAATGTAGTATAAAGCAATTGTGAATATTTTATAAACAAATTATTTTGAAATTCACTCTTACTTTTTACAAAAACAAAATACATAGTATTTTTCAAAAAAAAGGATAGCTAGCATAGCTCTATCTCATGATGCGGTCACCTTTATGAATTCGCCTTGGTACCAACTTTTGCTCGAAATGTTTTTAATTGTTTTCCTTCAATAATCTCTCAAGCTCAAGGTCTGTTTTATATAAAGAATATTTATTTAAAATTGATCCAATATTTCGTTATCTCAATGGATAGCTTCTTCAGGGATTTTTTGGTTTTTAATATATCAAACAATTTTTTAAAAAACAAATTTTAATGAAACACCAAAATTGTCAATAATGAAAAATAAATAAAAATTATACACAGGAAACAAAAATTATTCTATTACATTTTTATAAACTTATTTAATTCCCCATCTTATTCTTATAAATTAAATGTATGTAATTTTGAGCTACATTGTCCGTATCTGTCTTAAAATTACTTCTTTGTTCCATTGGTATGTTTATAATTTGCAGCATTTCTAACATGAAGCGTCGTTTGTAGTTTGTGTCTGTATTTAAAACTGTTGTATTTTCAAAATCTGGTGTATGATTGAAATTGGCACAATGCGATGACAATGCAGTTTTTTGAGAAGATGTATTTTTGTATTTTTGATCAGATCTATGTCCTGCTAATCTAGTACTTAATTTGTTTTTCGTGGTACCTATATATACTTTATTTACTACATACTTCATGATCCTTACCCTTACAAGGTATCTTGTAAATAATATTAGATTTATCTAATTTTTCTGTCTTATCTTTCATTTTACTGAATAATCTATCCAATGTATTATATGTTTTATGAGCCATCCTATAATTATTCATATCATAAATTTTAGAATTTTGCAATCGTTCTGAAAACATTGGTACATAAGTTAAAGACTTATAATAAGCTGGCAAGTGCACAGCAAAAAAAACTAAACTGGCAACATGCTTTATTTTTTGCGAGAACAATAAAGTAAGTTGTTTTTGTTTTCATTTTGTTTATTCTAAACCTACTTACAACTAAATACAAGTAATGTTGGGATAATTCCAACCAATTGTAGTGGGGGAGAAAAGATAAACTCAATATTTATTGTTGTTGTTGTATTGGAAACTTAAACTGACCTAGAACTATTTAATTGTCACCTCAAACTGCATTCCAATCGGACCGACTGTTTATAAAATATAAAATTATTTCCATTTTTCCAAATTTTACACACTGTGTTGCGATCACATAAATAGAAGCGAATCCCACTTCCAATTTATCTAAGCAAATGGAAGCATTTGCAAAGCATTATTCCTATTATTCCGCATGAGTATCATAAGAAAATTTAATTATTAATTATTAATTCCTTTTCAATAAAGGTGAGAGTAAAATTTTAACTTAATTTCGAGTTCTGTTAGCACGATTATACCGTGTTCAGGTATGCACCTTAATTGAGTTTTACGCAATAAATGACATTATTGAGCTCAATTATCTATATAGAATTGAAATGTAGCTATTACACTCAATTAATACGAAATTCTTAAAAATATTGAGTAAAATTAAAATGCGACCCTGTCACAAGTGTGTTTAATGAGCAAAACACAACTGACGAAAAAAAGTGTTTTGACATGTGGCAACTGAAATTACAACAAAACAATGGCCCATGCATTAAGTCTGCGCTTAAGGCAGATGTTTATTTCATAAAGATGTCAAAAGTTATTTACATTTTGCTTATACATGTACATTTTTGTTCACGTTGAATGTTGTATGTAGTAGTAATATAAACAATGTTTATTTTTTTATCTGTCAATCGCTAATTGAGTTAGCTAAATTGTGTATATAACAACAGATAGATAATTATGTTAATAAACCGAATATTGACTCAATAAAAAAAGGTATATCTGAACACGGTATTACGCGTTTATTTAAATGTTACTAATTATGTTAATAAAAATTCGATTGCACTTTTCACCCCGAATAAATCGAGAGTGTTGTTTGTGGCCTGTAAAAGAGGTGATATATGATGCTTATATATGGGTTGTTTTTAATAACGGCGGCGATTGTAAAAATAGCGAAAATTCGCGAACATTTTTAATATTCCAAAGATCCCATAAAATTGATTAAAAGTCCCTTAGACTATTAGGAATGGCAAAAATTCGTTAACAATTGCTATATTAGCGGAAATTCGCAAAAATTTGCTAATAGCGGCAGGATACCAAAGTCTTATATTTATTGAAAAATCATTAAAACTCTAAAAAATCATAAAACTTACACTAAAAATCACGTCTATCGCGAACATGGGTAAAATTCGCGAAAAATTGCAATATTGAAAACAAACCCAAAAATTTATTTGTAATCGCTCAATCGGTTTAAAAACAAAATGTTAGAAAATAATGAAAAAAATTCGTTAAAAAATTAGCGATAATGATGAAGAACAATTTTCGTCATGTGTTAAGAACAGGGCATTTCACTTTTTCATATCTTGTGTTTTGTTCTTGTCAACTATCAAATAGCATTATTACAGGGCTGGCAAGACATTTTATACTTGCTCCTTTTTAGAAGGCGATATTTGTTGTGCAGAAAGGAAAACACCATAAGAAAAACATTAACATGGGATTTAGACGTTGTTTCTAAATATCATTGCAAAATAATGATTAGTAAGTTCTTTTAGAGTTATCGAAATAATCAGTTTTTTCGCTCTACTGTGCAATTGTTATTTTACAGATAGAACTGCATATTTGAAAAATAACCCTCGATATATTAAACTATGCAAGTTTTCTTTCACAATGTCTGAGTTATTTGGTGAGAGCAGGGTTGTTAGATGTGACGATTTGTTGTCATTTTGAAGATTTTTTTAAGAAAAACAGTAAAATGATGATTTACTATTTTTTAAATAAAAAGTCATAAATGGTCCTCATGATTTCGCTTAAAATTGCCATTTGTGCAAATGCGCAAACTTACGAGTCTTGTTTCATGAAGCCACTTTTTTTACTTTTGTGTAATTTTAAACAATTAATGTCAGTTTGTAAGAAACGTCAATACAAAAATAAATTAAAAATTAAAATTCAAAAATATAAAAATTTGTGTTTAAATTTGTGATTAATATGTATGAGAAATTTGCTTTTAAAAATGCTCAAAGAAAGCCAAAAGACCAATTTACTGAAATTATTGCTAGAATTTATTGTTTGTGATTTATAGACACTTGGATTTTTCATTAAAAACGACGTTAAAATCATTAAAAGATCTGTTTGTATAAATGCACAATTGAACAGCGCAAGTTTACGATACAAAATTGTTGGGCAAATTTACCAAGTTTGTGTAAATGAATTCTCATACAATTTTTGACAGTTCATTTACGAGGGCGTAAAAATGCACAGTTTGCACAGATTACTAGACTTATAAACGATATCATGAGGACCCTTATAGTGTTATGTCGATTATCTGGCACCAATAAAACATTTACAAGAAATATTTACATTTATATTGGGAGCAGTGCAAAACGTAACAGTAAATTTTTCGAAATACAAAAATTATTGGAAATTAAACAAAAAAAAATTCTTCCCCCATCACAAACCATTTGTAATTCGAATTCTACAATTATATGAATGCAAGTACAATAATCAGCCTATCGTATTTTTGACTATTATCCAAAAAAGATATATGTAATTATAAGCTTTAAAAAACAATCAACTTTTTGAAAAGCACCAAAAAAAATTAGTATGTATTTAATGGTTGTTTACGTGAAAAAAATATTACAAATTTTGTATTTTTAAACGTTTTAAGTGACCGTCTTAATTTTTATCAACGCATTGCTTAAGTGTTAGCTTTAGAGGAAAAAAGCTTTTTGACACTATCCAATACATACTTATGGTACGAAAAACTTTTGCAAATAAGTCTAAAATTTGTCAATGGAAAAATACGTAAAATTGCCAATAAACCATTTGTGGATTCCAAAATCGTCAAATCTGGCAGCCCTTACCATTACATCAAGTCAAATAATAAAACCGTTTTTGTGTTTTTTTTGCTCTAAATTTTAGAGTCTAAAATATTAAAGTGTGTAAAAGTTCTTATTTATTGTCACAAAGCTTTAAAATGAACCTTATTAATTTTGGTTTTAGTCTTCGCTTTATAGTAAACATAAAAAAAAATTCATTTCTTTTTCTACTTTATTCTCCAGATGGCAATAGTTTACTTTTTATGAAGACATGCGCTTTAACGGTTTATTATAGACTGAGCAAAATATGACACGAAAATCATTGATAGTAATAGGAGTTTCTAATACAATTATTTTGTGACCCCATGTAGTAGAGTCCGTTTAAAAAAGTCTAGTTACAGTTTTTTTATAAACTTCTTTCAGTTTTGCAAGGGAACTTTTTCGGGAAAAAGTGACAAACAGCGCTGCCGTTGGGACACTTAAGTATCACTTTTGACCCCTTTTCATGGCCCTTTTTTTAATTTATTTTATTTTAACAAAATTTATGACACTCTTTGAAAATAACTACAAGTTTCCATATTCCTTACGAAAGTTCTCATGAGTTTTGTGAACAAAAATATTTGCAAACAAACTTAAAACAATAGCGAGAAAAAAACAGACGTTGCTAAGCGATTTGAAATTTGTTTAAGTTTTTTTTAACGTTTTTGTTATTAAATTGAAAAACACTGTTGAAGCGACTTCAGTAATTTTTTAGTTATTTTTCTAATTTTCTTTAATTTTAAATTTTCTTTGTTATTTATTATTTCTTTTTTCATATCTTGAATTTTAATTTCATTAATTTTTAATTTCTTTGAATTTGTAAAACGATTTCTCTCAGTGTAAAATAATCTTAAGTTTCCTTTACGTTCTGCGATAATTTTCTCTTGAGTTGTTTTTTTTTTCTTTTTTTGAGTTCTATTTTTTGTTACTATTTAATTTCAAGTTGTTAATATTTTTTTTTAATCTTCATCTAACCATCAACAGGGCAAGAAGCCAAAAATAAATTTGTTTTTTTAAATTTAAAAAGTAGAAACCTCCCGCGTTTCATTTGTTTGACTTGGAAGTTAGTAGTAAAAGGCTAGGAAGTTTCTAGCCCCAACATTTGGTCCTTCGATAAATCCTAGAGGAGCTAGGATTGGAATAGCCAGTGGCAAACCTGTTCACTGAATGCCATCAGCAGTTGTTCTCCCGTAACAACTGCGGCAAATTTTTTTAAAGTGACGTCAATAGTTGTTCCATCGCAACAACTACGACATCAACAGCAGTCAAGAGGACTGGCAGAATATCTTGGGTGGATCCCGTTCAACAAGGAATAAAAAGAAGTTCCCAATTGTGCTTGTCATTTCCAAGAAGGAAGAAAGGTCTACCAGACGATTGATTTTCGAGAGGAAAAATCAACAAGGTAACCATTTAGTATCATAAAAAGGATTAGATTGGGTGAGTACAGTGTTTTAATTATATTTAATGCGATTGTGTGATTTTTATTAGAAAAAGTGCAAAAAATTAATTAAAATTACTGCATAATCATATCCAACAAGTAATCGAACATAACCTTAAAATTTAATAAAAGTGCCATCCCTGATATAAAAAAATCCCCAACGTACCAACACTGTTAAAAAGTACCACCACTGGTATATAAGAAAAACAACGGATTTTTTGTATTATATATATAGAATGGAGAAAATGCTCGATAAGACCCCAGATTTGAAGGCGCAGTACGCTGGAGTTCTCCAAGAATACCTGGACTTGGATCACATGGAACCAGTTGTACATTTTGAACCCAAAGCAGAAAAAGTTTCATCATTTTTTCTACCCCACCACGCGGTAATCAAGCCCGAAAGTAAAACCACAAAAGTGCGAGGGGGTATTTAACGCATCAAAGAAAACAGGAAGTGGGTTCTCACTAAATGACGTGCTACACCAGGGCCCAACGCTTCAAACGGATTTAATGCAACTTGTTTTAAATTGGCGAAATTATAAGTACGTATTCACTGGAGACATCCAGAAGATGTATAGGCAGATTTTGATGCATGAAGCAGATCGCCCTTATCAACAAATTTTATTTCGCAACAACACTGAGGGATACGTGAATTCATTTCAACTTAAGACCGTTACGTTTGGCGTAAATTGCGCCCCCTTTTTGGCGATTAGGACTCTACTTGAGCTAGGAAATGATTGCAGAAACCTGTATCCCAAAGCATCTATTATTCTGAAGAACGAGGTCTATGTTGATGACATATTGTCCGGGGGACACACGCTTGAAGAGGCCAAGCAGAAGCAAGGGGAGCTTATTACAGCTTTGAAATCTGGCGGCTTTCCCCTTAAAAAGATGACAGCAAATCATCAGTTTCTACTCGAAAGTTTGCCCCGGGAGGATCTTCTAGACGAAGATTTCTTGAAGTTTGATGACTCCAGCTCTTTAAAAACATTGGGAATTCGCTGGAATGCGTTGGCGGATATATTTTACTATGCGGTAGAGCCAATTGAAATTACCCCATCCGCTACAAAACGAAAAATCTTGTCAGTAATAGCAAGATTATTTGACCCTCTAGGTTGGTTAGGCCCAGTCGTTATTGTTGCTAAGACTTTGATGCAAGAATTATGGGAAGCAAAGTCTGATTGGGACGAAGGGGTTCCTCCACACATACTCGTAAAATGGAATTTATTCTTAAAAAACTTGCCATTTATTTCGACACTTAAGATACCTAGATGGGTAGATTTCTCCCCAGGATACAAAATCCAAATACATGGCTTCTGTGACGCCTCAGAGAAGGCATATTGTGGTTCAGTGTATATTCGAACAGAAAACTCAGAAGGCCAAATAAATAGCCATTTGCTGGTAGCAAAAACGAAAGTTGCTCCGATTAAGCGGACTACCGTTCCGAAACTAGAATTGTGTGGAGCTTTGTTGGTGGCTAAACTCATCCGTAGTGTAGTCACAAATTGTCAGTTCCCCTTTGAACTTTTTTTGTGGACAGACTCGTCCATTGTACTGGGTTGGTTGCAAAAACCTCCGTATGCGCTGAAAACGTTTGTTGCAAATCGTGTGACTCAGATCATCAGCATCGCCAGCACTCAACACTGGAAACACGTTAAGACTGAAGAAAATCCTGCAGATCTGGGCACTCGAGGCTGCTCCCCGCAGGAGCTTGAAGACAATCAACTCTGGTGGCATGGCCCCACCTGGCTGCAACTTCCCACACCATTATGGCCAGTACCTCGTACGTTTGACCCAGTCGACTTAGAGACAAAGAAGTCTATAATCAACTTTCATCTTGACGTAAATTGCACAGATATACTTAAAGAATTTTCATCTTTCCCAAGGGCGTTGCGAATTCTTTGCTATCGACTTAGATTTGTCAACCGAGTTCTCAAGAAACCATTTTCCACCGAAAAGTTTATAACAGCTCAAGAAATTAGCTCAATGAAAACTCGACTCATCTCGCTCGCTCAAAAGAGATATTTTTACCGTGAATACGATTGCCTTAAGGAAAATAGACCGTTAAGCCGCAAAAGCAGATTACTTAACTTAAATCCTTTTATTGATAAGGACGACCTTTTACGAGTTGGCGTCAGGCTTATTAATTCAGGTTTAAGCTACGAGGAACGTCATCCAGTCATTGTGCCAGAAGGGTCTCATTTCGCGAGGCTTCTAGTTAATTTCACCCATCGCATTATGCTCCACTCTGAGCACCATATAATGCTACGTGCGATTCGCCAAGGCTTTTATATCCCCAGATTAAAGAATCTTGTCCGAAAATGCATTAGAGAATGCAAGGCCTGTACTATTTACAAGCATAAGGTCCAGCACCAAATCATGGCCGCACTCCCCCCAGAACGTGTGAACTTTTCCCTGCCCTTCACATATACCGGAGTCGATTTCGCTGGTCCGTTTAATATTAAATCCTCGACGTTGAGAAATGCGAAGATTCTCAAAGGTTACGCTGCTGTGTTCGTATGTTTCTCTACCCGAGCCGTCCATTTAGAAGTCTGTTCAGACCTCTCAACCGATGCCTTTCTAGCCTGCTTTCACCGCTTTATTGGGCGCAGAGGACTCCCCAAGACCATGTTTTCCGACAACGGTCGAAATTTCGTCGGTGCAAGCTATGCTCTTCTTAAAGGCCACCACGAGTTCTTGAAATCTCTTGAAAAGACTTTAGTCGAAAAGTACTCCACCTTGGGCGTTACCTGGTCTTTTATACCGCCATATGCACCTCATATGGGTGGCCTCTGGGAGGCCGCGGTCAAGAGCATGAAGTCTCACCTGAAGAAAGTTACCAGCAACCTATCGTTCACGTTCGAAGAATTCAGCACGCTTCTAGTCCGTATCGAAGCCATTTTAAATTCGCGCCCTCTATCGCCTCTTACCGAAAACCCGGGTGAGGTTCTACCACTAACCCCCGGCCATTTACTTAGAGGAGCTCCAATTACAGCACTACCAGAATCACCTGCTGAACCTCCGCTCGAAGAATTACCATTTTTAAAACGCTGGGAAAGATTAAAAGCGCTACAACATATTTTTGCTCGACGGTGGAAGTCTGAATATATCACCGAGCTTCAGCGCCGTTTTAAGTGGCAGAAAGAACGCGACAACTTAAAACCAAATGATATTGTTATAGTCAAAGAGGACTTACTCCCACCTACCGAGTGGCTCCTAGGTCGCGTTAATAACGTAATCTATGGTCGAGACAGCAAAGTACGAGTTGCTGAAGTAGTCACCAAAAAGGGCATAATTTTACGCCCAGTGGTAAAACTATGTTTGCTACCGACAGACAATAACATGACTAAACTCCCACCACAACCTACCAAATAGTCTACCAAATTCCTCAACAAAAATAGAAAATTAGAAAACTCAGTCGCATTAGGTATTTTTTAACACTGTATATACTTCTTTCTTTTCTTTTGCTACAAATACAGATGAAAAAGCGACCACGGTGCCATATTTGCCAACTCAACCACCCTCTGCAATACTGCCTGAATTGCCTGGCCTACAATCATTTTCGAGAACATTGTACCTTAACCAGAGGATGTGCAGTTTTGGTCAACTGGGTGGCCTGTAATGCTTTTCACCACACTCGGCTACACCATCAAGTCAGAAGATGTCCTCGCTGAACCTCAGCGCGGGGGACCCGTGTTAGCTAGAGCTCTGGCCAACAAACGCGGTGGCAACACTACAAGCCACAATCTCTCAAATAGATGACACCCAATTGGCAGCCGTGGCCAATAAACTTCATCTTGAAGAACCCTACAGTACCTCCAAGCAAGCATCCCTAGGGCCTGTAAGAAAAAGTGCTCCTGAATTCACAATACAGCCAGACCTGGACGCACCAATATCCCAATCATCTACCTTTGGCTGGATCAAATCCTAGACGTAAAGGGGGTGCTTTTGCCACTCTTCGGGGGGAGCATGTTGAAGCGACTTCAGTAATTTTTTAGTTATTTTTCTAATTTTCTTTAATTTTAAATTTTCTTTGTTATTTATTATTTTTTTTTTCATATCTTGAATTTTAATTTCATTAATTTTTAATTTCTTCGAATTTGTAAAACGATTTCTCTCAGTGTAAAATAATCTTAAGTTTCCTTTACGTTCTGCGATAATTTTCTCTTGAGTTGTTTTTTTTTTTCTTTTTTTGAGTTCTATTTTTTGTTACTATTTAATTTCAAGTTGTTAATATTTTTTTTTAATCTTCATCTAACCATCAACAGGGCAAGAAGCCAAAAATAAATTTGTTTTTTTAAATTTAAAAAGTAGAAACCTCCCGCGTTTCATTTGTTTGACTTGGAAGTTAGTAGTAAAAGGCTAGGAAGTTTCTAGCCCCAACAAACACCGTTAATTCGTATTTATTTTATTTTTTACCCCGCTAAATCTTAAACCCCTATAATTCCGGCCGGTCCCTAGCAATTACGCATTATCGGGAGTCCACTATATTTCTATAAAGTGATAAACAAATTTAAAAGTTTTTGTAAAAGTAACTTATTTTTTTGTTAATATGACTAATATTGGAGTTTAACAGCATTTTCACACTTCGTCGTTCGCAAGTTATTGTGTTCTATATGACAAAAACGTTTTTTTCAGTAAGTTGCTGTTCTTCTAGAGTTACATATATATTATAATTCTTATTCGCTTTAGGGTTTTATTTGTATAATATTTTTGGCTTTTCTAAAATCTCTGGAAAAGGTTTCCTGATGAGCTGGCCTAAGCAACCAGTGAAATGCGCATAGAAGCTAGCTTTCCCTCAACAATAAATTTCAGTGTATTTATCAATATGAAAAACTGGGAATTTAGCACGTCATACGGAAATCGTATTAATAATAAAAGTATTATTGTTTAGAAGTTTTTCAAAAAACAATGAAGTGGTATGGAATGACAAACTTTTTTTCATAATACTTGTCATTTTCATCACATATGCATTCAGAATATCAGACTTTTACATATTACTTGAGTTTCTGATATGTATTAATACAAAGTATAATAGTGTAAACAAGCCTTAAGAGTAGGTTAATTAACAAGTATCCTATTTTGCAACACAACAAGTAACAATAACATTTCATTGAAATCATCGATTAGAAAACACGCGGACCTAATTAAAAATCAAAGGGTTTTGCATACTGTTTGTTTGTTGTTTTTTGTTTCATTTCATTTGCCAACTGCAATCTGAAGTCACAAAAAGGAAATTAAACAAAAACAGACAATGCAAAGAGTTCCAAAGTACTACAAACTATATTTACCCTTTCATATAGAACAATATAAAAAATTATTTTTTTTGCTCCATTTTTGTTCTATATGCACGATTTTTTGCATATAGAACACAATAGGTTACTAAGCTTGTCACTGAAGTGTTGTATAGCACAAAGTCAATGTCTCATATTTCGAAAACTATAAAGGAAGAGTACATAACACGCGTTCATTCGTCGACTTTTGTCATGCGCTTAAAAACTTTGGCGCATGAAAAATTGCAAGTTACACAACACGCGTTACAAAAGCCGTTCCTGTCAGCTGTTTTTTATTTGTTTACTTAGTTGTGCATTGAAAACGGGTTCGAAAGTATATCAAGATTTATATTATATGTATTTTATTCGACCTTTATTATTATATGTAATACAACTAAATTTTCAAGCTTGAGGTCTTTTTTTATTTTATATAAAAAACTTTAACGTTTATTTTTAACCAATATTTCGGCACTTCTTTGAGTGCCTTCTTCAGGGTTCTTTTTTAACAAAAAATTAACAATTTTTTTAAAATAAAACAAATTTAACAAAAATTGACAAACTTATGAAAATTTTTTTGGAATTGAATAAAAAATATTTTTCAATACAAACTTGATCTATTACAATATACAAAAATTTTTTACCTTCCGTTTCTGTTTTTATAAATTAAATGTCTATAATTTTGTGCTACATTCTCAGTGTCAGACTTAAAATTAATTCTCGACATTATCGGTACATTTATGATTTGTAACATTTCTAACATAAATCTACGTTTATAATTATTTTCTGTGTTTAAAACAGTTGAATTTTCAAAATCTGGATAATGGTTTAGATTAGCACAATGGGATGATAAAGCTGTTTTTTGTGATGAAATATGTCTATATTTTTGATCTGACTTATGTCCTGCTATCCTAGTCTTTAGTTTATTTTTTGTTGTACCTATATATACCATATTACACTGTCCACTATCATTACCCTTACAAGGTATTTTATAAACAATATTTGACATTTCCATCTTCTTTATTTTGTCTTTCATTTTAGTAAATAGTTTACCTACTGTGTTAAAAGATTTATGAGCTATTTTATATATTTTACTATCATATATATTTGATTTTTCTAATCTTTCTGAAAATTTTGGTATATATGTTACAGATTTATAAATTCTCTGTTCTTTTATACTATTTCGGTTATATATTCTACAATTATTATACTGTATTAATAAATCTAATATTAATTGTTTAGGAAAGCTATTATCTGTTAAAATGTTTGAAATCTTTCTCTTATTATCTCTATGAAATTCTGAATCACTTATCCTTAGAACTCTTTCTATAAAATTTTTAGCTGTATTAATTATTATTCTCCTCGGATGTTTCGAGAAAAAAATAATAATTCTACCAGAAGATGTTGGCTTTTGATACCAATCTGTTAATATGCTATTCCCTCTTCTTATTATCAATGTGTCCAAATATGAAAGTCTTGAATTAGATTCCCTTTCAATTGTAAATTTAATGTCCGAATGAAATGAGTTAAAAATATCCAACGTTTGCCCTATTCCTGATTCCTGAATTATGCAAAATAAATCATCAACATACTTTATCAATATCCTCGGTTTTATAATTAATTTTTCAACACATATATCTAATAATTTTTCCATAACTATATCTGCTACAATTGGAGAAGCTGGTGAGCCCATAGGAAGGCCTTTCATTTGACTATACACATGATTATTCATTTGAAAATATCTACTATCTATTATACAAAATTTAAGAATACGTAAGAATAAATCCTTTTCCATATTCGTATGTTCCCTTATTATATTCCATTTTTCCTTTACTATATTCATAGCTAAGTCTACTGGTACACTTGGAAACAATGAAACTACATCAAGAGAAATTAACTTCTCATTATTATCCAATACAATATTCTTAATTCTATCCTTAAATTGAAGTGAATCCCTAACATTGTATTTTGAATTTTCTGTAATTTTCCTAAGAATCCCTGTTATATATTTACATAGTTCATATGATGGAGAATTTATCATTGAACATATTGGTCTCAATGGAAAATCGATTTTATGAATTTTTGGAACACCGTATAACCTAGGTGCCATTGCTGTATTTGTTTTAAGTTTATTCCTTTCTGTGCTTGTAATTATTTCATTATTAAAAAGTTCTTGAACTAAATTATTATTTGCCTTTTCTAGTTTACTAGCAGGGTCCTTACCTAATCTCCTATAATTTGAATTATCCTTTACTATATCATTAATTCTTGCCTCATAATCGACTCTATTCATTGCCACCGTTGTATTCCCTTTGTCCGCATTTAAAATAATGATGTCCCTATTAGATCTCAAAAATCTATCTGTTTCCTTTACTTTGTCCAATATAAACTTATCCCTATTAGTTAGTCTCATTTTATTAATGTGATTATCTATATTTGTTGTCAGTTTTGTTCTGGCTATTTCCTGTTCCTCTTTTTCCCTAAGTGTCTGTACTAAATCCTCTCCTTCAGTTATAATTTTCAAAACTGGAAAACGTTTCCTTTCCATTGGTAGCATGTGTTTACGACCTAATGAGAGAACCCATTGTGCCTCCATTGGTATATTTATGTTAGATTTGTTAACAAACCATTTATTATTAAATTTTATACCTATTTCCCTTTTCTGTAACTTAACAAGCTCTTGAAATATATTTCTATGCCTAAATTTGATCTTCTCATTTAAATTATTAGCTAACTTATCTTCATATTGTATGAATCTTGCATATTCCACCTCATCAAAATAATTCTGTAGCTGTCCTTCTATTATCGAACATTCCTTTTTTGCTTCCTTCAGTTGCTCATGTTTGTACCTTATTCTTATATTTAGAATTTTGTTTTGTAATTCTTGAACATAATTTGACGTTTTTTGTCGGTATGACGGTAAATGACCATTTTCATAAAAAAGATTAGAAACGTTTTTAGTAGCATTTTTTATAAATTTTGGAATTATACCTGCATTACGGCAACGAATCAAAAAAGTTATAGTTGCTTTTATTTTAATTAATTTGTCCCTTATTGTCTTATACCTATTTATGTATCTTCTGATTCTTTGATTGTTCTTGAATATGTGGAAATTGATTGTAGACGTGCTCATCCTATTATTTATATTATATGTATGTATATTGGTTAAAAATAAACGTTAAAGTTTTTTATATAAAATAAAAAAAGACCTCAAGCTTGAAAATTTAGTTGTATTACATATCAAGATTTATTTATGTTATTGAATTTATTCTTTTTATATAAATATTGTATTATTGTAAAATTTTTCTTTCGCTATTCGCAAATTTGTTGAAATTATTTTTTTATTGTCAGCTGATTACTTGTCAAAAATACACAACGCGTTAAAAAGTTCAAAGCTAGCCAACTTTCTAACGCTAACTCGTCAAAATATTTTGCATGTAGCCTGTTCTATTAAAATACACTAGTTTAACTTTTTTGACAGAAGTCTACAGAGCGCGAGCGCACTAACGCGTGTTATGTACTTCTACCTTAAATGATACGAGCAAACTACTGATGACACACATCGACAGATCTCTAAAGGTTTACCTAAAAGTCAATCTTATCTCATTTTTTATGTTTTGCTTTATAGAACACAATAACTTGCGAACGACGATATGTATTTCGTTTCTTTATTTAGTTTTTAAAATTAATTTTAGTTGATATATAAATGTAAAACATTAAAAATATAAAAAAAAACAATTTTTAACTGACACCAGCACAATTTTTAAAAACTCTGATCTAAAATAACTTGCGTATGTACGTCTTATTTAAAAAAATATAAAATTATGTACTTTCTGTAAAGTAATAAAAACTATGAACTGTATGTAGCCTGATAAAAAAAAATTAGTTAAAGTTTTCCTATTCAAGTACAAACATATCGATAGTAAAATCTGAACTATCGATAAATATCGACAGAAGAATATATCGATCAGAAGATTATTTAAGACATATGTATTAATAATGAAATTGGGAAAATTTAGAAATTATTTAAGGACATTACCAAATCTCTTCAATTTATGCTTAATCACGTTCGAGTTGCTTAAACGCGTTTATGAACCCAAGTGTGATCATTAGAGCTGAAAATAAATCATTCCCTTTTGATTTTAATTCGTTAAAAATTAGCTTAATTTTTAATTAATTCTTTTCATAGAAAAAAAGAATTTAATGTTATTTGAATGAATTCAAACGAATAAGGCAGAAATGAATTTCAATTCGTTTCTTATTCAAATGAAGAATAAGTTGCAATTCGTTTTCAATTCAAATGAATTGGTGAAACGAATTGCAATTCGTTAAAAAATCAACTCTATTCAAATGAATCTGTAAAATAAATTATAATTCACTTTTACAAATTAATTTGAATTATAAACGAATTGCATTTCATTGGAAACGAATTGCAATTCATTTGAATTGAAAATGAATTGCAATTCATTTTTAACAAATTCATTTGAATTGACTCACATTTCATTCAATTCATTTTTTAATTCTTTTTTCTAATTCATTCCAATTATTTTAAATTCAATTCAATTTAAAATTATCTGTAAAATGAATTACGATTCACTTTTACAAATTCATTCGAATTGGAAACGAATTGCAATTCATTTTACAAATTCATTTTAATTGAAAATGAATTGCAATTCATTTTTACCAAATTCATTTGAATTGACACAAATTTCTTTTAATTGATTTTTTGTGGGTTAAAAAATTAATTCAAAATGTCAATTCAGTGCATGAATGGTTCGCGAGTTAATTAAAAAATTAATGATTCATTTACAGTTCTGGTGAACATCGTACATATTAAACAAACGAATTAAATTATAGGCTCTCACTACAATATTGAAATTTTTTAAGCTTAGGAGAAAAAGTATCAAAAAGGAGAAGGAAATACGGGAAATTAAATTGATTAATTTTGCTTTTTCGTTCTACATGTAGGTACTCTTTGAATTTTCTATAATATTGAACTTATGGCCAACCTCATATTTACTAAATCTAAAATCTCGGGATTTTACATAAAAAATCCCAGGATTCGAGACTTTAATTTTTAGAATAATCCCGGAATTTCGGTATTCGGAATTTCGGGATTGGCATCCCTAGTTTTTACATATCTTTAAAAAACTATGTGCTTGTTTTGTGTACCAAATTCCCATTTTCTATTTTTTAAAATGATTTAGCTAAATACATCAAACTTTTAAAGTAAAATAATTGCGAAACCATATCGGTTATGCTGCTGGTATCTTATGATTGTGAGTTCTTCTGTAAACAAACGAGGTCAGTACAACAAAAGTAAAACAAGCTTCTCTCTCTCATGGAAAAACAAGCGGACAGGACGGACAGGTGGAGTAAACGAAAATTACTGAATTTAATAAAACACCTGAATATTTCTTTGTTTTTACGGAATATTCAGTTAATTTTTTGATAGTTAATTTATATAAAATAACTGAACATTTATTTGTTTTTACGGAACATGGGGTTGAATTTTTTACAGTTTAAAATTAAAAGAACTTTTCGTTAAAAATAAATTAAAAATAAGTAGGCCGGGTTTTAACTGAGTTTTCATTTATTTTATATTAAAAATTCAGTTAATTTCACGTACAGAATATTGTGAGTGCAGTTATAACTCTCAAAACGTATTGCTAACTGGAAGTTAAAGTATGTAATAGTTAGTTTTAACTGAACTTGGCGAAATTGACCGTTAGAAACATTTAATTGTTGGTACAGGGAGCAGACTGAATGAGAACTTATAAGATGAAAAATGTTGGTAATCTTAAATGTTAATATTTTATAAATGAAGATCCAATAAATAAATAAATATTAAACATAATAATTTGTAACCTATTATTTGTCCTTACGCCCAAAAAATATCCTCCCGGATTAAGGATTTTGACGCGATATCGCTCATATCATATGAGGCTTTTGCACATGATAAAGGGTATTAAAAGCTTAATTAGCACTTTTAATTGTTTTATAAATGACTGGCTTTAGACTACGTCTACAAAAAGATTTCATTCATAGAAAATATTTGGGTTTACAACAAAATGGAATAGAATTGAATTTCTTTATAGCGTCCCAATCTAAACAAAATTTGGACCAATATTAAAAGGTACAATTTGCCTCCTCTTTAATTAAAGACTTCATTACAGAATCTATTTAAAACTTTAAATTTTTTATTAAGAGATTCTTAAAAAAATTTCATTTACACTTTTAATACAACACAATTATCTTAATTAAATATCTATAAGCTTATTAAATAAATTAAATAACAAATTAAACTAGATTAAATACACTTAATTAATTACACATAATTTCAAAAAACATTTCATTGTAATACTGATTAATTTTTTTTTACTTATACATGGCGTTTATTCTAATTTAATTAAAATAAAATCATAAATTTGTCATTAACCGTTAATAAATTGCACACAATTCATTAAATTTTACATTGAATGGTAGTTTTTTGTTTAATACATCACACATGCATGTCAATTTTCTTCAGAAAAAAAACAACAAAAAAAAACGTCATAAGGGCGCAAATTACGGCATTAAAAGTTCCTAAGATTTTCGAATTTAAAAAAAATTTATGCACACTCTATAAGAACTGGCAAAGCCTCAATTAAGAAATTGGGGGCTTCACAAGGTATTCATAATGTTGTAAAGTCATATGTCTTAAAATAATTACAAGAAATAAAGGGTGGTTAAATTTTAAGGGCCGATGTTGATTTTGAATAAAACAGAAATTATTAAGGAAATTACTGTCATTTCTTTTTATTATAATAATATTGGTATGCATCAATTATGTATGGAACAAAAAATCGGCCACATGGACTACGAGACCTCAGCGGCACACCTCCATCGCATAGCCCAAATTTTCGATGACGCTGAGGCAGAATTGAGGTTCTATGCCGTTAATATGCCCAATTATCTCATCCCTTAGCTCTTGAATTGCTGCTGGCTTATTGACGTACACATTTTCTTTCAAATAACCCCAAAGAAAGAAGTCCGACGGTGTCAAATCACATAATCTTTGCGGCTAATTGACATCGCCACCACGTGAGATAATACATTTGTCACGCGAAATAGCCATTGTTTCGTTAGCTGTGTAGCAAGTGGCACCGTCCTGTTGAAACCTCATATCGTCCACATCCACGTTTTCCAATTCGGGCCATAAAAAGTTAGCTATCATCTAACGATAGCGAACACCATTCACAGTAACTGCCTCATCGGCCTCATTTTGGGAAAAATACGTCCCGATTTTGCCTCCAGCCCATACACCTCACCAAACAGTCACTCTTTGTGGGTGCATTGGTTTTTCGAAAATCACTCTTGGATTATCAATCGCCCAAATGCGGCAATTCTGCTTATTGACGAAACCACTGAGGTGAAAGTGTGCCACATTTTCATAATAAGCCTGAATAACTTTAACGCGTTGCTCGATTATGTATTTTTCCACAGTTTGTCACGATTCAATGCGATAGTGGCCGCTGCCACACGCACGGTTCGCGTGCACTGTCCATTTGTCACACTGGTAACTAACTACTTTTCAGCCGGGCTATGACTCGTCGGGCATGGGCGGGTGTTCGTTGCAAATGAACGTGCATAAAACATTATTTTATGTACCAGTGTATTTGCCTAAATCACAAAAAAAAAAGAGAACGGGGCGCAAACGAAATGAAACCGATACATACCGAAACCAAACGCGAGATACAATACCTTTTTGTTTTGGGGATTTAGATGTTATTAAATCCCTGGCTGGCCCTCCCTCAGCATCCATCCTGATGCTCGACCATGGTAGCATATTAGCCGTACGATATAGCTACCCCTAAAACGAATTTTCACCACCAAATACCTACCTTAACCTACTCACAATTCCATAATTGAAACAAATCCGGGTTTTAATTAAATTCAAATTTCAATCATACAAATTTTATTAACAATAATTCTTTAATCAGACACTAGCATGCTAAACCAATAGACCTAGGGGTGTAACAAATTATCAATACTGCCGATTATATTTCCGCGGGAAACTTTCTCAACTATCAAGCTTAATGTCATACAACATCGTTGGGGAGAGAAAATTTAGCTGATGTAACTATTCAAACACCTAAGTTAGCGCTAATTGTCGGTGGAATCTGACTAAACTTAACCCTGTTATAAATTGTCGCTCCTTTAGACGTCGTGTCAAATTATCAAACTCGGGGCAGAAACAAATTATTACGATTACCCGAAAATATCTACGTTACAGGGTGACCGCAAGGGTGTATTGGTTTTCAGGCGCATCTACAGTGCCTCACAATCGTATTCTAAAGGGTACGGTAACCCAAGGCTTATACAATATACATTTCAAATTTAGTATGATCTTAACTTCTAATATTACGAATAAATTTAATATAATCGAACCATCAAACCTTACGCTATTTTCCAAACTTGAAATATAAAAGTTTCAAATTTAGTACAGTCTGGAATTTCATATACGGGTGATCTAAACCTCCATAATGAAAGCTAAAACTCAAAATAATTACAAAAAATAAAGTTTCGAACGGATGTTTTAAATTCCTATGGGTTTTCAAAATTTAGATTTGTCAAAATTCACAATATAATTAACGGATGGTTCTAGCTAGACTCATAGGGGTTGGTAACGAAAAAAAATCAAACTACTATAATCTGAAATTTAAACACTGGTTAGCTTCGATCTCATTTTGGTTGAAATTCAAAATTATTACGATTCAATATATAAAAGGGTATGATTTACGATTAGTATTGTTTAAAATTCGGTCTTATGAAAATTAAAACTTTAAATAATGTATGTTCTACGTTTCATATTGTTTTCTCTTTTGTTCGTTGTGTTTTTTTTTTTTTGATTTGGTTTTATAACAACTCGAATTTTAAGTAATGATTGTTTTACGTTAAATAGTGTTTTTCAGTTTAAGTTTTAGCTTTGTGAAAATTCAAATTTTAAATAATGAACATTCTACGTTTCAAGTTTTTTTTTTTTGTTTAAATCGGGTTTTCTGCAACATTCAAATTTTCAATAATGAATGTTGTATAGTTACTATTTTTTTTGCTTAAATTTGGTTTCATGAAAATTCAACTTTTAAGTACTGAAAGTTCTATGTTTAAAATTTTCTTCTTTGGTATGAATTAAGGCTTTATGCAAATTCAAATTTTAAATAATGAACATTCTACGCTTCATGTTTTTTTGTTCAAATCGGGTTTTATAAAAAATTAAAATTGTTTAAATAATGGCCTATGATTTCTATTGTTCAAAATTGGGCTGAGTGACAATTCAAAATTTAAATGCGTGGGTGTTCTAGAGTATTTTAATTTTTATGAGAATTCAAAAATTAAATATAGAATAGTCCATCTTGATATGGGTTAAACGGAAAAAAAACATCAAACCACTACCATTCAGAATTTGAAAAGTAATGCTTTCAAATTTATTTTGGAGTGAATTCTAAAATCATTACCATTCAAACTCTTAATGGTGAATGGGATCCGATTTAATTTGTTCTGACGAGGATTCTAAATTTACACAATGAATGGTTCCGCCCTATATTGGCCGAAAAGTTTATTTTACGAAAATGCACAAATTAAATGCCTGAGTGTTTTAAAATATATTGTTTCGCTGAACATCCACGCTTTCAAACCCTGAATAGTTCAACCCAATGTTGGTACAAACAAAAATCAAACTACTTTAGGTAAATGACGTCACTTATCTTTTGAAACAGCTGGCCTCGGTTGTCTCTTGATGGATGCTGACGATTCCTTGGATATTATAAGGTGTACTGATGACTACCGATGTGGATGATTATGACTATCGGTGTTGATGTATATGATTATCGGTGTTGATGTATATGACTATGGCTGTTGATAAAAATGCATATTGATGTTGCTGTATATGACTATAGCTATTGAGTGGATGACTATAGCTATTGAGTAGATGACTATTGTTGTTGATGTATATGGCTATTGATGTTGATAACGATGCCTATTGATGTTGGTGTATATGACTATAGCTATTGTGTAGATGACTATAGCTATTGAGTAGATGACTATTGATGTTGATGTATATGGCTATTGATGTTGATAACGATGCCTATTGATGTTGGCCCAGCTGCCAATGTTTGTTGTTAACGCTGGCTATGGTTGTTGGTGCATGGGGCTATGGATATTGTTAGAGATGGCGATGGATATTGGTGGATGTGAAGAAAAGTGTGACTAAAGATGACTACGGTATTGATAAATATGGCTATGGATTTTGTTATAGATGCTATGGATATTAGTGTAGGTGACTGTGACTATGGGTGTTGGCTTTTGCCTCCAAAAGTGTAGAGCAACGGGTGTTTGTGAGCGTTGGCTGTTGAGGTTATGTATGTTCTAGCTTTTCGCTCCGGCCGTAGCGTCTGGTATTGCTCCCTTCGAGCCAACCTAATTCTTACGCTGTCATTCACCTCCTCTAGTGCATAAGGCTACTCCACGACTTGCTTGCCGCGGGATTTCCTTATCCTCTCTTTAATTTTTGGCCCCGGGCTTCAATTAATGATGGCCACGTAAAAATACTTTCCCTGTGTCACTTTCTTTTTTTTTTTTTTAATTTAATTTTTCACTTTTTCCAATCTATTTGCTTTTTTGTCTAAAAATAACCTGCGTTTAAAAACATTTTTAAAATTGCTTGTGCATTTTTCTTCTTTTTTTTTGTATTTTTAAAATTTTTGTGCTTACCACACCATGACCAACCGGAAGTACTACCCACAAGAAAAAGAAGGAAATCCCTGAAGTTGGCTCTCTAAGCCACACCCTCATGTGCATGTGCCAAAAAATAGCAACTCTGTTGGCAGTGTTGTTTCCTTTTGTAACTCGACGAATTAACTACAGGGTGGTCTATGTTGCATGTTCTGACATTTGTACTTTGTTGTTCATCTTGTGCCTTGACAAGAACTTGACATGGCACACCACACCCTTACTCGGTGTCGATCAGTTTTATCATATTCGCAATCATATTGCGAATATGATAAAAGTGAAGTGCAATGCTACGCCTTTAAATCCTTGGCGTGAAATACACCCAATGGTTTCCCCTGTAAAGTCTCAATCTCGTACAGGCTGTTTCCAACAATTCGGACAATTCTACACTTGAGGAATTTCCGACACAGTTTCGCTGATACTTGTTTAGCAAAATCTGACAACTGAAAGTTTCGGCGGAATACCTCCTGTCCTACTTTAAACTTAGCAATCCTCGCACGTATGTTGTATCTCTTCGCGTTCGCTTCATAGCTTTTGTGTAATTCTTCCTTTAGCTTATCGCGAACGATTTCCATAAAATCATGTCGGTTCTCAAATCTGACATCAGGTTCATCAACAACGTTTAACTTTCTGGCTATCTTGTATGCCGACGCATGCGTAATCATGTTCGTGCCAAACAACGCAAAATATGGAGTCATGCCAATCGCCGAGTGTACTGCTGACCGTAGTGCGCATTCTATTTCGCAAAGGTGTAGATCCCACTCGTTGTGATTTTCTCCTAGATACGAACGAATTGCTGACAATATTGATTGGTTAACGCGCTCTGACGCATTTGCTTGAGGTGCATATACTCCTGTCTTGCAATGATTTATCTCAAAGGCTTCCATTAACGCCGAAAACTCCTTGCCTACAAACTGTGGTCCATTATCGGAAACTATTGTTTCCGGGCATCCAAACTTATAAAAGACTTCTTTAACCAGAAAATCTACTACATTGCGAGCATTTGCTCTAGACATTGCCTTCAACAGAACGAACTTGGTCACATAATCCAATACAATAAAAATAGAACAATTACCACGCTTCGAACGAACGTAAGGTCCCAAAAAATCTATAAAAATACGCTGAAAAGGTCTGGTTGCGTCTGCTTCTTTACCCATAGGTGGTTTGAGAATAGTATTAGCTGGTTTGCATTCCTTGCAAACGTCACAACGATTAACGAAGTTCCGAACTTGAATGTTCAAATGAGGCCAAAAAAAATATTCGCGAATTCTCCTAATTGTTTTTGCAATGCCCCCATGAGCCATACTGGGTGGGCTATGTGCTTTCTCAATTATGCTTTCGGTTAACGAAGCAGGCACCCATAACTTCCAGGCATGATCTTCAAGCAAAATGTCGCCGTTATATACGTTTGTCCGTTTGTACACAAAATTGTCAATAACTTTAATATCGGGTAAACTAGATTTTTCCTCCTGAACGATACAAATTAATTCTTTATAATCATCAGAGCTAAACTCTGGTGAATCTAGATCAACTAAAAATGAACCAAAATTATCCAATGCATCTACGGTATATCGCGATAACGCGTCAGGTACAACATTCTGTGAACCTTTTCGGTGCTGAATTTGAAAACTAAAAGACTGTAGTTGTAAGCTCCATCGCGCTAATCTGCCACTAAGGTCTTTTTGAGACATGAGCCATTTAAGGCTTGAGTGATCTGTGATCACTACAAACTGCATTAACTCGACATACGGACGGAATCTCTGAATTGCTGATACGACCGCTAAACATTCACGCTCAGTTACCGAATAATTTTTCTGAGCTGGGGTTAATTTTCTTGAATAATAAGCAATTGGATGTTCGCCACCGTCAGGATCTTCTTGAAATATGACTGCCCCGATTCCAACATCGGACGCATCACACTGGATGTAAAAAGTTTTCGAAAAGTCAGGATGAGTTAAAACGGGACTCGTACTAAGGCAGTGAATTAATTGGTCAAACGCTAGCTTTGCCTCAGTAGTAAATTCAAATTTTTTTGTTTTCTTAAGTGTTTCTGAAATTGGAGCTGTTATTGTCGCGTAGTCGTTTATGAAACGTCGATACCAACCAGTGGTTCCCATGAAACTCCTAACTTGCTTCGGTGTAGTTGGGTAGCTAAAATTTTGTATCGCCGAGATCTTGTCCGGGTCCGGTCTAAGAATTCCTCCTCCCACGATATAACCTAAATATTTAAGTTCTTTGCAACAGAATTTGGATTTTTCCACGTTAATTGTTAAACCAGCACTAGACAAACATGTCGCTACTTCTCTTAAGAGCTCTATGTGTTCCGCGAAGGTAGCAGATACAACTAACAGATCATCCAAGTAGACGAAAACACGCTCGCGAAGGCGCGCAGGAATGACTTTGTCCAGTAAACGGCATAACCGCTGAGCTGCATTGCACAACCCAAACGGCATTACCGTAAATTGGTACAAAGGCCTTCCAGGTACCGTGAACGCCGTCTTTTCCCTACTGGAGACTGCTAGGGGTATCTGCCAAAACGCGTCCTTTAAATCAACACTAGAAATGAAATGGGTATCTCCCAGTCTGCCCAATAAACCTTCAATATTAGGTAGGGGGTATGCATCCTTTATGGTAACATCATTCAACCTACGCGCGTCTAGACATATTCGTACCTTTTCACCTTTTTGAACGAACGTGACCCTATTATTCCAAGGGCTTTCACTTGGCTCTATTACTCCCAGAGAAATCATGCGGTCCAGTTCGGCATACATAAGCTGTTGTACAGCTGGTGAAATCGGATAATATTTTTCCTTGATGGGAATAGCTGTTCCGGTGTCTATACTATGTGTTTCCAACAATGTTTTACCAAGACCTTTTTGCGCAAATGAAGGAAATTCTTGAATAGCTGTGTCCAAGATGTGTTGTCGCTCGGGTGTTAACATGTGTTTACGCGGAAAATTATTCGCAGAATCATCCTGAAATTCGCTGTTGTCAATTGTTATACTACTTATCTCAAATCTGAATACATTAAACAATCTCAAAAAATCTACGCCTAAAAATAATTTTTGCTTTAAGGAAGGAACAAGGTAAAAATTCACGTACTCTGAACGCCCATTAAATTCTATCAACGCCCTTACACGCCCTATAATTTGGTTTGCTCTACCATCAGCAGTGAAAATCTTGGAAATATACGGATGTATCACCAGCTTAGCTTCTTCAACGACATCAAGGCATCCTTCGCCTAAGCAAGAAACTGTTGCACCGCTGTCAAGCAGACCTTGTACTTCTACGCCATTAATAGAAATGGTGGTGTAAATTCTCCTATCAGAGTTTTCAATTAATTTGGCTGAGGCTATTTCCTTACGTATCTGTTTCCGTTCCTTATAACGTTGTCTGGTCTTAATAATTCTTCTTGATGGTGTTCCAAAAATTCTTTCTCTTGCTGCTTCGTATTCCCTCAATCGTACGTGGTATGGCTTTCTAGGGTTAATGTCAACTTTGGTGGTATTGTAAGGTAAAATTGGTTGTTCATTAATCAAAATATCAATTGGTTTAGTGGTTGTTAAATCTTCTGTAGAACTATTTGTTAAATCTGTTGTAAGATCAGTTTGAGTGTCCGCTGCGACGCTAGTTGGTAAGATTTCTGTTACAAGGTAGGGTTCGACTGATTCGTCGGTGGTGCACTCGGTGTTTGTTGAGCCTGGGTTGCTACATTTCTCGAACGACCCTCCATCCCAGTACGAGGATTGTTCGCCAACCTGTTTCCCTGACAGACTGGACATTTAGGAGTCACTGTGTTATCGTAACCACACTTGAAACAAAATAATCTTCTACGCTCCGACGGGCAATCCATAAACATATGGCCTTCAGCTTTGCAATTCCAGCACACAAGTTTGCGGACTGGGTTTAACAATGCGCTCACCGAAATCTCGTTTTCCAATATTTCTCCCTCCATATCTAGTTCGTTTATATGTTTTCCCTGATATCTCGGGTTACTAACTCGCTGGTTGTTTAACAAACTCTCGGCTCTTCTCCCTTCAGTTCTAAATTGACTTAATCCAAATGGTCTTACGGCAAACAAAAGTTGTGATAAAGCTGGTCTCAAATTATTTTTCAAAATCTCTACTAAGTCTTGTTCTAACATGGGGTTTGTCTGTTGGTTTCTCAAACGAATAACTGCGTTGCAAAAATCATCAACGGATTCTAGAGGTTGTTGCCTCCGGTCAAGAATTTTTCGTTGAATATCAAAATCACTTTCGTATCTATGAAAATATCTAATTAAAGCGTTCTTAAGGGTTGGCCAGTCACTTAGTGTCGTATTCATCCGCCTATAATCCCATAGCCAATCTAACGCTGGTCCCCTTAGTAAATGGTGAAAACTGCGAATGACTTCCGCCCAAGAACAACCGTAATCCGACTGAAGTGTCTCAACTCTAAATACAAAATCCTCAACACTCGGTGTTTTTGTCGTCCCGTCAAATTGTAATCCCCATTTATCGATTCTGCTAAATGGCTCCCCATAATTGTTATGTTGGTTCCGCGGTGCATACATTTGTGGTGGTGGCTCCCTAAAACGATGTGGTTGATTCTCAAAAACTGGTAAATTATTCCGGTTAACGTGAGGTGGTGGAAATTGATATCGGTTATCTTGGTAATTTTGACGCTGTGATTGGGGTATACCTGCTTGATAATGGTTCGCTGAATTTCTTCGTGGTGGTGGTTGGTGATACGTGCACGGCAGCCGACTGTTTACTGACCTCTGCTCCTCAAAGCTCTGATTTATTTGGGCTGCTCCCGCTCCACTCGCTTGTGACATCGCACTTACCGTCGCCTGTACTATGGCCGGTATCAGCTCTTCTATCCTCGCGTCCACAGATCTACGAATTTCTACTTGCCTCAATCCTTCAGCTGCTCTTAGTGGCTCTATTAACCTTTCTGGCCTCATTTGATTAGTATTCGCTTCTCTGAATTCCCTTTGGACTCCGATAGCTGTGATACTACTAAACTCTGGAGAAATTATGGTGCTGCTCAGTGACGCGTTAGCAGTTGAGGTGTTTTGCTCGATTTCCTCCTGTACAACAGAAATGTTTTGGCCAGCTTCTCCCATGTCTATACCTGTAGCCTGCGTCGTGAATAATTGATACGGCTGTGGGTGAACTATCGTCGAGGTGGTTATTGACGTTGCCAATGCCATCGCTGAAGAAGTAGTGGTGGTCGTAATTCCCGCTGCTGTGTCGTCTGGTCCCATTGTGTTATTCGTATTCAATCCACTACGGGTCCTTACCATTAAATCTGAACAAAGTTCCAAAGTTTTATCAGACTCCCACTAAATTTCTTCCCAAAATGCAAAAAAAATATGTTTCCCTTTACAAGAACTCTATAAAATGTCGCGACCAAAACGTCCTAAAAATTTATTCCCAATTAATCAAAGAGAAATACAACCAACAAAATTAGTTGCAACAAATGGTACACTAAACCCGAAAGATTTAAAACCGATAAACCCTATAAAATTTTCCCCAGTTAAGGTTATGATGAAATGCAAAGACTTAAATTAAATATAAATAGTAAACTCAAGCGAATTGAATTATGCCGGAAAATTCAACTCTAAACTTGAAAACGCACCAAACTTATAATTCGTATTTGAATATTAGCCTAACTATCAAACAATTGCCAAAAGTAATTGTAACCCGATGGCAACTCTTGAAACTTTGATACCCGAAATCAAAATAAGGTAATCCCCGAAAAATTTCATCCGAAGTGATAGTTCCGTCCAGAAAAATTTAATTAAAAAAAATTAGAGCCTAAAGAATCAAGATAATTGTATGTGGTAATGATATCAAATAGTAATTAAAGAATAAAATCCAAAAAAATTTCAAGTTATTCTTATTATTTTCAATTATAATTAATTTAGAATTTTTGCAAATAGACAAATAAAAAATAGAGAATAATTGCCAAACAATTTTAGCCAACTGGCAACTCTTACAATCCTGACCCCGAAATTCCGAATAAAAACAATCAAATGGAATTTCAACAAAAGGATAGTCCGATCACAATTTATAAAAATTTCGGCTAAAACGTGAACTTTAAAGGTTAAAGCCCAAAAGATAATGAATTAAGCAAAAACAATGAAAGTTTGCAGATTTAGAGTTTTGCCAAGTATGCTGGAAGATTTAAATTTCAATTTTAATCACACCGAACTGGTATAACACTAAAATCGTCACAAAAAAACCGAAAAACCGCCACAAGTAATTTTGACCCGATGGCAACTCTGTAAATTTTGACAATCGTAATCAAAAGAAAAAGTAAACAAGGACCAATATACAAAAATTTCAACCAAAAATTTTGATAAATCCAATTCGGAAAAATTAAACTTAAAATAAAATAACAGATGAAAGATTCAAAATAAAAATTACAGCCTAAAATCAAAATTAATACCTATATGGTAAAATCAAACCAAACAGTTAAAAAACAAAAGTGTAAATTTAAGAATAAAAATCAACAAAAATTTCAAAATTTAAATTTAGGATTTTTGACAAATAAAATAAAAGTTACAAGAAAATGTTTAACTATTAATAAGATTATCTCCGTAATGAAGAAACTTAAACTAGAATTGAAATTGTTCTCAATTCTAAAGACCGCGCAAGTTACTTAAAAAAAATACGAAAAAGAAATTTACAACAATGTCAGTGTTGGGTTGGTATTTGGATGGTGAAAAGACAATTAATTATAAAAACAAAGGTATCGTTTCCCATCGTTATGTTTGTGAATGTGTGTTCTGCATGATCGTCGTCCTGGGTGCAAGTTAACGTCGCGACGCGGCTTTGAAGTACAAACTCGCGGAGCATACGCCACTTTCGCCCTGGCAAAAGTTCCCGAATCCTATCGCGCTTAGTAATCCCGGTCAAATCCCAATTACTACGACTTGTAGTCATCGACCAACTTCCCTAAACGTACTCGTCGTCGCGAAAAAACCGATGTACCATCAGTCCTGAACTTACGAAAAGTCGATTAAGTACCGCCAAACGATCAAAATTGTTTTTTCTAAAAATTTCAAACTTTACAAACGCACGATATATAAAACGGTAAAACTATTAAATTCCATTCGGCCCCACGTTGGGCGCCAAAAATAATATAACTGTCACGATTCAATGCGATAGTGGCCGCTGCCACACGCACGGTTCGCGTGCACTGTCCATTTGTCACACTGGTAACTAACTACTTTTCAGCCGGGCTATGACTCGTCGGGCATGGGCGGGTGTTCGTTGCAAATGAACGTGCATAAAACATTATTTTATGTACCAGTGTATTTGCCTAAATCACAAAAAAAAAGAGAACGGGGCGCAAACGAAATGAAACCGATACATACCGAAACCAAACGCGAGATACAATACCTTTTTGTTTTGGGGATTTAGATGTTATTAAATCCCTGGCTGGCCCTCCCTCAGCATCCATCCTGATGCTCGACCATGGTAGCATATTAGCCGTACGATATAGCTACCCCTAAAACGAATTTTCACCACCAAATACCTACCTTAACCTACTCACAATTCCATAATTGAAACAAATCCGGGTTTTAATTAAATTCAAATTTCAATCATACAAATTTTATTAACAATAATTCTTTAATCAGACACTAGCATGCTAAACCAATAGACCTAGGGGTGTAACAAATTATCAATACTGCCGATTATATTTCCGCGGGAAACTTTCTCAACTATCAAGCTTAATGTCATACAACATCGTTGGGGAGAGAAAATTTAGCTGATGTAACTATTCAAACACCTAAGTTAGCGCTAATTGTCGGTGGAATCTGACTAAACTTAACCCTGTTATAAATTGTCGCTCCTTTAGACGTCGTGTCAAATTATCAAACTCGGGGCAGAAACAAATTATTACGATTACCCGAAAATATCTACGTTACAGGGTGACCGCAAGGGTGTATTGGTTTTCAGGCGCATCTACAGTGCCTCACAATCGTATTCTAAAGGGTACGGTAACCCAAGGCTTATACAATATACATTTCAAATTTAGTATGATCTTAACTTCTAATATTACGAATAAATTTAATATAATCGAACCATCAAACCTTACGCTATTTTCCAAACTTGAAATATAAAAGTTTCAAATTTAGTACAGTCTGGAATTTCATATACGGGTGATCTAAACCTCCATAATGAAAGCTAAAACTCAAAATAATTACAAAAAATAAAGTTTCGAACGGATGTTTTAAATTCCTATGGGTTTTCAAAATTTAGATTTGTCAAAATTCACAATATAATTAACGGATGGTTCTAGCTAGACTCATAGGGGTTGGTAACGAAAAAAAATCAAACTACTATAATCTGAAATTTAAACACTGGTTAGCTTCGATCTCATTTTGGTTGAAATTCAAAATTATTACGATTCAATATATAAAAGGGTATGATTTACGATTAGTATTGTTTAAAATTCGGTCTTATGAAAATTAAAACTTTAAATAATGTATGTTCTACGTTTCATATTGTTTTCTCTTTTGTTCGTTGTGTTTTTTTTTTTTTGATTTGGTTTTATAACAACTCGAATTTTAAGTAATGATTGTTTTACGTTAAATAGTGTTTTTCAGTTTAAGTTTTAGCTTTGTGAAAATTCAAATTTTAAATAATGAACATTCTACGTTTCAAGTTTTTTTTTTTTGTTTAAATCGGGTTTTCTGCAACATTCAAATTTTCAATAATGAATGTTGTATAGTTACTATTTTTTTTGCTTAAATTTGGTTTCATGAAAATTCAACTTTTAAGTACTGAAAGTTCTATGTTTAAAATTTTCTTCTTTGGTATGAATTAAGGCTTTATGCAAATTCAAATTTTAAATAATGAACATTCTACGCTTCATGTTTTTTTGTTCAAATCGGGTTTTATAAAAAATTAAAATTGTTTAAATAATGGCCTATGATTTCTATTGTTCAAAATTGGGCTGAGTGACAATTCAAAATTTAAATGCGTGGGTGTTCTAGAGTATTTTAATTTTTATGAGAATTCAAAAATTAAATATAGAATAGTCCATCTTGATATGGGTTAAACGGAAAAAAAACATCAAACCACTACCATTCAGAATTTGAAAAGTAATGCTTTCAAATTTATTTTGGAGTGAATTCTAAAATCATTACCATTCAAACTCTTAATGGTGAATGGGATCCGATTTAATTTGTTCTGACGAGGATTCTAAATTTACACAATGAATGGTTCCGCCCTATATTGGCCGAAAAGTTTATTTTACGAAAATGCACAAATTAAATGCCTGAGTGTTTTAAAATATATTGTTTCGCTGAACATCCACGCTTTCAAACCCTGAATAGTTCAACCCAATGTTGGTACAAACAAAAATCAAACTACTTTAGGTAAATGACGTCACTTATCTTTTGAAACAGCTGGCCTCGGTTGTCTCTTGATGGATGCTGACGATTCCTTGGATATTATAAGGTGTACTGATGACTACCGATGTGGATGATTATGACTATCGGTGTTGATGTATATGATTATCGGTGTTGATGTATATGACTATGGCTGTTGATAAAAATGCATATTGATGTTGCTGTATATGACTATAGCTATTGAGTGGATGACTATAGCTATTGAGTAGATGACTATTGTTGTTGATGTATATGGCTATTGATGTTGATAACGATGCCTATTGATGTTGGTGTATATGACTATAGCTATTGTGTAGATGACTATAGCTATTGAGTAGATGACTATTGATGTTGATGTATATGGCTATTGATGTTGATAACGATGCCTATTGATGTTGGCCCAGCTGCCAATGTTTGTTGTTAACGCTGGCTATGGTTGTTGGTGCATGGGGCTATGGATATTGTTAGAGATGGCGATGGATATTGGTGGATGTGAAGAAAAGTGTGACTAAAGATGACTACGGTATTGATAAATATGGCTATGGATTTTGTTATAGATGCTATGGATATTAGTGTAGGTGACTGTGACTATGGGTGTTGGCTTTTGCCTCCAAAAGTGTAGAGCAACGGGTGTTTGTGAGCGTTGGCTGTTGAGGTTATGTATGTTCTAGCTTTTCGCTCCGGCCGTAGCGTCTGGTATTGCTCCCTTCGAGCCAACCTAATTCTTACGCTGTCATTCACCTCCTCTAGTGCATAAGGCTACTCCACGACTTGCTTGCCGCGGGATTTCCTTATCCTCTCTTTAATTTTTGGCCCCGGGCTTCAATTAATGATGGCCACGTAAAAATACTTTCCCTGTGTCACTTTCTTTTTTTTTTTTTTAATTTAATTTTTCACTTTTTCCAATCTATTTGCTTTTTTGTCTAAAAATAACCTGCGTTTAAAAACATTTTTAAAATTGCTTGTGCATTTTTCTTCTTTTTTTTTGTATTTTTAAAATTTTTGTGCTTACCACACCATGACCAACCGGAAGTACTACCCACAAGAAAAAGAAGGAAATCCCTGAAGTTGGCTCTCTAAGCCACACCCTCATGTGCATGTGCCAAAAAATAGCAACTCTGTTGGCAGTGTTGTTTCCTTTTGTAACTCGACGAATTAACTACAGGGTGGTCTATGTTGCATGTTCTGACATTTGTACTTTGTTGTTCATCTTGTGCCTTGACAAGAACTTGACATGGCACAAGTTCAAATTGAGTTAGTCTGAAATTGGGAAATGTAAAAAGAAATGCAGAAAAAAGCTTGGCGTTTAGGTGTGGTTCACATCCAACATCGTCCCTTAAAATTTAACCCTTTATATGCGACTGCTGTGGGCAGCCGCTTATAATTTAGTTATCTACTGTACAGTTATGACGAATCAATGAATACAGCATTAAAATTGTTATTTTGTTTGAAACACAACAATATTTTCTCAACAATTGTAAAGTACTATTTATGACATTATGACTTGATAGCACACCCTGTGAATCCCCCAAATAACTATCTTAAGTTTTATAGATTAACATTATTAGCCATTAGGAATGCAGTTAGCGTGACGTCATTTGAATACCAAGCAGAAGTTTTTTACTTTGTTTTTGGTATGGCGTAGTCTTTATTTATCTCATTCTTCGAACTTATTTTTATATTCTTATCTCTGGCGGGGTTCGAGCCCGCAGCCCCAGCACTGATAGACTAGCTTACTACCAACTAGCCAGAGCACTTGCCTGCCGGACTCACAAAACATATTTCTCTTAAGCTGTGTTCACATTATGTGTATTTGTCATGTGGATTGTCACTTTTTCACATGTTAAATGTGTACATATCGTCTGAACCCCTTCAAACACTATCATGTGTTATTTCTCTGTGTACAGTACACATGACAATTTTGATTTAGAACGTGTTCTATTTTCAAGTGACAAAGCATCTGACATCAGCTGTTTTTTATTAACAAAATTGTTTGTGGCGGCAAAAATTAATTGAAATTGTAATACATATATATTAAAATAGTAAATAAATAATAAAACAGATAAAAAATACACAAATTAATTATTAAAAATGTTTTTTTTTATTTTTGATAGGTTATGTCAAATGTACGTTACATACCATAATGTGAACATGTAAATTACAAACCTTATGTAAAACTTAAATTTTGACATACACATGAAAACACATGTGGGTAGAAAAGTGACATTCCATATGACAAATACACATAATGTGAACACAGCTTAAGTTATTAGAATTCGCATTTATTTGCTGTATGTCCGACTTGTTTTTGTGATTTTATGCACGCTTATAATTATAAGTCATTTAATGCAGGCATAGTCGGTAGTAAGCTAGTCCATCAGTGTTGGGGCTGCCGGTTCGATTCTCGCAAAGTAATGAGGGTCATTCAGCCTTATTTCGGTTCTCGATGTCGGTAACACCGTAAGTCGAATTTTGTAGTAGATTAAAGAACTTTAATTTAATTTACTTTAATCTAATACTGAGTCGTTTTCGACATAGAGAACCGAAAAAAGGCTGATTATTTGTTTTTTTAGAGTTCACGTTTGTCAGTTAAATGCAAAACAGGCCTTATCACACATAAAACGTTTTCGATGCAGATTTAATTCTCTTTTTAGATTCCTAAGAGAAAACTGAATTAATAAATGGTCCTTTGTATACAGAGAATGGCCTTATATTTTTAGCTTATTTTTTTTTCTTTCATAAAATAACGAAAAATCTTAACTAGAATACTGTTAAACAAAGTTAAATAAAATATAATATTAATAAAGTAAATATTCTCTTAATTAAATAAGAACATGTGTGCGTAACAGAACTTTTAAAAACTTTGCACAAAATTTTTTAACATCACAGCTTTAAGGAGGCGTAGAATCATGCCAAGTGTAGGTTTACACGCTTCAACTTTTGCTGTTCAAGTTTTTTTAATTCCCTTTTAACTTATCTTTTTTGGCAAAAACTTCTTTAAATTTTATTTATTTACAGCGATGCAAAGGGAAAAAGAAAAAAACGAATTGCATGCAGCCATCTTTGTGAATATATCAACTTATAAAAACAGAAGCATTAAAAGTTGAAGCGTGTAAACCTTGACTTTGCTTATTATTTTTTTTTTTTAATTTAACATGTCGTAGACAACATGTTTTACCCGTAAATTATATAATTCGTTGCTTATTATTCTAGCAGCTTTTATGGCATCTTCAAAAAACAAAAAACTCTAAAGTTTCCGTTTATGTAAAAAAAAACTCTTAAGTTGGGTTGGACGAAACACGGCTGCCAAAAGTATTTTTAGATGTTTCATTTTTACATTCCACAGTGGCATTTTTCGGCTGTTGATTTATTTCATCAATTAAATTTTGGTCTTCATCGCCCTCAAATTCAATTAGTTCCGGATGTAAGGGTCTGAAATTATTTCTCTGCCACTGTATTAGCGCTGATGATGACGATGTCACCTTCTGGTTGCTAGAATTATCGGTTTGGTGTTTGAAACTTGCGTAGTTGTTTAGCAGGATTGTGGGACCGTCAGCATTATTTTGAATATGATTTTCTTGTTTTTTAGGTGCCTTCAAGGAGGCACGATGATGACTATGGGTACTAACATTAAAAGGGTTACCCCGTAAGCGAACTTGTGACTGTCCGTAGGTTGATCTTACGGAACTGGCTCTTGTGTGCATTGAAAGTGTGCGATCGTTGATATCAAGACTTGTTTGAAAGCGGCAAAAGCAGACGGCGAAACGTTTGTTGAATTCGCGTTTAAATTTTTCCTGGAATGAAATTTAAAAAAAAAAATTATTAGAGATATGAAATTAAGAAGGTTAACAACTCAAGGTTTTAAGTCCAGGGGCCCTTATACATATATCCTATACATATACCCAGCACTACTAAAATGTTGGCTTGTCTTTATGACTTTATTAAAAAAATTTGTTAATTCAACCGATTTGAGACAAAAATATTTGCCTAAATATGCAAAAAACGCATTCCCTACAAAATACGCAAAAAGAAATCGATGCCATTTTAACGCAAATATAATGATTCGGAAAGATAATTGGTCGACATCATTCTTAGACTATCGACAAAAACCATGCATTTGCATAAAAATCGCAACCATTTTCATTATGCACGACGTATTGGAAAATCTGTAACTTTTGAACCGATTCAGATAAACTTGCAATTTTTTTTTTGCTGGAGAGAAGACGGGTTAAACTTTCATACAGCTTTAATTTTATTAAAATCAATTTAGAAGTTATTGAGTAATTTAAGGTAAAATTTGAACTGGTGACGTGTTAAGCATTTATTAAAATAATGATTTTGATTAAAATTAAGAATTATGGTATTTTTTTTTTAATTCAAAAGGTTTAGGGTTTTTAATTGCGGTGTTTTAAGAACATATTAATCTACATAACTGCCCAATTTCTGATATCTTTATTAATATTAGATTTATAGAATATCAAACCTTAAAATTACTATTTTTAGTCATATTGAAAGCCCTTTCATTTATTTACACTTTATAAATAATAATTTTAATATTTAACATTCCATGAAATTTTTGAAGTTATGTAGACCGGAGGGATCTTAAAATAGTGGACTTAAAAACATACCCATGTTTGATTAAAATATACCCCAAATACCCAATCCCGGAAAAAAGGTTTAAAAAAAAATGATTTGTTTTACAAAAATATCAACACTTTCGCTATTTACCACTCGACATTGACCAGAATTTTCCAGAACATCATGGATATATTAGAAAAATTACTGCTCTAATTTTATAAAAATGGGTGCGCTGAATAACTGGATTTTTAAATATTTTTTTGTTTGAAAAATTTGATTTTTTTTTTGGATAAGGAATGTGGGAGAAACAAACGTCAAATTGACTACAAATTCATAACGTTTTCTTTTGAAAAATATAAACATTTTTTTTATTTCTGGAGAAAAAATAGTTTTATCCATGATACAAATACACAAGGTAGTTCCACTTCTCTCTCACAATATTTTTTTTTGAAGTTTATCGGAATTATTTGAAGTTAGTTTTTTAGTAAACATTAAAAAAGCGTTGCCACAAATAAAAAAATATAACAAATTTTTTTTGGAAATTATTAGTTAAAATGTGTAAATTCTATTACAATTTTTTTATATCTTATTTAGATTTTAGTCTGCGTTAAATTATTACTTAATAAATTTTAAACAAGTTAACAAGTGACTCATAAAGGTTCGAGAGTGTATCCTATTGGGCAATCATGGACCTAACGAAACAAAATTAATTATGATTCAAATAAGCACCTTTATCGACCAAGGCGAATTAGCTACAGGTGGTCTCGTAACGGCATCTGATTTTAACAGTTTGAGCTTATTTGTTCGTGTTTTGCTTAGAATGGTTGTCATTTCGAGCTGTAAGCACTAACATTGCAATGCAAAACCCCCAATGTTGTTTCTGTTGTTTTTGGATTGTTGTAGTTGCGACACCACCTGTAGTTGAATTCGCCTTGCCTACGACTGTTTGGTAATATAAATAAGTTCACGTCTCTTTAATCCTTTACCAAAAAATCGCAGGGGTATTTATAATTCGCTAACCACAATATGGGTGAAGAGTTCTTTGTGCCATCTATATGAGATTTGTTCGTCAAAAAGTTGGTTTATGAAGCGGGATTTTGTAGAAACCTATGGTTAATTCAAAACCTACCAGCATAACACATTTTTATGATATTTTATCTTTTAAAAAAGTTTTCATGCCCAAATTGTGTATCACTAAAATTATATATCCCAATGCATTTATAAGGAAGTTATAGACTTAAAATCTATGTAATTTCGATAGTGGTTTTTGTGAAACCTTTAATCAAAAAAACACTGATTTGAATTAAATTTGGTTCGATTATTTATATTGAAATTAAAACCAGTTTTCCATCATTTCATCAAAAAAAAAAATACTATCTCTAAAATTGTGTACTTTGTAGGTCACAAATTTTCACTCAATGTATACATGGACAGATAGCCAGCAGGACGTCGTTAGATCGATTCTGAAAGTGATTACGGGTCTAGAGCAGTTACGTCCAAACACACATACTTTGATATTTGCATTTGCGGTAAATAGCTTTTAAAGCACCCCGATCCGATTAGCTGTGGTGTTCTCGTCAGTGTGAAAGCACAAAAGCTCTCTTGCAATAGCTCGCACATTGTGAATATGAGCTACACGTAACGGGCCTATTAATGTTAGTTCATATTTAATATATGAAGATTCAATATATTAATAGTGAAAAAAAATGTATCCACTAGATAAGTTTTGAAATCGGCGATAACAAAAAAATTGGATTTTTGGCCGATAAAATTGCATTTTCAGCCACAGTGCGACGCAGTGATTGTAAGCATTTTCATATAGAAAAATGTGTTTTATTTTTCATGACGAATATTCGCTTCCCGCAACAGCCCACAAAAGGTGATCCTTGAAGCTTAAATTTTGCAAATAACTTTAAGACGAAGGATTCGTTTGCTACTGAAATATGGTTAAGCAAATTTCTTATAAAGTACATGGCGGCGCAAAATTAAATTTTGGTTTGCGTTTTCTTTTTTCATAAATGACTTTGAAAAACTTGGGAAATTTAAGACAGCGCAGAACAAGGAACCAAAATTGTTATATTTTATATTGAAATTCAGCATTCGATTACACAAAGAACTTATTAAATAATGAGCGCCAATGAGGCCCATTTTCACTTCGAATATCAATTTAATTGAAATATGGGGCACCCCAAAAAAAATTTTTGAGCATCAAATTCACCCATTTAGATGCACAACTTATTTTTGCGAAAACGACGAATAAGTCAATGTTAATGGGAATGGCATTCACTACAAAGCAATGATTGAAAATATTTTAAGGCCGAAGATAGAAAAAAATCCAGAATTGTGTTTGCAACAAGATGGAGCCACAGCTCACCCGGCCCGACCAACTTTTGTTCTCATTTGGTATTGCAAAGGGGCGAAATTAGACCTTTGGCATTATAACGGTTCTACGGAATAAGCTAAAGCAACAAAAATTAGCATACACATTTTTAACATTGTGTACCAGAAATGCTCGGTAGCAAAAATGGTCTGATTCGGTCCACTATTCTAGCCCCTATTTTATTTAATTCTTTATTTTTCAGTTGTTTTCTTTGTGTTTTTTAATTTTGCGTCGTTTTTTGCGAACAAATTTATAAATAAATACATTCTTGAGCTAATAAAAATTATAACGACAATCATAAATTCAGGACAGCCTTCACATCCGCTCTTCTAAAGTAAAACAAGAAGAAGCCGAGTATTATTTGAAAATATTAAGGATCTAAGTACTTAAATAAACTTTAAACTTCTATACCCAAAATGTGTAAATAAGACTTATTAAAAAGAAAGATTGGTTTCATTTCTGATACCAATTTTACTTACATTGTAAATACCGTAAATGAAGGGATTGTAACAGCTGTTGCTCATGGCCAACCAGTCACAGCAAAACCATACAATACTTATGAAATGGTATTCATTTATTTCCGGGATTGTTACATACAAAATGTTGTACAATTGTAATGGCAACCAGCAGAGACCAAAGACCACAACAACAATAATCAGCATTTTTATAACCTAAAAATAAAACCATTCAAACAAACACAACGAACATTATTAAAACAGGTCAAGGGATAAGTTTTGTTTACAGGATTTTAAACATTCACATTTTCCCCCATCCTAAAAATAGAAAGAAATTTTGTTTAGAATAAATGTTTGGTTGGTTGGCTATTTACCTTCTTCTTATTCTTCAGTAATGTTATGTCCCGTGAGTCCTGAGCATTGCCCGGCGCTCGGGTACCCCACAATTTAATGGTCATTTGTATGTAGACGAAACTGATGACGCAAAAGGGTACCAAATATTGTGCAAACACCAGTGTGTAACGATACGTTTGTAGTTGATTTTCTGACAAATTAACATTTGAACAAAATGGTCTCGTCACATTGTATATAAAACCGTTCTCTTTAAGAAGATAATAAAATGAAACAAAAATAGAAATAAATTATGCAAATTATATTGTAATAAGAAGATAAAGATATTAAGAGAGAGAGAGAGAGACCGCCTTCTCTGCTGAATAATGCAATTATATTTTATTTATGTTTTATATGTTTTTATTATTTAAGTATTTTATTTGCAATAATAATTTCTACTGTTACCTTTAATACGCTCATGGACTTCTTCTACACGAAACGCAATCGCACATGGTATTGCAAAAGTGAATGCAATCAACCAAATACAGCTAATAATAAACTTTGAAGCGAATTTTGTGGGACGAGCCCTGCAGAAACAAGAAAAGAAAACACATAAGGCATAAATTAAAAACACTTTATCTACTCGAATTAGCAAAAAGGCAATAAATTTTCTAAGAAAGCTTAATAAATAAACAGTATTTCTTATGGTTAAAACAATTCCAAAGAGATTTATGAATCGAAGAGTCAGTGAGTGGAGAAGATTTGAGTATCTTTATTAATTTAATCTAACAAAAAAGGTAAAATACTGGTGAAGCAAAAGGATTAATTATTTATACAAAGTACCTTAAGGGATTTATAATTGCACGATGCCGATCCACCGCAATTGCTGTCAGTGTGAAGACAGACACATTTACACTTAAAGCTTGCACAAAGGGACAGAAGCCGCACATAAACCAGGGTAGATTCCAACGCTGTAGTAAGGCAGCTTGAAACTAAAAGTATTATAATTAGAAATTAAAATTCAAATGATAAACCATTTTATTTACATAGTTTTTATTACAATTAAATTAAATCTTATACTAAAATGTAATGAATTGAGCACAAGTAAACTAGATGCTGTTGCATAATGGGAATTAATCGTCTCAAAGATAGATCGTCATTGTAAAATAACACTAACTTTTGTTAGTATGTATTTGAAAGTTGTTAACTTTTTTAAGTTTGTTAAAATTGAAATAAAACAAAAATTACACATCGCCATAACTCGAAAATGTTAGCTTTACACAATGTTCAAAATTAAACCGAACATTATTTAGCGTTTGGCTCACACACCCAGAAACGATATCTTTTTTTTAGAGTTTGTGTAGACAAACCAACCCTTAATACCGTTCACAACTATTTTCAAGACAGAGCCGAACATTATATAGTGTTCTGTTCTTCTTTGAAAAACAGAACAATTGTAGTAAAACTGTAGACAAACATTATATTTTAATGTTCTGTAATGAAACTTTACATTACATTGATGTAGAAATGAACAAACAAAGAATTTTTTGCTGGCGTTTTGTGTTTTTCGTATATGTATTTTGTTTTTGTAAAAATTGTTTGGTTTTTTTACCAGCCAAAAGTGCGCTATGCACAATGAAACGAACGAACACTAATGAGCTGAACAGAACACAACGAAACAAAAAAAAAACCGAACGGAATTAATTGTTCTTATTTTTTTGTTGAGTTGGATAAGTACAGTATTATTTTTGTGTTTGAAAGATGACAAACAAGGAAATGTTATTTTTTTAATGTGTTTTCCACAAATCTACCAAACCGAACACTAAGAGCGATTTTTAGTGTTTATTTTCGAACACTGGTTTAACATAAAACGACTTTTAACTCTTTAATTAACACACAATATAATGGAAACAACTTATTTAATTATTCTCTTAAGAGTTGAGTTTACAATATCTTCATGCGAAATAAGCGACTTTTGACTTATGACGTTGTTTCAGGAAATCATCTTTATATTTTTTGCTAATCGGAAAATTTCAGGCCAAGCTAAATAAGAGCAGCAAGCGTTTTTAAATATGAAAAATTTCAGTTTTTTTAACATCCAAATGCTATTTGAAACATTTTGATAGTCCATATAAGATAATTCTCAAAGCTTGTCATCATATGACCTTGCTTATTTCGTATTGCTCAGGACGTCAATAATCCGATAAGGATGCAAAAGTTTTAGAATTAAAAATATGTAAGAACTTACAACGGTAGAGTAAAGGCCCCGTTAGCCGGCCGTTAATGTAGAAATGTAAATGTAAAGTAAACAGCTGACCGTTTCTGTTATATGGAGAGCAAAGCAAATGCTTAACTGACTGTAATGTCACTTAACCGTAACGTGCCAGCCTGTAGAAAATAGAATTTCATTAGGAGGTTACGTGCCAGTTGTTGATAGTGATGAGCTGTTATTATTTTAAATTAAGTGGGGGTAAAATTACCCTTTTTCTTTGGTAGTTTTGTCAGTAATAATATCTGTGGACTTGTGGCAAAATAACAATAAATACATAATTTCATTTGCACAAATATACATATGTTTAGATGTATGTATAAAGTAAACAAATGTTCTTAGCTGTTTTCCGAGAGTGGGCTTTATATTGGGCCTACTTTTAATTAGGGACCGATCTTCACGAAACAGTATAATTTTTAGTCATATAGAACGAATTTGTGCAAAATCTTGGGCTGACAAAAAAAAAACACGCGCTGCTCAATTGTGTATCATGGTATTATAATATATTGCCAACACTAGATATTAACGTGTGGACCGCATATATGTGTATTAGAGCACATCTTCATCAACAAATGTTAGTACATTGCTCAGCAATGTACTATAACATATATTTACATATTTATATTTATATTTACAGTCAAAATCAGTTATCAGTTACCAAAAAGAAAATTATAAAACTTTAAGCTTTGTTCACAATCAGAAAAACAATTTCGTTTTTTCTTCTATCTCTTTTCACATTTACATTTAAATTTTTTTCAAGCATTTTTTCAATCAAATGCAAACAAAACAACTGTATTGTCAACCAACCATTTTCTATAATGAATAAGCGATTACAAATTCGGCTTAAATCTAGTTTACCGACGCATCTCAAAATGAAAAAAATATTCAAAAATAAGAAGAAAACATGAAGTGAAAAAAGTGGCGAAAACGCATAGTTTTCGAGTCATGGACCTCTAAAGTTTTCATATACATAAATATGCGATTTTCCACTACAATGCTTTTATTTTAAAGCCATTGAATAGATTTTTCTGAATTTTCAAAATTTATATCAAAATAGTTAACTTCCATTACAGTTTTTACAAAATTTGACATAAAAATAGGTGAACATGTTTTTATTAATTAAAGTGCAAAATATTGGTTTGTTTTTAACTTTTGATTGTAAAATTTAAAAAAAAAAATACAGTCGAATTTTGCTTTAGTTTTTTTTTTGAAACCTTTTATTAATATAAAAAATATTTTTATGAAAGCTGCGTTTTTTTCTTCAGCACAAAAGTTGACAGCATATCGAATAAAAACAAGTAACACTGCGGCCACACGATCAAGTTGTTCTTGATAGTCTTTTACATATACTGCTTGTCAAAATTTACGAAAATTGAAAGTTGTGACGTAGGTTGCACTCAATTTGTAAGCAATTTACTTTCATGATGTCATCAAAATAACAATTTATAAAGAGAAACATGTAATCAGCTGTTAAATTGAAAGCAAAATTTCCAAACAAATGGAAAGGTGAAATTGAAAGCAATCTCGTGGTCAATTTAAAATGTGTGAGTGTGTTAGTAAAAAAGTGAGAGTGTATTGTAAATTGAAAGGAATTGAAAGGCAAAACTTGATCGTGTGGCCACCAAGTAAGAAAGTATAGTCCGTCAAGCCCGACCATATGATACCCAACACCACAATATTTAAAAACAAATTTTTGAGAGTGTATGGCTATATGAATAGGGATCTATCTATGTTTTAAATTTCAGTTAAATCGGTATGATAGTTTCTGAGAGGCATAAATTGCCCCCTATCTCCCTTCGTGGTCCTACGATTCGGCCCTTTTTTTTAATTAAATTATTAAATTTTATTAAATTAGCTCCAAAATTGCGACCTGTACTTTGCGCACAAGGTTACATGGACAGCCAGCCAGAGACAGCCGGACGGACATCGTTAGATCAACTCAGAATGTGATTCCAAGTCGATCGGTATACTTTGATGTGGGTTTAGGACAGTGATGCTCATTCAAGCAAACAATTGTTTAGAAGCCCCACCCCTTTGTTTTTTACGCTCATTAATTTAGTTGCACATGTACGAAAGCCGTGTTGATCTTTATTCAAATACAGTGTGTAAGATAAGTAATAAAATTAAAAAAAATATTTTAATACTTTCAGGAAACTGTCATAAAAGCATAAATGTAGAAGATTTTAGTGGAGTTTTTTTTTAAATATAATTCTTACTTTTAATTTCGAAACAGCATGTGCATCGCAGTCAACACTGAATTTTTTTTAATGGTAATATTGGAAAATTTCCAATTCTTACTGTTTTTTAAAATTTTTTAAAAGTTAAAATTTTAAAAGTTAATTTAAAAAATAGAAACTTTAATTTGGACTGTATTATTATAAATGTTTTACAGCCAAAACAATTTCTTTCTATTAAATTTAAATACAATTTGTGCGTTTAGTTTTGCGTATCTCTGTACTTTGAAATTGAGCACCCCTGGTTTAGGACTGCGATCGGCAACCTATACTATTACATTTTGCGATTGTATGCGTTGTATGAATTTTACATATGTTGTTTTTATGGTGTTAAATTCTCTTCAATGTGTGTGCACACGTACGTAATAAAAAAATATAAAAGAGAAAAGAGAAAACGCTGCGCCCTGATTTTGGCGATCGCAGGTTTAGGACCAGTATTTTAAGGTGTTACACACACCAGCACTAATGCATAATACCCTCTCCACTTTGTGGTGGAAATAAATTAAAACAATAAAACATGCGTCGCACATTGGCTCAAGAGCTTAAAGAGTTTAAGATTATTACATAATGTAATATACATTCTAGTCAATAGTGTAAATTGTTATATATTTCATTGTTGAAAAAAGCATTTTTATTTTTTGCATTTTAATTTATTATTTGTATCAGGTATGCTGCCCGAGGAAGCGAGGAATAAAGACTATAGAGCCTATAGATTACATCATTCGCGAAGAATTGGACGTGTAGCCACTAATGAAGACGTAATGCATAATCTTTTATTGTCTTCAGCCCCATTTATAAATAGATTTCGCTCAAAGCTGCAAATCAAAAAATTTGGAATATGATAATGATGTTAAAAAATTATTAAAAGACTGTGTTTAAATTACGTATTCATGTTTTTTCTATGGGTGGTGGGCGTAAAAGTGGGCGGATCGGGTATATATATTTTCAGGAGCCTATTCTTCAATTTTGGGTTGATGCATTAAAAATCAAGGGAGTTATGCCCCTTTTTCAAAACAAGTTGTGTGGGAAGTGGGCGTAAAAGGGGGCGGATATTTTACAAATTTCACACAAATGTCATAGGTAAAAATTTAATCTTTACTTTGTATGGGAGGTGGGCGTAAAAGTGGGCGGATCATTTTAATTTTCCACTTTTTTTTTGATTCAAACAAAAAATGCGTGTGTGCCAAGTTTCATTGTCCTTCGAACACTTTTTCTATTTTGTGCCGCTCGTTCTACGAACTTCAACTAATGTGCGTCGTCGTGCAACTTTTTCAACCCCGTTTTCCTCCCTACACCTTTTGCTAACAAACAAAATGTTGCATGCAAAAGTTGCGGCGTTAATTGCAAAATGTAAATACTGTCTAGAACTTCAGCAACAATTTGTATGAAATTGTTTCTGACGTTTAAAATTATTTTATTTAGTTTTGAATGAAAATTTCAACATAATGTTGTAAAAAATAATAATTAATAAATATTTATGTATATAATTAATAAATATTACATATATGTAATATTAATCTGGCTAAAATTTGCAAACGGTTTCTTAATGCAAAATGTGTGTGGTTGCAAAAGAAATTGTTGTTCTATTATGACATCAAGTGAAAATGTTTCTTTGATTGTGAACGAAGCTTTAAACATACAAAATTTCAATGTAAAATTTACAAATTTTTAATAAAAAAAATAATTCAAAAATAAATTGGTTGTCATAGAATATGAAAGTATTTGTTTACATGCAAGTTCTTGCTTTGTGTTAAGACATACAAGCATACATACATACGTTTACTCCACACTAAAAAAATTAAACACAAAACATTTTTCAACGTCTTTCTGCCGACTTTATTGCTTATCTTAAGAAATACAAATTGTGCGTCTAGACTCTAGACGTAGAGTTAAGCACATTTATTTTTTAAGAGATATATTTTTGAAGAGAAAAACAAAAATTAATTTGTGATCAGCTGTTAAATTGCCAAAAAAAAATGGAAAGGTAAAATTGAAAGCAATCTCGTGGTCAATTTTACAAGTGTAAGTGTGTTACATTGCAAAAAAAAGTGAGAGTGAGAGAGTCAATTTGCAATAGAAAGGCAAATCTTGATCGTACGTTCTCCACGTAAGGTAGATTTGGGATGAAGTGTTACAGCCATACCTAAACAAGAGCGGAAAGCGTTTTTTAGCTGTCAAAAATTCTCATGCCCATACAATTTGTATGAAGCATCCCAAAATAGCGCGGCGTCAACGCTTTACAATTGGAAAGTACGATTTTGACAGCGCGTTAATAAGTGAAGTTGGCCGCTATTAATAATAAATAATGGCAATTTAGCTATTTTTTGTCAATCTAGCGGGTTTTCTCTTATTTTTATTTTTATTATTTGGGTTTTATTAAACAAGAAAGTTAACACTACTGTTTATGGCACAACGTTGACGCTCTTGTTTAGGTATGGCATTTAGAGTTTAAAAAACATTTTGCTAAACTTAAATTAATAAATCGATTTTTAAATTTCATTATTAATAAGAATGTACTTAATTACAATGGCGCTGCGAAATTTGGTCCCAAAAAATAAATGAAAATTTATACCAAATTTGCGTGTTGTTGGGTCTCATGTAAAATTTTGGGGCCGTTCTTCACTTTCCTTTTGGGGCCATATTTCCTGGGGTCATTTTGCGCACCGCCGTTACAATACTTTAAAAAATTATTAGAATAAAACAAAAAATATATTCTAAATAACTCACAAAATAATTAAATTTTACCACATAAGACCATTGCAAATCTATAAAAACATTTATATGTAGTATGTGAACAACATACACGTACTTCTATTTTTGCATATCGAGTTGGTCCTTCCAAATGGTATTGATTTTCTAATTAATTACGTTTTTCATTATTCTTTGAAGTTATTTGCACAATTCTAAATGTTGGTATGTGTATTATTTACATTCCTTTTAAAATACACTTTAAAATCTTTTTAAAGCTTTATTAAAACAATCTGACCATCTCACCAAAAGGAACAAAAACGAGGGTATACATATATTTTCAGGATACTTTAACATGTGTTTAAAATTCGTTAAGGATTTCTGTTAAATTCCTTAAAGGCAGTAGGAATAAAACTAAAATGTGTTGGCATCTGTCTAGTCCACCATAAAATATTTATATTAAAAAATAATAAAAAATAAAAACCATGAAAACACAAAAGCCTAAAAATACAATTTTTAAATTGTGTAAATGAACATTATTTTATGAAATTCGTTCATGTCTAAAAGACAACAATCTGTGTGTGGGTTGTCAAAAGTTAAGTTTAAAAACATTTCTTCTTCGTTGAAGCCAATTGCTAAAATGCCCAAAAAAAATTATTTTCAATATTTTGTTAATCGCAGTTGTCTAGTCTTAGAAATGTTTGTAAACACTCATGATTTATGCTTGTTGATTATTTTTGGAAACTTTTTGTTTTGTTTATGAGAAATTTAAATGACATGGCTGACATCAAGTTCCGAAGCGTAGAAATAATGTTTTTCCAGCACCTGTCTAATATTTAATTATTAATAAAAGTTGTACCTGTTGTTCATTTTAATGAAAATATACACAACTAAGCAAAAGCACAAGAAAATACAAAATACATACCCACAATCGAATTTACACCAGGCAGAAAATGTCTGCGTACAAAACAAATACTCTTAAAATATTGCAAAACAGTTACGCAACTTTTTCCTAAGATCGAAATTTATTTTTAATTATAAATATTTTTGCAGACTTTTAAACAATACTGATGTTTAATAAAAATTGCGAGTATTCATAAATAAATGGCAAAAAATAAAATCTTAGACCACAAAAGAGTAACAGCCGTAACTCAACAAGAGCGGAAGGTGGAACGTTTTCTTAAGCTTAAATTTTAATCTGATATGACATACCAAAACAAGAGGGTCAATGTTCTGTCACGATTAAAAAAACTAACATTATAGAAAAAAACATGGACTGCTTCATATAAATTACAGGTAACCCTCCTACAAGACGATTTCGATCTTACACGAAAAAATATTTGCGGAAATCTCCTCATCTACAACACGTTTTCATTCTAACACGATCAAATGGAATTGCAACTTTATCATGATTGAGTTAAAATTGTAACTAAACTTGTACCAAAATACAGTAGTTTTGACTTAACTGCCTTTTGTTTACGTGCACTTTTGACTTAACTGCACAAAATTGATAATTTTTGGAATTATTCTTTCTAATTCCATACAAATTCCTTTTTTAAGTGCACTTTCTATACCTGCACATTTAAGATAAATGCACAAAATTTTTGGCATTTTAAAATTATTTTCATACAAAATATCAAAGTTAGCTGCACTTTGACTTAACTGCCCAAAATAAATATTTTCTGGAATTATTCTTCAAAATCCTTGTTTACGTGCATTTTGTATACCTGCACATTTTCCATATTTTTGGGCAGCTTTAAAATATTTTCATACAAAACATCAAAGTTAGCTGCACACATAAAAATATACTTTTTCACATAAATATCAAATTTAAGCTGATTATAAAAATATAAATCGCAATTATTTTGTTTTTTATGTTTTATGTTCTTTGTGAATTCTCATTGTTTTTGTTTATGTTTCTTTTATGTTAAATAAACATACATACATACATACATGTATAAAATGATCTGTTATTTCCCAGCTAGCATAGGCTGTTTGTTAGACGATTATGTTTAATATACAAGTCCTAAAAGAATCTTCTGGTGATTATCTGACGAGCAACAAAAACATCTAAATCTTTTCTTAATTAATTTATTTTTTTATTTATTTTTTGACACGCTCGTCTGTAAATCTTGAAATGAACCTTTTGGGACTCTCTGTAAGAGTCGTATAACAATTACTGAGCCACCTAAATAAGACAGTTTTTGAAGTATGAAAATGCTATTGCCAATACAATTTTTAAAAAACAAACCGGTCTAAGGATCTGCAAAAAAGGATTTTCCGACAGGATGGTATTGATTTCGCGAACTTAAGGTTTGTTTTATAGAAATTTTATGAAAATTAGAAGTTTTGGCATGAAAAATACGCCTGATACCCTTATTTAGGTAGCTCAGTCATACGGCTGAGTATTTCACGAGTTGTAAAATAATACCTTCATGAGTCTCATACGACTCTTAGCATGCTTTTTGAAAGAATCGTTAGATAATCTCAACATACATCATAAACGATTCCCTTTACGAATAATATAAGCGTTTTTCGCTGCGTTATGGAAGAATCTCTCTTACGAATCAGCACGTGTAACAGTTTCTCCCGTGCTAGGAATCGTTTACAATTAAAAAATGAGCTCGTCGACGATCAAAAATACTCTTTGTGAGATTCCCAGAAAGCTCCTGGGTTGAAATAAAATTTTAATAAAATATAAATTTATGTATAAAAAAATAATCTTTTAATCTTTTATTCTACTCTTAAATCAAACACTTTACTTTAGCTGCACTTTTGTGCAGGTAACCACAATTGTGTACCTGCACATTAAGGCAGGTAAATACATTTAAGATAACTGCATTTTTGATTTACCTGCACAAAAAATCGTGCAAAGGAGATTGTGCAGCTAAGTCAAAACTACTGTAGTACAAAAGTACTAATTTTTGCATCCCTGTTATGATTTAGTTAGATTATAATAAAAATGTAACTCTTGTTTATTTTTGTCTATGTATTTTTTTGTATGTATGTACATATTTCTAATAAAAACAATGAATTTAAAGAAAATATTATATTAAAAAAAAATTTATATTTTACACTGTCTCCTAGGCTCATATTACACGTTTTCCTACAACACGGCGTTTTCTAGGAACCTATCTACCGTGTTGTAGGAGGGTTACCTGCATATGAAAATTACATTTTTGACAACAGGAAAACGCGTGCCGCTTTTGTTTAGGAACGGCTGTAAGAAAAAGTCTGAGGACAAGTTCATTTAAAGTTTTCGACACGTACATAATTATTTAACAATATTTATTGAATGAACCAATTTCATGATGTCCTCCCATGATATTTTCCGCGACTAGGGATGCATGCGTTACTGATATAACACATTATAAAGCAACCAAGTCTTCACAATATCGGCTGTATGTTTGGAATTGTTATCTTGTGGAAATAAATAACTGCTCCCAAGACCCAGATTTACTACCTTTTGCCAACAAATTTGGCAAATATCTAAAAATAAACTCCAAACCCTATAAAAACCTATAAAAATTAAATGTGCCAAATAGGTTGAATTTATCTAGTACTGTACCATTTTTTTTCCACGCAAAGTATTAAGTGGCAAAATTCTGTGACGTAATAGTGTGGTTACTATCAGACCAACCTGTCCGTGGATGTGGGTTCAATCCCAGCGTCAGTCAAGAAGGAAAAAGTATCAACAAATTTTAAATGATTTCATGGTTGTAAAAATTCCTTTCTTCATAAAATAATTTAAAGAAAATTAAATTTAATGAACTTGCTTCTAATTTCACCAAGTTCAGATAAAACTAATTAATATTTTTACGTCTAGTTAAGGCCTGGTTTCACTGTCCTACATAATCGTCCGATTCAATCACACGAAAATCTGATGTAATTCTATTCGACATAAGAAAATGTCTTAAAAATCTGCTGTCAATGCCACACTATCCCACAGAAATGATGCCAACTCAAATGACTCAGCTACTTTACAAGGAAATGCAACAGTGATGGCATAGAAACTATCATTTTATGAAAATGTTTATAAACATTTGCAAGTCGGACAGACTTGTCAAGAAAATCTGTCACTCAATTTATTTTTAAGCCACACAATCCTACTTTATGAGCACATACGATTTTTTTGACAAACACAGTACAACACATGATTTCGGGATAACTGTTTATGAAAGTAGACCCAAAAAGAAGAACTTCTGCATCATTAGTTTGGTCATGGTACCACAATAAATAATTTAAAAATTAATTTAAAGTTAGTAAGTATCGTATAGGGGAATTTGTCACGTTTTAGTCTCTTTTGTTCGCATAACTCGAGAACCACTAGTCCGAATAAGCTGAAACAATTAATGAAATAAAATTAAGAATTACAATTCCTTTAATCTGTTCATACAACGTTTCGCTACATAAGCAACAGTTTCGCAGTTATAAACAAATGTATGAAGAAAAAAAATATTTTTTGCCCAAAAAATTTAAATTTTTTTATTTTTAATTCATTAAAATCCAAAACGGTAAAAAAAAGTGCCACGTCCCATTACTTTCACGTAAAGTCGCATAACCTGTGAACAAAATGACACATAAATCATGAAAATCGATGAACGCGTTTCGCTTTTATTCACAATTAATTAAACGAATGAATTTCAAAAATTTGCTTGAGATATCCAAAAAATTCTTTGGAAAAAACATTGATGACTTTTTTTATGATTCTCAGAATTAAAAAAAAGTAATTTTTATGATTGCGGTAGGAAAGCTATAAGCGTTAATAAATGTGAGTGGACAAATAAAAGGAAAAAAGGAAAGTGCACTTTTTTATTATTTGGGTTTTCCGTTAGTTACATTTATGAGTGCTCATGTTTTGGAACGTTTCGAAAACATATTTCATAAGGACCTGCTAGTAAAATATTGAAATATTTGTAGTATTTATAGGTGCTCTTTGATCGATTTTTGTCATTTAACAAGAGTCGACGAACGCGAGAAGTACAAGTGAATTTTTCTCCGGTTTTTCCAAATATGGAAAATAAAAAGTGCCCACAATTGGATAATTTTTGTTACGATTGTGGTCATATCATCAAAAAAGAGGCCAACTGGATCGAAAAAATTGATTACTGAGGAATTCAATACAGCGTATTGTCATTATTTTGATGAAGCAGATTTAAGTGGTGCAAATTTTACGCCGAACACAGTGTGCAAAAATTGTTATAATACCCTTATAATGTGGATACATGGAAAAGGTGGACAGTTTTCTTTTATGAAGCCAGTAATTTGGGTGGAAAACGTAACTGGACATGATGAATCCAGGTGCTACGCATGCATAAATTCTCGTACTGGATTAAACAGAAAAAAATTGAAAACAAAAGTATACATTGCTGCTTTTACTGGAATTTTTTGTCTGTAAAAATTTATTAACAATTTAACTTACCTGGAATGGTATGCAAAATATACCGATAATGACATCGGCAAAGGCTAAATTAGCGATATACATATTTGTTACCGTACGCATTTGCCGTGTGGTGGCCACAACCCAAATGACCAAAGTGTTGCCAATTATAGCTAAAACGCTTATGCTGCCATAGAAGATGGAGAGAAGTATAATTATTTCAACTGGAGCAGAGTAGAGTTTTTCTAGAGAGATACAGAATAAAGAAAAATAATTATTGCAGGCACTTTTTTGTTTTAATTTGGGTTTTTAAATTTAATTTCTACAATGGAAAACTTGTTTTTCCAAAAAAATTAGACCTTTAAAAAATAATTAAAAGGGATTTTAAAGGAGTAGAACTTTTCAAAAATTATTTTTTTCAAAGAAGGTACGATTCTTAAAACCAAATGTGTTAGTTTAATCCCCAAGGGAAAATTTGTAATGAGTGTTTCTTGAAAAGTGTTTTTTTTAGACTTTTAAAAAAGTGTGATTTTTGCCAAAAAATACATACAAAAAGGTACTTTTTCATAAAAATATACTTTTTTATAAAAAGGTACTTTTATCATAAAAATTTACTTTTTCATAAAAAGACACTTTTTCTTAAAATTGTACTTTTTCATAAAATGTTCTTTTTATAAAAAAGGTCCTTTTTCCTTAAGAGGTACTTTTTCATTAAAAGGTTCGTTTCATTAAGGAGTTTCCTAAAGAGGTAATTTTTTCTAAAAAGGTATTTTTTCCCAAAAAGGTACTTTTTCCTAAAACTTTGTTTAAAAAATATAATTTTTTCAAAAAAAGTATAATTGTTCTTAATTTTAATTTTAAAGAAAACCTTATATTTTTCCTTTAACTTTTATCATAAAAATTTACATTTTCATAAAAAGGTACTTTTTCATAAAAATGTACTTTTTCATAAAAAGGTACTTCTTCATAAAAATGTACTTTTTCATAAAAAGGTACTTTTTCCTAAAATGGTACTTTTTCATAAAATGTACTTTTTTTAAAAAAGGTCCTTTTTCCTTAAGAGGTACTTTTTCACTTTTTCGTTTCTTTAAAGAGTTTCTTTTTCCTAAAGAGGTAATTTTTCTCAAAATGTATTTTTTCCCAAAAAGGTACTTTTTCCTAAGACTTTGTCTAAAAATATAGTTTTTTCAAAAAAAGAATAAATGTTCCTAATTTTAATTTTAAAGAAAACCTTTTATTTTTGCCATAAAATAAAAATCAGAAAACGAAAATCTTTTTGCAAAAAAAAAAAAATATTACAAAGCATATGAATTTGTAAATATATAGTTTTACACGATCAAAATACTGTTTATGATCTTTGATATTTTCCGAAATAACAATTATTTTTAGTGTGATTTTTTTTTGTTTTTTAGGTCATTAGGAACTCGTTTTTAAAGCCTTAAGTTTATACAAAAATATTTAAAATAACTTGTTTTCTAAATATAATTAGGATTTCGTTGTTTTCACAATACAAGCAGTTAAAAAAACCAAGTGCCTTTCAAATAAATTTTACTACAAGTTCAATTACTTATATTGTGAAAACCGCACACGAATACCTCAACTAGCTTTTGACTTACATATGTGCGGTTATTACAATACAAGTGTTTGAACGTGTAGTAAGATTTATATGTAAACCACTAACATTGTTTTTTAAAAACGTTTGTGAACAACCACAATTACAATTACTATGAGTTACAATTCTAAAAAAATTGTAAGAGTAAAAGAATTCAAATAGAAAATACACTCTAGACAGTACTTGTTTCTTTCGAACCCTTTCAATAGACTAGACTCTATTGAATAGAGTAAAAGCTTGTTGCCTTTCATCCTAGTACATATTTGAAAATTATCTCGTGTAGTCTGCGAGAATTTGTGATGTTCACGTGTGCGTAATATGTAGCGTGGGCATACAAAGAAAAATTGTTTATAGCAATATTAGCAAAGAAGTAAACAAACAAAATATTTCGAACATACTTATGTACATGTGGGGCAAACTCACTTCAGTAAAAAAAGGAATTTGTGTATTTTTTGTTATCATTCTCATTGATTGATGGTTTTTTTCATTGCCTTGTTAAGTTTTGAGAGCATTTCTTTTTTACCCCCACTTTCACTACAATAAAGCATTTGTTTTTATTTTTGCTTCAACAAGTGAAAGTGTTTTAATGATTTTAATGTGTATTTGGAATTGGTATTCTGCAGGCCTCTAATACAGGGTAGTCTAAAGTCTGATTTGCAGAACTATATTTTCTTAATTGTTTTCTGTTAAATTATTGACGGTCTCTCATCAAAGAAGTTGTTAATTCATTACTGCCATATTTATTAATTGAATTTATTAAAACGTTAGTTTTTATTGCAAATAAATGGTTATTTTTAGGATTTATTAAGTATTAAGAGTATGGCCAGTAATAAAACCGATATTAAATTTTTATTTTGGTTGTTATTTTTAATCGGTTTTTTCAAAGTTTATTTTGACACAATAAGTCAATTTTTTTTATAAAATAGCCACTTCGAAGTGGGTGAAATAGGATTTAACAAACGACGCCAGTATCGATTACAGTTTTAATATATTCATTTGATTTATCGCATTATTAGTTTGTAAGTTTTAGTTCTAAACATTTATATGACCAATATCAACTGCTAAGAGAACATAAATATTCATAACGCAGCAGCACTTTGATTAGATTTTTTTTTACAATTTTTACACTGTGTTAACGAAGTACTTAACTGAATACTAATTGTTATTGCAAAATTAATAAAAAACACATTTTAAATATCTGACTTGCAAAACAAAAATATTTACAAAAAAGTTTGTAAGGATTAACAAGAGCTTTAAACACCCACACCAGCATAGTGGAGAGGGTATTATACGTTTGTGCTCATGTGTGTAGCTTTAGAAAATATTGTTCTTGGACTCAACTTCTGGTATACCGAGTTTATCTTTTCTTACAGTCCTTAACAGTTTTATTTTTATAATATCTTTTGTTTTTCTAAAATCCTCGAACGAACGTTGAGTTCCTAGGATAGTTTGCTATCGAGAATTACGCCCAAATATCTGGCACTGTTTGAGATCGTCAGCTCCGTGTCATTAAGCCTAGGGAGCCTAAAGTAACCTTGTACTTCCTGGTAAAGAGTTCCAACTCAGTTTTCTGTAGATTGACACCAAGTCCACAGGAGATGCTCCAAGAGCTTAGAACCTGTAATGCAGATTCCATACTACGGGATAGTGTGTACAGGTGTTTACCCATGACCGCCACCGCCACGTCATCCGCATACGCGACGGTTTTTATTCCTAATCTATCGTCGAGTTTCATAGTAGAGGGGACAGAACCCCACCTTGCGTTGTGCTCCTGTGCACAAATCTGCAAACATTGGTAGCACCCATCGTGGGTTCAATGATCCTACTGTCGAGTAGATTACTAATAAATCTACAAATTACATCGTCAATACCAAACTCCCTCATTTACCCCAAGCTAGAGTTGGATCTGACATTATTGAAAGCTCCCTTAATGCCCAGAAAGGCCACAAGCGAGTACTCAAAGTGTTATTTTAATTTTATTTAAGTTGCAAGAAAAGAACTCAAGAGGTTTATTATAAAGAAAATAAACCGAAAACGTTATTGAAAAGGCAGTAACGTAACAATATTTTGTTGCAATTTAAATCATCTTATTAAATCGGTCCATATTTGACCAGAAATCCCATACAAATGCTATTCCCAAAATTAGCTTTTATTGCCGTAATTCCTTACTGTTGTTAGTATTGATATAACATTTTGCGACCACAGGTTTTACGATAGCTAGAATTACCCGGCTTGGATAGACTAAAGGAGTTGAAATCGTTGGAGGCTGCATAGATGCTTGGGTCTTGACATTGGTCACTGGCGCTATAGGGACCCAATTAAGTCAGGTGCAGAATTGACCATTCCAGAAAAACACACAAACGAGACGAAAACTTTCCATTACAATTTAGATACCTGGATAGTATGTGACCAAAGAACTCCTATAAAAATCTTACTGTCAAAACATAATTTGTCAAAAAGGATTCATGTTCAGCCACGTGTCTAAAAAAGGCTAAATTCTCAAAAATTAACCAGTAATAACTGTGGTGTAGGGTACTATATGGACGGGCTTGAACGAATATACTTTCTTTCTTGTTAAAAATTAAGTTTTTAAAAATTTGTTTAAGAATGTTACGTTGTTGGTTTTATGTTAATTACTTTAACCCAATTTATAAAAGCACCAGTTTTCAGAAGACCGAATAAAGTAATTAAACTAAATCGCTGCCCCTGCATAGAAATCCCAGTTACTTTTTGCTTTAAATCTGACAAGAATTTATAATTAATTTATTTGTCAAAAATTATTCATTCTAAAACCCATGTTTTATAATTGCAAATAAAAGAATAATTTTTCATTTTAAAAAGAAAATAAAACAATATTTACATCATAACGAATTATTTAATTAGCCTCTTCAACACGAGTCTGAATGTTTGAAATGAACTTTTTGTATTCTGCATCGAAGTTCGTTAAGCCAGCCAGGCAACCAAACTTTTCAATGGTACTTAAGTTTTCTGTCTTGAAAATTAACTTAAAAAAGAAAATTTAAATAAAATGCAATATGAAACTCTTATGAACACAATAAAGCGTTTTCAATTCGCATATTTTATGTAAACGTTTTTATTATTTATCTATGCATGTTGTTATGTGGTGTATAAGAGGTCGCCAGACATTTACTGAATTTACCAAAATATTAACATGTCGAAATGGGAACACATGCGTACATGAAATAATGTTTGTACCAGCAATAAATACCAAGGAAAATACATTTAGCGCGGCACATACAAATTGGCATTTACGTATAGCCCAGTTGACCAGATTGTCGTTGACGACATCATCGTCGATGATGTATGCACGGGTTGTCCGCTATCGTTAAGGTTTTCGAGAAGACAATTATGAGGAGTTCATAGTGTAGATACGACAGTATAAGTGACAATGTCTGGTTTGGTGTCCCATACCGAACTTTATGAAGACCATGGTGAGCGAGAGTTTCTTCTATCGAATTGTATGCGGAACAGTAAAAAACGCCAGTTTCTTAGGAGTTGTCTTCCATCAAACTGTATGTGGGACAGTATAAGCGACACTGTCTTCTAAAATATCTTCTATCAAAGTATATACGGGACAAAATAAACGATATCTCGGATGCACGATGTTTTAATTCATTCCAACGCAGATGAAAAAGGGATGTTTCTATTTCGACTTCTCGTTTTCAGGTTTGTGATTATCTTCTTATGCTTTCTACAGTGTATGTCCAATCCAACACCATTTACGTGTTCGATTTTCCAGATGTATCGGTTGTTGTCTGGTTTCTGGCCAAAGCTCGTTGTTAAAAATTGTTTTGGGCCAATGCTGCTTCTACCTTCATCTTCTCCTTAAGTGATAGCTTGGGTGCGCATCATTGATTGTGCAAATACTTTTTGTTTAATTCAGCAAAATTATTTGCTTGAAATTTATATGAATTTCAGTATAATGATTCACAAGGTGTCATAAAGTCACATGTCTTAAAAAAATAACATGCAAAAATACGACTGTTGTGAACAACCCCTCAATTTTTAGTGAATTTAAATCAGCTGATTTAAATCAAATATAAAAAATAAATACTTTCCTAAAATTAAAATATTTTTTAGTTCTAATCCATGAATTAATAAATTAAATTAGATCTTTTCTGACTATTTATAATTTTTCAGACGCAAACCACAAATAAATTTTATTTTGTTGTTTACCAAACTTTTTGTTTGATTCTGTAAAATTATTTGTTTGAAAAAATCAGTGTTTTTTCAGTAAACAAAATGCAAATAAATTGTTTGAATATGCGAATTTGTTTATAGGACCGATTTCAGACAAAAAATGTTTTGATTCTACAAATTCTTTGTTTGAATTGGAAAAATAATTTTTTCTGTGTGAGTTGTTTGATGTGTCACAGTCTATGAAAGTGAGGTACAGAGGTTACCTCCATTCCACAGATTGCTTTTTGATCAATCTCTCAGGCTATTAACATGGTCGACACAGGATTTGTGCACTCTGAAACAGGCTTGTTCTTTTCTAAGCTCAGGAAGAGGGCTATCAAGTGCTCCCGAGCTTAGAAAAGAACAAGCCGGTTTCATAGTGCACAACTCCTGTGTCGACCATGTTAATAGCCTGAGAGATTGATCAAAAAGCAATCTGTGGAATGGAGGTAACCTCTGTACCTCACTTTCATAGACTGTGACACATCAAACCACTCACACAGAAAAAATTATTTTTCAATGAAGTGAGAGAGCATGAGGAGGACGGTGTGGTTTTGCAAGGGGTTTTACAAGGAAATTAAGTTTTTTAAAAGGCTTTAACCATTATTTTTCATTAACCATTATTTTTGAGGATATTGTCGTGCATGCAGCCGGTGACGACAAAGTAAACAGCATTGTCGCGGAGTCAGCCATTGACGACATTATCCTGAATATAGTCGTTAGCGACAAAAAAGAGGAGATTTCCATGCATGAAGTCTTTGACGACAAAGTAGACGATATTTTCGTTTATAAAATCTTTCGATATAATACCGAAAAGAAGAACGACATTGTCTTTCTTTGTATCGTGCACGATTTTCATCGTTGATGATTTTTTCCGGCTGTCCATCACATGTCGTGTAATAATATTTTCGTGTACAGTCTTTGAGGATGTCTTACAGATGTGGCCAACTGGGAGTTTCGCATTTACGTGTGTGTATTTTTTTGCATATTTAAGCGCTTACAATCATATTCCTGCCATAAAATCTGTTCCGCTAGTGACAACAACATTCATGTAATTTTTCGTTGTTGTATGAAAAACAAAGTTACACTGATACAGATATATTTTGTCAGATTGTTAAGAAGGTTAAATAAAGAAAACTTTTTTTAGCCTTTTTTATTTGCTTTGCTCTTAACTTCACTCTGACAGCCGAAAAGGCTGAAAACTGAAAAGAAAACTTTGGAGATATACATACATATTTATTTTTCATGCCGCTAATGTAATGAAGTGGAAATTTACTTGAAATCTTGAGACATTTGTAAAACTGCTGTGGGTGGGGAAAAAGTTTGTGTGTCGTTGCCATTATCGCTAAAGGGAAATCAGACAATCTCTCTTTGTCTGCCTTTTGCGCGATTTACGTCTTAATTTTGCTTTGATTAATGGTCAAGCATTGCTAACTATACTTTGTTAAGGGGATTCGGGGTTGGCTACTAACCATTAATGTTTAATTTAAAATAATCTCACAATTTTTAAAGGCTTAACGCACAGGAAGGGCTTTGGGACGTTTCTGCTATTCTTTACGAAACTTGAGGACAATGTAAAATAAAACAGTTTGCCATTTTAAACTGTTTTGGAGTTGTCTGAACATGTCAGTCTAAAAGCAATACACATATTTATACATTTATTACAAAAGTAACGGTTTACGTCAGCCCATTAAAGTAAAACAGACCAGTGTGTCCAACGAGAATTGAAGATCTGCTTAATACTAGAAAGAGCACTAAAGCACTCTATCTTTTTATTGAAGCCACCAACTTATGGTATCCGTACACGACATGGTTTTTACATCTGACTTGTCAAATGTCTCACTGCAAAATACAAACATGTCATGCGTAACCTTTATAGTATTGCTTCTGTCAAAATCATGCTTTATTTCCTTTTGAAAAACAATGTAACATCAGCTGTTTTTATTATAACAAAAAAAATTTTCAGAAATCTACGCCTTGAGGATACCAGCAACGGCAATCCACTATAGACGGAATCATTAGCCGGCTGAAGTTAATATTTTACAATACCGATTAAGAAATGTATGTATCTATGTTCATTTAACCATTAAAAAGAAATTATGTAAAGGGTGGTTAAAAGGGCCGATGTTGATTTGGAATAAAACACAAGTTATTTAGGAATTTATTGTCATATCTTTTTATTTTGAAAATATTGGTATGGTTCAATTCGGCGGCACACCTCCATCCGATTGTCCAAATTTTCGATGACGCTGAGGCATAATTGAAGTTCTAGGCCGTTAATGTGTCGAATTATCTCATCCTTTTGTATTGTCGCTGGCTTATCGACGTACAACGTTTCTTTGAAATAACCACAAAGAAAGAATTCCAACGGTGCCAAATCACATGATCTTGGCGGCCAATTACATCGCCATCACGTGATATAACATGGCCATTGAATTTGTCGCGCAAAAGAGCCATTGTTTCATTAGCTGCGCGGCAAGTGGCACCGTCCTGTTGAAACCACATATCGTCCACATCCATATCTTCCAGTTCGGGCCATAATAAGTTCGTTATCATCTTACGATAGCGAACACCATTCAAAGTAACTGCCTGACCAGCTGCACCAAACAGTCACTCTTTGTGGGTGCATTGGTTTTTCGACAATCACTCTTGGATTATCATGACCGATTTTGTACCCACATTTGGACGAATAAGTTGGCCGAAAAAATCACGAATTGCATGGTATGCATTTTGATTTGAACGCCCTTCTTCATTATAAGCCTTAATAACTTAAAGGCTTTCCTCGATTGGGTATCTTTCCATTGTTCAAATTGAATTAGTCTGAGATGGAGAAATGTCAAATGAAATGCAGGAAAAAGCTGACGTTTAGGTGTGGTTCAGATTCAACATCGGGCCTTAGAATTTAACCACCGCACAGTGGCCGAAATACCCAATCTAGCGGCGCTTTGTTAATAACTCCAAAAACATAAAAAATTGTGAATGATTTTTTTTTTTTTTTTAATTTATATATATTTAAATAAAACCAACTCATTAAATTTTAAAAATTGTTTGTTTTTTAAAGTATATGGGTAGATCCATATATAACCAACCAATAAAATAGGCATTTTGGACCTGACCCTCTCCAAACTTGACGACATTCGGTACGAAAATTGTATTCTACATGGTTAAGACAAATACAAGCTTTAGGATTGCTGGACCAAATGGTTCCGGAGATCCCAGGTCATGAAAGGTTGAAAAATCATCAAAATCTTTCCTAAGTTGTTAAACGTTGTTCGCTATATCTTTCTCAATGTTTAAGCAACGACAATAAACAAAATCTCATTTTAAAGCTAATGAGGTTTCTATTAAAATGGTGTCCATCAAGATTTGTTTGTAAAGGGTCATATTTACCATGAATTTTTAAAATGTAAGAATATTTTTTTTTATTACACTAGTTAAATTTTGTAGAAAAGGGTTCTGCTTTTTTTTACAGTTTAGAAAAAAATAAATAATAAAGAAAAAAAACTATTCAGAGTCGGATCTTTCAGAATTAATGCTGTCAGGTAGGTTATTTATATTTAACAGAAGCTGCTTGACCTCATTATCTATTTTGATGTGTTTTTTTGGAGTATTTCGAGGTGCTTTTTGATTTAGATGTAATGAAAGGATCCGACGAAACCAATAGAGCGTGAAGTAATTCTTCCATTGTGTGCAATCTCGAGTCTTTTCGGGTGTGGTTCAGCCTATAACAGCGAAAATCTTTATTTCTTGCCTCAAGTGCCTATTCTGAGATCATTCCTATTGGTAGGGAAACTTTTTCAATAATATCTGCTCCATGTCTATTTACATTTTCTATCTCAGCCCTAATTAAATCCGCTGACTCTTTTTCAAAAATTATTTTTATAGCTCTGCAGAACCGAGTTGAAGAAGGCCGGCTATTTTGCCATAGTATTGCCGATCCTTTTCTAATTTGTATAGGAACAATGCATACAGCAAATAAATGCTCATCAATTGGTCCAGTATCAGAAACACTGAAACGTTGACGGTAAGTAGAGTGCCCACTGCTACCGTCACAGCCCCATTTAAATATTGCTTTTATGCAATCGTTACTATTGCCTACAGTCATGAGATCCTCAAAAGCTGTTGAAAAGCCTTGTATTTTACGTGCAACAGTATGGTCTACGAGACTTTGCAAGCCAACTTCGGCTGAACGTTCAGTTACGTGTATGCCACTGGGGTAGCACTCTGTTTTAGTTTTAGCCAAAATATCGTAGCTTGGATAATTATTGCAGTTTCGTTCTTTGGCACCATATTGCATTAGTCTGTATGACCTTTTTGAGTATCCACCATCAATATAAAGAGCTAAGGCTTCCTCAGGTGTATGCGGAATAGGTGTTTTTGGTTCAGAGTCTACAGATTTAAGCATTTTTGTAGCTATTGCAGATTCTAAACATAACTTTGGAACAACCTGCGACACACTTCTTTTTCCAGCTTTGTAAAGACTCACGCTCGCCGCTACCATTAACTCTTGGTTCGGTGTTTCATTGGCAATTGATGAAATTTTTTTTTTTGAGTCTTATTTGTGCACTCTGAAAACGGTTTCTCTTTACGTTGAGCACCTGCTGGATTACGGAAAATAATGTCTTCATATAACCACAGCTTATTTCGCTCTTCAAATACAGCCAAAACTCTGCAACATTCTTTCCACTTTTGTATAAGCTTGCTAATAAAATTTCTCAATTGTTTCTGAATTTAGTGGTATAGTTCTTCGCTATATTTCGAGCGATCAATGACATTTGAAAATATATGATTTTTAACCATTAAACATTTTTTTGTTGGCGCTGGTTGACTATGCCATATTAAAAAAAGGGTGCGTTTAGATTCGGCCATTGTAACTTAAAAACGAAAAAAAAAACTTTGCAAGAACTTGCAGCCTATATTTGAACTGGACATAGATAACAACCCATTTAAACAAACTATACAAACAGTAAACCGAATACGGTCGAATCCACCCTACTTTTATTCCACACAAAATTGGATTTTATATCTAAAAACACTTTCACAAAGGACATTTTCTTTTTCCACTGTTCAGCACTAAAACAAACAATCACAGATCACAAAACTATTTTTTTTTATTTAATACATACCTTTTAATAAAAATGAAATCCCAAATCTTATTAAAAAATTAAATATTTAATTTTTTGCTATCAACAAAATTGCACTTGAAAAAGCTCAAAAATAGTTATTGCACTTGCTGAAACATGTGTAAAGTTTAAATGATCACAGCTGTGCGAATATTAGGAACAAAACAAAAAAGAAAACAGAAAAAAACCCGTTGAGGTTTAAATTTTCAAAATTGCAAATAAAGCTTGCCAAATTCTTAATTTTAAAATTTCGCTAAAGCGACGCTAGATTGGGTATTTCGGCCACTGTGCACCGTAACGTAAACATACATATCGCGCTGGTTTCTCTAAAGAGGGTTAACTTAAAATTTACAAATATTAAAAAAGTCCTAAATTGGTACCATCGAATTTAAAGAAAATTCTTCAACATGAAAAAACTTTACTGCGCACGTTAACATTTGTGTGGCGGCAGCACGCTGTTTTGAACTAAGAACTACTTTTGTTTCTGTAAAAACTTTGCGAAAAAAAACAGAAACTATCTCTGAAGCAAATAACATGTGACCTTCTGTAAAACTACAAATTTGACAGACACGCACAATAATATGTGACTTGAAAAGTTGGCAAGTCAGATGTAAAAAACATGTCGTGTACTGTGACCTTTATTCCGTATGAGTTTGTTAGATTTATCTCAAATAACTTTAATTAATAAATTTTCTATAGACTGAGTAATTTTGAAGGTCAATGAAATTAGAGAACATTGAAAGTCGATATAAAATAAACCATTTGGTACTAAAAAATTAATTTTTTAATGTTGATTTCAACCCCGTAAATTTACAAAAGTTTTTCTTTAATAACTTAAAAATGCGGGATTCACAAAAGATGGAGTAGATTTAACAAAAAGGTTGTGTCTTTAAACATGGTATAGTTTGGGGGTAAACAAAATGGTGTTAATGTCATTTTAAGGGCTTGTGAATATTTAAATATTGTATTCATTAGTCACGATTGTATTTACCAGCATTATTGGATTTTTAACAAATCATCGACAAATAACTGTTGATGGTGTTTGGCCGACGAAATTATTAGCATAATAAATAAGAGGCTGCCTTCCTAAATGTCTGTATGCCTTGTTAAATCAGTTTTTAAATTAAACCATTATACTTTTAAACACTGAGAATAAAATGCAATTTAAATAATGTACTAGTTGCGCTTATTTGCATATCAGCTGCGAGACAGACGACTTAGGGAATGCCACACTTTGTGAAAGATTTCACGGTAACGTTCGGGAATACGTAACATTGCTGCTTTGCAGCCAGACTTCTATCTTTAAATGTTGTGTAAAAACAAGTCAAAATGCTCTAGGTGGGTAAAATCGACCACTACACTCACAATATTATTACAGTAACGGACTGTAGTTTATTTAAGAAGTTTTCCGTTCAGTCATTTTTAAATGAATAAAAATTTAAAATTTCAAGCAAATTTATTTTTAACTGATTCTAATATTTATTTAACAAACTAAGTGCATATTAATACGGATTTTCAGTTGCAGTTAATATTGTCCGTTGATTAAGTTTTTTTCTTCTTTATGTAAAATAAAATCAAATTGTAAATTAAAGTAACGAAAAGTTCATTTAATTTTTACTGTCAAAAATTCAACCGCGAATTCCGTAAAAACAAATGAATTTTCAGTTATTTTATATAAAAACAACTAACTTTTTCCGTAAAAACAAAGGAATATTCAGTTATTTTATGTAATTTAACTAACAAAAAATAAATTTTTACATACACTTATAAAATTATTACAGTAACTGATTGTGGGTTATTAAATTCGTTTTCCGTACTGTTAAAATTAAATAAAAATATAGTTATTTTACGAATAATTTTATTTTTCAACATTTGTGTTGTTATTCGGTTAAAATATATTTTTTAAAAGTAAAAACTATTCAATTTTACGGAATATGCTGCTTTTTAATAAATAAAAAAATTAAAAATGAATCTAAAAATCATTTGTTTTAAATGAAATGTAAATGATCCGTTTTTTAAATGAATTTTAAGTTGTTTAAAATGAATTTTTGTTTGAATTTAACTACATAATTTTTTGAGTGTATCTTTAAAAAACGATGTGCTTGTTTTGTGTAACAAATTCCAATTTTCTATTTGTTAAAATGATTTAGTTATATACATCAAAGTTGTAAAGTAATGGCGTCTTCTTTTCTAACAAAAGTGTTGCATAAGTGACCTGGCAACATTTTCAAATGCTCCCCTAATTTTTAAGAAGTGTTTTATATTTAACATTTACAAAAGAACACAAATTTCGGCATAAAACAATAAAGTACAATCAGCGCGCAAGGTTAATTCAATTATAGGTGGTGGCAAGACTACAACAATCCAAAGCCAACAGAACCAACATATGCTTTTTGTATTGCATTGTTAGAGTTTCCGGCTCGAAACTTGCCACCACCTTGTATTGAATTCGCGTTGATCTAGTGCTGCACTCATGCCCCTTTAATTAAAATGAGTGTTGAACATGTAGCATTTTTTTAATTTTAAGGGGAGCATCATCAGAAAAGAACGCTTTATGCATTAAACACATTCACCACAGCAGGATACACGAACACACGACTACAAATGCTGCTGGGTGCAATAACAGTCGTGTAGACAGCTACTAAATTATTTTGAAGACGACAGCTACAATTGAAAAATTAAAAACAGCTGTTTTTTTATTGTGTATTTATAATTCAGTGGTGCCACTATCATTTTTTTAAACTTTTATGAAATGGAAAAACATGCATAATTCAAGACTCGTAACAAACTTAATTTAACTCAATAAATATATAAATACTTATTTATAATACTTTTTATAGCGTAAAAACAAATGAATTTATTAAAAATCATTTAAAATACATAATTTTGTTTTTTTTGGAACTAATAAACAATATAATTTTAACAGCAGATTAAATAAAAAAATATATACTGCTTTTAAAATAAAAATTTTGTTCCGTCATCGCACGTCATAAAAGTTTCAGAACACGTTGGGTACGTACGTAAATATATAAAAGCTATGCATCACTGCTGCAGTGATGCAAAAAGTTGTTGCTGATGCGTGGTTACCAGTTGCAGTTGTAATGCTAAAGGCCCAACAATAATATGCATAGTCTTGCTTAACCTACTGTCAAAAATTAACAAAAAGTCTTTCAAATGTACTTTAAAAAACAAAAATAAGATAAAAAACATTTGATTCCGTACAGAATGTGCGATTAGATTCGAACCTTGCTTAAGCAAATGACAGTTTCATTAAATTTAGCAAAAAGTTTCCTTAAGTTCAATATGGTTTGCCTTATTTAATTTACATGTATTTGCACATTTGCTTAAGCCAACATAAGCACATTATGGTTGGGCATTAATTCTTTTTTACTGCAAAACAGCTGAGCAAAGTTTGAATTTTTGAACACGAGCTAAATTTCCAGAGTTTAGTCGGCAAATATAAGATAATAATAAAAATGTTATCAACAATTACGATGACAAATTTTTTTGAAAATATTGAAACAAAAAGTGACAGTGTTCTTATAAATAACAAGAAAAAGCATCACAAAAGAAAAATAAAACGATTTTTTTTGTCAAAGTTTATTTATTGCATCAGAAAAAAATTTGCTGCATAAAAAACTTTTGACATATGAGAGTGATGCCAAGTTTCTTACAAGTGATGCTTTTATGAACATTAAACTTTACTTCTGCGCAAGTGATACCCAACAATTGCATCTACGAACATTTCCCTTATCAATAACTTTATAGGAAAAACTGGATCTAAAAAGTATTGGTATTATAAGAAACTACTTCGAAATATCTTTCACATGATGGATTAAAAATTCCGATTTATTTGCCCGTTAAGAACCAATTTCAAATATTAATATTTCTTGATAGATTTTTCAACAACACTTGAAATTTTGCCAAAATATTTAATCAAACATATTACATATTAGTAACTCCATCATCTAAAATTTTAAATTCATTAAGGTTTAAAAAATTATATCTTGGAAATATATATGTGGTAGTAATTAATGTACTAGTTACAAATTTAATTATTGTAATATGTACATAATTAATAAGTGTTCCGCAAGGCTAAAAACCTGCAATACAATAAAACTGTATTAAGCAAATGTCTAAGGGTTGGATAATAATTGCTATATCGATATAATTTTAATTTTAAAAGCTAATTTTGTAAAAAAAAAATCAGCCACGGAGTACGAATATATATTTTAAATTGGCTCTAAGTTGGTTAATCATCGGTATGCTTTAAACGCCATGTGAAAAATACTTTGAATAATTTTCCAATGATTCCCATATTTTATAGATTCTTTTTAAAACTTAAGACATATAGATAAATTATTTTGCAACTTTTACGACCTATAACTCATAAACTAGGAAAGCGTAAGCGCGAAAAACATCTTCCTATAGAGCTTCTTTTAAGAATACTAAAAAGTTTTTTTTTCAATTTGAAGCGTATTCTTTTCTGTTAAACAAAAAATTTTTTAAGCACTTATTCTTAAAATATTTTTTTATATTAGCAGCACTTTTTCTGTTTTGTAGTGGACAAAAATAGAAATTAGTTTAATTCGACTACAACGACAAAATAAGCACAGACAACAACCTGCAGCCATGTAGCCGTGTCGTCGTGAAAATAATCATTTCCATAGACACACATGTATTCAATTTTTGACATATTGAAGTCGGTAGCTTGCTGTCTCGAATGTGCTTATAGCATTACACTTTTAAAATAACACAGGTATTTCAGAAAAGAACATAAAAAATGTAAAAGGCAGAATAAATGCGGAATTTTACTCAGAATTAAATTAAAAATTCAGTTAATTTTACGTTCAGAATATTGTGAGTGTAGCTTTTGGTCCTAAACAATTTCCAAACATACTTGCCCTTTATCTCTACCGCTTAGGGAACCAACAAACAAATATCACGCTAACTTCCTAAATGTGGTCCCTGCAGCGCCTTAAAAGCACCTAAATGGGCCAAAAATAGGACCGTCTCTAATTTATATTTCATGCACAACATTTGTTTTTTACATGCCCATCCGCAGCCTCTATTACTAAAAGGGTCTCCCATACGAAATGTACATTTTATTTTCAATAATTGTTCGTGTTCACACGTGCGGAACCAAGCGTAACCACAATGGTGTACAGGATTGTAGAGGGAAGTTTGGGCTACAAGTGCAAAATTTCTTGAAGAAATTTCTTGAATTTCTTTGGAGATTTTCGGGCAATGCGGACCTTTTAAGAATCATCGTTTTTGAAAACATATGGGCCAATGACTCCGCCAGCCCCTAAAGCGCACCAAACAGTAATTTTCTGTGGATGTAATGGTGTTTCGACATAAGCTTTTGGATTCTTCTTACTCACAATTCTGCTTATTTACGTACCAAATCAACCAAAAATGGGCTTCATCGGAAAATAAAATTTTGAATGGAAATTCAAAATCAATATCGATTTGTGCTTCAGCCAATTCGCAGAATTATTTTGACTAAAAATTTCAACAATTTGCACGCGTTGCACCATAATGAAGTGTCAAAGCAAACTAAACCAAAAGCAACTATTAGATATTAAATGGTTGGTCTAATGCTAATTCAAAGTTGTGGCACTTTATAAAAAGCACCCATTATAAACATGCCCGTCTGTCCGTCCGTCCGGCTAGCTGGTTGTCTGTATGTAACTTTGCGCGCAAAGTACACGTATCAATTTTTAAAATAATTTGATAAAATTTGGTCTTAATAGTCATAAGAAGCACGAAGCCTGTTGAAAAGGGTAAAAATCGGTCTATAATTTTACAATTTCTTTCCGGAATAGTTTTTGTGCCCATTAACTATCCTCTCTCTAATTTTGGTAGTTGGATAAAATTTGGATAAAAAATATTTTTTTCAACCGAAATCGTTTTACCAATTTTTATTATTAGTCGGTCGGTTTATATTTTACTATTCTTCTCATAAAAATACCTCTCCCGTTTATGGCTTAAAATAAGTTCCATATAAATGTTGGTAGTGCAATATAAATTGGCGACGATAACTTTTGTAAAATCTACCATGTAATAGCTACTTCTGATGGTACTACTCCAGAATTGACCATAGGTTTCATAGAAATCTCATCTCCGAAAACGATTTAAGACGAACAAACGACGAGCCTCATAACGTAATTTTTCCCCGTGTTCATGATTGCCCATGGGTCCCAAATAGGGTACACTCTCGAAAATTTGTCTTTGTATACCTTGATGTACGGTATACAATGTTTAAGCGTGACCGACTATATTTTCTGACTTGTTTTCTTTTCTTATTTTAAATTTTATTTAATCTCTTTTTAAGTTTTAGTTATCTTTTCTTTTTTGTAACATGATTAAACACAAAAAAGAATAATAAAATGCCACTCAATTACGACTTTTTAGATAAAGTCTAGAGAGCTCAAGCTAAACTACGTTAACCCTAAAATGGTAAACACATTTTTTATGGTAAACATCGCTTGTAAGCCGTCTATTAAAACCCGTATATTTCACTTAAAAGAATTAAAAGTTTATTAAAACAAACGCAAAATATATTATTTACGGTGCTACAAATGAGCACTTTTTTATACTTGAAAAGCGACCTAGTGTAGGTTATAAACCTTATTGAGTAGATCTTAAATCAATTTTAAAAAGTTCGGAAACACCCTCAAATTTCGGAGTTATTGCGAATCAACTATTTTCGGGTAGATTCGAGTACTTATGAACACGTAACTCAGTTAATTTTAATCCGATTTTTATTTTTTAAACGGTTTCAGAACGGTTTGTGGTGAGTATTCGAGAAGGCATAAATGGCGCCCAGAATTTGAAGTCGGATTAAAAATTAATGGTGTTTTCTTTTCCAAAAAAAAATTCCACATTTTAAAAGGTGCATGAATAAAATGTCTTGCCGAACATGTAATATGTACTGCCATTTTTTATTTGGCGAGAACAAAACACAAAATTGGATGCCCTGTTTTTAACAGCTGACAAAAAGTTTGTTCTTCAATACATAAAACAAAATGTACATAAATCAAAAAGTGTGTTCGTCATAATATAAAAAAAATATACATAAACCTTAATATGTTAATAGATTGATATTAAATAAATAAATAAATGAGCAAAATGAATGACGAAATTCCAATTTCTTTAGTTTGTTTCTCATAAAATATGTAAACAAGATAATACCTTTGTCAGATTGCCGATTGATTAACACCAAGTTTTTACGATTTCTTGATTTGACGTTTTTTTCAAAAATAATTTTATAACACCGAATTCATTTAAATTTTATACCACTGACTATGAAATAAGAGAAAAAATAACTATTAAAACTTAAAATTTTTACTGTTCTGATAAGAGGCGATTTTTTCCCAACTTCGTGTGGTAGCCCCATATATAAACAGAAGCCATCTCTTTACTTTACAGGGCATTATCAACACACTCTTTTTATACGGGGCGTAAAGTGCAATCAATGCCTTATGAAATTAAAGGGTGATTTTTTTTAGAATAAAACACGCATTCCTTTTAGAGAACAAAGCATTTTTAAGAAACGAACACCAAATTGCATTTTTTTAAATAAAATGTGACATTTTTTGTAGAAAAGAAAACACCATTAATTATCGATGCCAAATTTCATAAAAGGCTCTAAAACGGATAAATATGTTGTTTGTGCCTTCATTGGTCGTACAAGGAAAAACATGCAATTGCATATTTATGGTTTCCTTGGTTCCATTTTCCTGATTTTAATATTTCACTACTGGCAGCCAAAGTTGGCTTCTATTTTGCGTACGTTCATTACCTCATGTTTTTAACTATCATTATGAAAACTTAAACTCGATGAAATTCATCTTTTGCACGAAACATAGAGCTAACCAAATGCTAGCCAATCGCAAAAAATGCTAGGAAACGTTTTGTTTTCTATATTATTTGTACATCAAAAACGTACGAACGAACCTTCGTGACCCCAGAAAATGCCCATATTTAAAACGGTAGGTGTAAGAGCATTTCCACACTAATTTTTGCTATGTTACGCCACCAAACATTTTAGTGGCGTTTTCTTTTCTAAAAAAAGTGTTGCATAAAATACTCCCCTAATTTTTAAGAAGTGTTTCATATTTTACGTTTACAAAAGAACACAAATTTCGGCATAAAACAATAAACAATTAGCGCGCAATGTAAATTTAATTACAGGTGGTGGCACGACTACAACAATTCAAGGCCAACAGAAACAACAGATGCTTTTTGTATTGCATTGTTAGAGTTTACGGCTCGAAACTTGCCACCACCTTGTACTGAATTCGCCTTGATCTCAGCGATGCCAGAAGTGCAGATTTATCTGCATTTTGAAGATTTTATCCCCAAAATTGTCAAAATGCAGATTTGCAGATTTTTTAGCTCGGTGGAAACTTCTTTTCATTGTCATGATTGTACTATTTCCACTTGTTGCATTGATAAATAAATATAGTATATCAACCATTCATTGAAGAACTGTGTGGAAATACATTCATAAGTAGACATTTTATGCACAAAAGATTACTTAAAAATTAAAAATTCGCATTGTCTTGACACATTAATATCGCCGGACATATGTCATCTGCTTTTACACAAAAAAAACATTATGCATACATATGTACGTATATATTTATATGCACTTATGTACAAATAAATATCTTCAAAAGTTGCAATATTTGATCTCTTTTAAATTTTCAATAAGACCCTTAGTAATTTAAATAACATGTCAAACAATTAACGTTTAATTTGTTTTTTTAAAATAACAAAGATTAATCCTTACTCAGCCTGAGTAATTAAATAGATAGATATTTTTAATGTAAAAATATCCAAAAGTTATTAGTCATGTTCTTAAAATCAAACAAATTTTTAAAACTTTTCTGTGTTGAAAGCTCAAAAAAATATTATCTTTTTTATACTTCGAGGACCCCTGATATTGACCAGAACGATTTTTAAATCTACCATCGATTTAAACTTCGGGAACATATTTTGAAATTTATTGTAATATCTTTTTCTAAACAAACTACATAAAAAATGTAATAAATTTGTTTTGAAGGTTTATTGAAGATTTTTAAAACTTTGGCGCAGATTTTGCAGATTTTTTGACGAAAAATTATGGGTTTTTGCTGATTTTTCCTCTAAAAGTTCTGGCAACACTGCTTGATCTAGTGCTGCGCTCATGCCCCTTTAATTAAAATGATTGTTGCACATGTAGCTTTTTTTAATATTTAAGGGAACATCATCAGAAAAGAACGCTTTACACTTTAAAAATAACACATGTTTTTCAGAAAAGAACATAAAAAAATGTAAAAGGCAGAATAAATGCAGAATTTTACTCAGAAAAGAAAACACCATAAATGTTAAAGATAAAAAACATGTTTCAATATGGTCACCTCCAACAAAACTTTTTTTTAAGGATTTTAAAGACAGATTTTCGAGGGTTGACCTCCAGAAAAATTAGTTTATGAGGTTGAGATTTATGTAAAAGTTCTTTGTTCAGAATATAATTCAGCTATCAAATCTTAATGAGATTTGTTTGCCTTTAAATTATTTTAGGGAGGGGTTTATATGAGCCCAATGGTCAGTGTTGCAATGCTATAATATCTATTTTAAGAGAACTCGTTACCTAATCTGATATCAATATCAATTTTTATAAGTAGGGATGCGATTTGCATGCAAATGCAAGTTTTTTGTCGATAGTCTAAGATCGATGTCGCCCAATTATCTTTCCGAATCATTAAATTTGCGTTAAAATGGCATCGATTTGTTTTTGCATATTGTTGCATATTTTTGTGAAATTGCATATTTTGGTTTTAAATGCATATTTTTGCATAGTCTTACATTTTTGAGTGATATATTTTTTAAATTTCCATATTGTAAAATAAATTTCTACAAAAAATTTCCAACAACACAAAAAAGAAAATTTCAAGATCAATAAATAAATTTTTTTTGGAAAAAGATTTTCAAAATTTAGACAGAAGATCCTTCTTTTTTTAACCGATGCAGAACCTTACATGTTTAAGGCTGCCAATGAGCTTAAAATATTTTATCCAATACGGTTCACATGTTACTTGCTTGGCATATGGGTAGTACTGAGGCGTAGGGGAAATTAGAAGCCAATTCGATAGTATTGATTTATTGGTTTCATACGTGTAAAATATATTTTTAACGGCTCCCGTTATGTGTTGCAATTTTTAATCAAATGTATCCCTTGTACGGATGCCAATCCTGAAATCCAGAATACCGAAATCCCAGGATTATTGTAAAAATTTAAATCTCGAATCCCGGGATTTTTTTATGTAAAAATCCGGGGATCTTGGATTAAGTAAATATGTGGTATTTTTTTATGAAATAATAGCCCGAACCATTAAAAAAAATTAAGGATTTCAAAAAACAAAACATATTTCAACTATTTTTGATCTGGAATCAAATGTGGGATTTGAATTAGAAAATTAATATCTTCGGTTGGCGTAGGGAGATCATTTTCCATGTCCAAAAGTTTTCTACGGCCGAACAGACAAATAAAAAAGTATTTATTTGTTTATGCAAACTATAATTTTAATTAGTTATTTAAACTAAGTGTTAGAAAATATAAAGTTTCTTTGCCTCAGAGACGACGTTTACCATTTAAGGGTTAAAAAGAAACCAAAACCCATGTTTCATTTAAAATGCCATTGACCAACCCTCGTAGAAGTTAAAAAAAAAATATTCTGCTTTAATATCGACAAAGCAATAATAATGAAATTTTCATAACAAAAAAAGATAAATTTATATTTTTTAAATATAAAACCTTTTTGGTTATAAAAAGTTGATGTTTGATCTTTTTTTATTTACCCCCGCCCCCCTTTTTTAGTATAAATACTTACCAAACTCTTCCTCTTCCAAAATTTCATCAGGTGGTATTTTTAATATAGGAAACTCATCCATGGCTATTTAATTCTGATAATGCCTTTGTAGTCTATTTTTCTTTTGTATCGAATTTCTTTAAAATAGCCCAGTTTGTTATGTTAACGTCTTTTTTCTTTTTTTGCATTGATGGTCGGTCTAATATACAATAAGCAACCTTTTTATATTACTTTAGTGGCCCAGCAAAGGAGTAAATATATTTCTAAGAATTTGTTGTTAGTATGTCCCAAAAATGCATAGTTAACATGTGGCCGTTTTCAAGGCTACCGGTTTGTTTTGTTTGCTTTTCTTTAAGACAGAAAATACTTTAATACCCGGCTGAACGCCATTTCACAGGTGACTGAAAATAACAAAAATAAAAACAAAAAAAGATACAATGAATATTTTTTATATTATTTTGCAAAACAGCACAATTTATAGAAGAAGCTTTTAAATATTTTTTTTACCATGGATGCACACACACACATATGTATCTACATTTGTGTGTAGGTAGGTTTGTGTGTTTGGGTATTAAGGAGTTTTTTACATACATCCTTAATACATATTTACAGAATGCGGTAACTAAAAGACAATAACCAATAAATTTTGATTCTAAAGGTTTGTTTTCTCTTAAGAAAACAAACACTAATTTTATTGTTGAAAAATTTATATTACGCAAAATTGAATTGGAGTTTGTTTTACAGCTGTATGTCTGATAGTCGGATGTTATACTAATAGCAACGCATCACCATGACATTAGTAGTTAGAAAAGAAAAGAAATTATCCAACGTCTGATAAAATATATCAATAGAGATGGTAAGCCACGCGTATTTAAGTATGTGTCATTTTCACTTACATACGCTCTTTTATTATAAGTATACATGACACCTTACAAATAATGTCTTTTTTAAACTTAACATTTAACGAAACATTTTAAAGTAGCTTGACAAGGGCAGAAAGTGAAAAAAGATTCCCTACAAACACACTTGCGTTAGGTGTGATTTTTAAAACAGTGGTACACAGAAAAAAATAAAAATTGATTTCAATTAAGAAATTTTGCGATATCTATTAAATTTGCGTCAGTAAACGAATTAATAGAATCAAGTAAAATTTTAATTCACTTGATTAAACATTTAATTCACCTCATCAAATGCTTTATTTACTTGATAAAAAATAAAAATTGATTTCAATTAAGAAAACTTGTGATATAAATTAATTAAATTTGCACCAGTAAACGAGTTAATGGAATCAATTAAGCATTTAATTCACTTGATTAAACGTTTTATTCACTACTTACTTTATTTTTGTGTTTGCATTCAGCTGATTTTATATTGTGAAAGTGTCATTAACCAAAATGGATATTAAAGTTGCTCTCATACTTAATTGTTAAAATGCTGTTTATGTTTTTTAATTAGGGTTCAAAAAAGGCGACTTTTACTATTGAAAATCAGTGATGTTAACGCTAATTGCCATCTAGACAGAATTTAATGTTAAAAATCGCTTTGACTGTGATAAAGATTGCTTTTAAATTTACACTTTCCTCAATATTTGACACGCATTTTGTCAATTTCCATTGAAATATAAAAAATTGTACCACCTTCTAAGGGTGTGTGTAACATAATAAAAAAGTGCACATTTATAAGGATTAATTTTTTTTTTGAGTTTTGACACAATTGAAGGTAATTAACAATTACAAGTTATAAAGGGTCCGCCAAATAACTTTTTTTTTTTGAAAATGCTATAAAAAAAACCACTGAATATTTTTTCAAATTTCTTTTTTTATTTGAAAGTACAATCCTTCCGGTCCAATTTTTAAGCACATTATCGATTGTGTGCAGCTGTATTTCCCCAATGGCTTCACGAATATTGTCCTTTTAAGCGTCAATTGTTTCTGGCTTGTCCGCGTCACACTTATCTTTGACGGCACCCCACAAATAATAGTCCAACGGTGTCAAATCGCAGCTCCAAGGTGGCCAAACGACATCAGCTCTGCGGCTGATAATGCGATCTTCAAAAACAGGGCGCAAAACAACAGCTACACTCGGCTGTGTGGCACGTAGCGCCGTCCTGTTGAAACCAAATGTTGCCTCCTCCTCTTTAATTATTGTGAACAAAAATTCGTTCAACATGGCCCGATAACGATCGCCATTGACTTTAACGGCCACTCCTTCCTCATTTTCGAAGAAAATCCGCACCAAACAGTGACTCGTTTTGGATGCATCGGCTTTTCAACGTATGCGTGCGGGTTTTCTGTGCCCTAAATGCGACAATTTTGCTTGTTTACATACCCGCCAAGATCAAAATGAGCTTCATCTGAACATATGATTTTTTTTTGGCAAAATCGGCATCTTCTGTAAGTCGATCGAAGGCCCACTTAGCGAAGCGAAAACGCATTGGATGGTCAGTTGGCTTCAACTCCTGAACCATTTGGACTTTGTATGGCGTCATAACAAGGTCTTTATGCAAAATTCTTCTCAATAATGTCTCCGAAATGTTCAATTGTTGAGAACGACGGTGAATTGATGTTGATGGCGCTTCACGCACACTTTCTGCCACAGCACCAATATTCTTGGGTGTACGCACTGTTTTCGGCTTTTCACGCTTTGGTTTATCGATGAGGATGCCAGTTTCTTTCACTTTTTTCACAAGATAACGAACATACGGAACTGACGGTTCTCCTCTTCTTCCAAAATCCATACGCAATTTTCGCACACATTCTGTAACAGTACCATGATTTTCAAAGTAATGTCGCAATATTTCCCAGCGTTGTTCAAGCGTATACACAACCATATTCGTTCAGCGGAAGGATAAAACTAATTATCTGTCAAATCAAACATGAGCTAAGTGTTACCATTCACGAAATAAGCACTAGTTGAAAAACCCCGTTATAATTTAATTCAGGAATAATTATCTAGGCCTTCAGCTCGTTTTAATTAAACTAGGCCAGTCTCTTGCGGGAATTGACCCGCAACCTTCTCGCTGATACATAAATCATACATAATTCATACATAAATCTCGCATTATAATTAAAAAAAAAATTTTGAAAATAATACACATTTTTGAAATAAAATCATACATAATTGTAAACGAATTGAAAAGACTTTAAAATCCTAACCTCATTAATGGTCTTAAGGATGTGTTGGAGGTGTAGTTAAAAAAAAAACGAATCAATGTCAATAAGTTTAATGCAAACGTTAAAATAACCTTCGCGACTTATGCATTTCACTTTAATCGGTTTATATTTATAAACATTTTTTCATTTCGAACACTCAAAGTCAGCACAATTACATATTGTTAAAAAAAAATTACCCATCTGCAATAAATATTTTATCAATATCTATCCTTTTTCAAATGAAATATGACATTTTGATTGTCTTTTTTTTTTGGTCGCATATAAGTCGAAACTTCTTCGTCTCACTTTTTCTTAAGTTTAGAAAAGATACTGGAATATTTTGGATATTGTGTCACGCACAATAATTTGAAAGAATATATTATTTTCATTTCGTTAAGCATCCTTTAAATTGAATAATGTAAAAGTGTTATGATGCGATTTGTAATAAAATGAACTGGGAAAATTTTTAAAGAGTTAATCATTGCAAAGGGAATTGTATATAACCTTTAAAATTAACGTGAAAATGAAGTTTTCAGAAAAACGCATTTAAAGTTATTCTACCCCTTTTTAGGTACCAGAACCCACTCTAAAGTCCAAACCCGTTTTTTTGGCCACACATATAAAAAATTGTATTAAAATAAATTTTAATAATTTAAACCAGTGCTTAAAAAGTGTTCGAAAAGAAACACTAAATATCGCTCCTTAGTGTTCGGTTTGGTAGATTTGTGGAAGACGCAAACGCTAATAGGGTTTGTGTAGTAAATCATTAAAAAAAAGTAACGTTTCACTGTTTGTCATCTTTCGAACACAAAAATAATTCTGTTCTTATCCAACTCAACAAAAAGATGAGAACATTAAATTCCGCTCGGTTTAATAAAAAACCCTTAACTTCATTGTGTTCGGTTCAGCCTATTAGTGTTCGTTCGTTTCAGTTGTTCTTAGTGCCCTTTTAGCTGTTAAAAAAAAGCAGTAGCAAAAACAAGTTTATTGCATTTTACTAAATTGCGTTCGCGTACACAAAATACAGTAACGGTAGAAGTACATAACACGCGTTAGTGCTGGCGCACTCTGTAGACTTCTGTCATAAACAGTTAAACTAGTGTATTTTAATAAAACAAGCAACATACAAAATATTTTGACGCGTTAGCGTCAGAATGTTGGTTAACTTTAAACTTTTTAACACGTTGTGTATTTTTGACAAGTAATCAGCTGATAATAAAAAGAAAAATTTAACAAATTTGCGCATCGTGAAAGAAAAACTTATTGAAGAGCTTCATAAACATACAATATTTATATAAAAAGAATAAATTCAATCAAATAAATAACTCTTGATATACTTTCGAATCAGTTTTCAATGCACAAATAAGTAAACAGCTGACAGGAACAGCTTTTGTAACGCCTGTTGTGAATCTTGAATTTTTCATGTGCTAAAGTTTTTAAACGCACGACAAACGTCGACGAATTAACGCGTGCTATGTACTTCTACCTTAAATGGGAACACAAATTGAGAGCGAAAGTGGCTGTGTTCCTGTCTGAGTATTTACAAATTTTTACTGCAAACATTTTTGCGGTAAAATTTAGTTAAACAAAAAAACATATGTTTCAAAAGGTAAACAAACAATAAAAGAAAAGTGGAAAAAAATTATGTAAACAAAACCAAAAAGTGAATAAATAATAATAAATTTAACTTTTTTCTGAAGCATTTATTTGGCTAAATACCAACATTTGAAATTTTTTTTTGTTATTTAAAATTTTTAGAGTTGTAAAAGTGTAAAGTACTTGGGTACTTAAGTAATCAATAGCAAAAAAATTATGCATATTCTTTAAAATAAATTAACCCGTCACAAATCATTAAAATCAATTAAAATGAGAAGCAAACAAATAAGTATGAAAAATTACATAAAATAATTTGTTTGTATTTTCCAAAAATGTTCGTGTTACAAAAAGTTTTAATCGAGTTCCGATAAGAAAACGAGTTAAGTATTCAAAAGAGTAAACATTTTTCAACACTTTAACTATTTGCCATCAAATTTTGTGTTCGCGTAGGAGTTTTTTTTTCATATACTTTTTATCAAATTTTTTTAATTTTTGTTATAAAATTCCGTTTAGTAAAGAAATATTTGTCATAAAACTCTTTTATTTATTACAGAAATCTTATTAAAAAACAATGTTTAAAATTTTTGCGTTTTCGATTTCCAGAACACACCTGATAATTTGACTTTTCTGCGAAGAAACTTTTCTTTTTATCTTTTAGCTTGACTATTGAATTTTCGTTGCCACAGCTACTTTTAGTTTCTTAAACTCTAATTTAAACAAAAACATATTTCAAACTATTTCGATAGGGTTTTATAATATTTATAAAATTTTTTTTAATTAGTAGAAAACAGGAGTGGTAAGTGCTATAATTTTTATTTTCAAAATTACTCTTTGTACGCACGTCGTAAGAACGCAAGTCGTAACCCCGTAAATTTCTAAAAATACGCTCTATTTACCCACAATTCCGTCGTAGACGTATTTGGTTTTCCTTTGAAAATAATATTAGAAAAATCAAAATTTATTGAAATTGTTGTTTAGTTTTTTCTTCTTTTTATTTGATTTCAAATATTCAATTTGGAAAATGTTTTTATTTTATATATTTTTTTTCTATGGCAAAACGGCCGTAACCATCGTATGGAATAGAATTAGATCTTTATCAGCCAATTTCACCAAATTCAGTTACATTTAACTATAAGTTGTAGCTGTCAAAAACATATTGTCAACTGGAAGTTAAAGTAATAGTTAGTTTTAACTCAACTTGGTGAAATTGGTAATATATTGCACAAAAATAAATGTTTTGTAATGTGTTGACAACAGTATGTGCGCTAGTTTCGCTGCCATCTGTAGTGTATTCACCGTGACCAGAGAGCTGTTAAATCAGCTGTCACAGACGACAGTGCTTAAAGTTTTAGTTACTCCACCTCCACAAAAGAAATTTATTAAAATCACTCTATTAAGGTTTCCATTAAATAACTGTTTTTTTTTTGTGGTTTTATAAAAGCACAATTATCAACGAATGTTTTTTTCACAAGTTAATTAAATCTAAAGGAATTTAAATGCGAAGCTGGTAATTCTGAAATATCTATTTAAAAAAAAAGAATTCATTCTTTCAAGCCAACTGTCACGCATTATGAAATGATGTCTATAAGTTCTTATAAGACCCGCACTCAAAAATTAGTATTTATATATGTATTAATAAATTTATTTTTTTTAATGCAGAATAAAATTACACTTTTATTGCTTAACATTTTATTGTGATTTGCAACGATTAAATTCAAATACAGTTGAACACATTCAAATTAAAATTACGGTGAATTTTAAATAATTTTTTTTTTTAATATTATTAGCACTTTAAAGCATTTACAAATTTAAAAACGAAATGTATTTTTTAATTCTCGGAATATTTCATAAATTCTCGAAAAATATTTACTTTTTTTTAAAACATACATTTCATTATTTAGATCAGCGTTAATTAACTACATTATTTGAAACTTTTTTGGTTTAACAATTTTTAGGCGCGTGAATTCCGTTGTATTTTCTTTGAGTGTCTTAAGCGCGTGCCTACATATCGGCTACTGAATTCTGGGTATCAATTTGAAACTTGCAAACTTCCACAAAGCCGGTTGAAACACTGTTGCTCAGACAAAAATGTTTGTGGCAACATCAAACGTTAAGCAACATCTTCAGTTATTGTTAGTTGACCTCAAATAAAGTTTAAATGGAATGTGAAAAGTTAATCTTACAAGACAAGTGTAATGCCCTAATTTTTTAATCGGTTTTGAATGCCTTTTAAGACAAAAATGTATCGTTGAAATGAAGCATCTCCTTTTTGCTAAACCACCTCCAGTTTGAAAGCAAATTTCTTTTAAAGATCGTAAAGATTTTAAAATCATTCTTTAAGAGATCACAAATTTTAACTATTTTGCTCTTTCGCCTCAATTGCATGCTTTAAATTTATGATTTTTTTTAATTAAGTCTGGGATTAGACTATTAAAGTTTTCTTTAAGAATGTCCGAGTAAATAGTCAGAGGGGGGAAAAAATAGCATGTTTTATTCCGCTCTCACCGACAAACACAGACTTCCTGAATGCAAACTTTCATAGTGAGAAATAAAAACTTTTGTTCTTTTGGCATACATATCTCAACCCAGAATTTATTAAATTCCTACTTTGCGCTTTACCTTTCCTTGACATCAGATATTGAAAAAATCGGTTTTGAAAAAAAATTATATAAAAACTGTTTGTGAAATATTTTTAATTTTAAGACTTTTACCTTAAAAAGCTTTTTTTTTTAATTAATGTTTCAAGCAATAAATTCTCAAGAAGAAAACTTTAACAACAATATACATATAGAAACGGCTGTTAAAGGCATTCACAATTATTTAAAATATTCACAAAAATTTCTTAATTTAAGGGATTTTGTTAGTTACAAAATAATAAAACAAAAACTCAAACAAAAAATCTTTTAAACTAATTTTAAGCATCATAACAGCTATTTATGCAAAAGTCCTTTTAAAAACTATTTGAAAAAAAAAATATTTAAATATTATATTCAAAATAAAATATTATTTAATATTAAAGCAAAAAAAGGTTTGTTAAAATTTTTTTAAGAGCAAACTTTTAGCTTAATAAACAATTCTTAGGGATGCGGTTTCCATGCAAATGCATGTTTTTTGTCGATAGTCTAAGATCGATGTCAACCAATTATCTTTCCGAATCACTAAATTTGCGTTAAAATGGCATTGATTTCTTTTTGCATTATGTTGCATAATATATGAAACTGTGAAAATGCATATTTTGCATAAAGATTTTCCAAATTTAGACAGAAGACCCTTCTATTTTTAGCGGATGCAGCACCTTATATGTTTAACACTCGCAAAAAACCGTCATACAATTTTTAATTTTGACAATACATATATCCTTAATAAATAATTTAAGGTGTAAGTCAAAGCTTATTTTATCAAAATGTTTTCATTCAGTGGCAACACTCTTACGAGTTTGGCAAAAAGTACAATGTCATCTTGAATTTGAATGGCAACGTTCATTTTTTATTCGTTGTGAAGAAAGTTTATATTGTGCATCGAAAAAATAATATTTTAAAGCTTTAGATCGGGCCGAAAAAATTACTGGTGAGTATATAAACGTTCAAGTAAAATTTTTGTTAAGTTTTTGGGGTCAATTTTCATTTATTTTTTGAAGCCATATTTCGCAGCGCCATATTCTGCTATAACTTTGGTACAGTTTCAGATATAATTCTGATTTTTTTTACATATAAGCAAGCTATGCAGGAACACTTTTGCTGAAGTAACTTAAAATTTTTGATATTTGACTATTCTGCAATAAAGAGCGATATGCATATCAAGTTAGTGGTCACGTTTTTCCCGATTTTTTCATCAAATGTTTGTTAAGTGTGAACCTACCTATATTTAATTGAAAGATTTTGCAAATTTTTTTTTAACAGTTTTGTTGATTGAACCAATAAAACTGCAGTCAAAGTTGAAAAACTGACGTTTCTTCGACATCTTTATTTGTCATTAGCAAAAAAAAACTGTTGCTTTTACTTCTGATTCATTAAACAGTCGATGTCAAACCAGCTCAAAAAGCGAAAAATTGTACACAAATTTTCGATTTTTGTTCGAAAGTTTTTGGTTTCGACTACAGTAATTTAAACCCTGCTTTTACAAATGGTGTAGATTTCCCTTTTCTTTGAAAAGCGTTTTAAAACTAATCCCCTAAAAAGATTTTATCAGGGCTGTGGAGTCGTCAAGAAATAGTTCTAAGTCCGACTCCATCTGCTGAAATTTTTTAAGTATTACTCCGACTTCTACTCTAACCTTGATCAGGGCTGTCAGATTTTTTTGAGCTCCATCGCCAAACCGGATATCAGAAATCGTCAAACATCAATTTTGTTCAGTTTTCGTAAAATTTTTTTTTAATTATATTTTGCATACAAAAAAAAACGTAGTATAATATTTTAGTCTAAAATCGCCAAAAACTGAGAAAAAATTCAAAAAAAAGTCGCCGAAGATAAATTTTGTTTAGTTTCTGTTAGTTTTTGCTTTCAAATAACATTAAATGGAGATCATATATTCAGTTAAAAAAAAATTAAATTAAGTACACAAGTCTATAAGATCGTACACTATAGCCTTATTGATTGCATTACTAGTGTTTCGACCTGCATACATACTAAATATTTGAATTAAATACCCAGCAAGCAAAATAGTCCGACTTCTTCCAGAGAGAATCGTCTACGAATTCTGTCAGATTTTTGACCCAATAATTTATAAAGTGGTTGATACGAATTCCGACAGTCAGTCGTGCCGGTATTTCTGATAGATATCCGAAATAAATCTTATGAAAAAGGCATGGGAAATTCGGATTTTGGCAGACATTCTCTAATAGATAACTGATGAAACCTAAGAGATGTCCTGTAGAAATATGATCGAAATTTAAACGAGCCTTTTATAAATAATTTTTTTCTTTATTTTTTCTATAAAAGTGCCGACGTCTTTGGTACATACATACATATATAAAATTAATTTGTTATAAATTGACAGCGTTTCAGCCTCTTAAGCGTGTTTCAGCTTTACAAGCTTGAAAAAATTTTTCCCAGATTTTTTATTAAATTTTTCACAAATATTTTAGATGTATTTTTGTATGAAAAAGGTTTATTTCATGTTAAAAAAAAGCTTAAAAGATTTATTTTTTTATTAAAGCTATAAAAGCGGTTATCCCAAGTTTTTAAATCGTATTTTTATTAAAAAAAAAAGGCTTTTTAAAAGCTTTTGTAAAGAAAATGTTATAAAAATGGTTTTTTTAAAAATCTTTAACTAAACTCTTTTATATTTTTATTTAATCTTTATTTTAGAGCTGTTTATACCTTGATATTTTTTGTAGTTGCTAACTAATTTGTTATTGCCCATTTAAGTCTGCTGGCATAAGTCAAAGCAACCACACAGCTTTGCTGTTTGAATCGAACATGTTGCAAAGAAAATTTATTTTCCGAATATGTTATTATAACATTGGAAATTTACAACCATACTGTAAATATAGTTGGCTGTGTAATATTCAATTACCCTCCTCAACAATTTAATTGTAAACAACCAGATGTACATAAATACTTTGAAACATCAAATTGAGAAAGAAAGAAAGAAAGCACAAGTAGACTTACACTCACTTACTGTCTGTTTTCTAAACATTTAGGGAAAACACATATATATTTACAAAAGTTATGAGAAATTATGTTAGTTATTAGCACAATGAAATATGTAGCTCTCGCTTCATCTTCCCCACCACTGCCAAAATTATTAAATTCATTTAAATTTTCAAATTAAACAATTGTTGTTAAGGTCACGAAAGAAGTTCTTCTCATAAATTACAACAGTCACCTTTTATTTAATTATTCTATTAAATTTAATAATGTATATCATGTTTTCAGTTGCAGAGCAATGTTTATTGAGATTTTTCTATGAAATTTAGTAATTAAATACAAATTGCTTAAAACGAAAAACGTGTTTGAAATATTTACATAAATAGTTCATATTCGTAATGCCCTTCACCAAAGTTATGTGGTATAAACATGTGTAAACCCTACTACCGGAAAACAGTTTAGTACGCCTAAAACCATAATTAATAAAGCTATCATAACAAAATTTGGCACGTCACAGTTTAAAGGGACAATATAGTAATTTCTTTGACATTAATCTTAAGCCCTATTCTGGGTCCTTATGAAGAAATGAGCAAAAAACCTAGAATGTCTATAATTTTACCATTTTTATTTTCAATGTATATCTGGAGAACGGAAGTTTTCAAAATCCGACAAAATGTGGGCGGGATTGGTGAAGTGGGCGTGGCACTTCCCATACATATACGTTAGAGATTTCTGTACATCTTGCGAACGGCAAGGACCAAAGTTTCTAAATTACGTACAACCATCTTGGTTAACAATAGAGATTTGCTTTCCCCGGGAAAGCAGGATTTATTTTTCAATTTCCCGGGATTCCGGGAATTCCCGCACAATACAAATCAATGCAAAATATAATTTAATGTTATTTATTTGAACAAAAAATATTTCCTAAGATCAATTCAATAAGTTTATAAATGCATTAAACTTTTTTATTTCTGTGGCAAAATGAAAAAAGGGCTTAATGGCACCTTTAAATATTTATGTTCAATTATTTTGTAGGATTTTTTATGAAAATTACTTTTTATTATCTTTTTCAATGTGCCATTACATTTGGAATAGTAAAAACTTCCGATCTGTGACGTTAGGAGTGCTTAGGAATAAAAACTTAGAAAACTTTAACCGCAGAGAACTGATGATTGTATTAAATTCGGAGTAAATTTCCAAAAGACGAAACCAAAAACTATCGAACAAAAAACGAAAATATGTGTACAACTTTTTGCTTTTTTTATTTGGTTTGACAGCGACTGTTTACACATCAGAATCAGAAGTAAAAGCAAAAATTATTTTGGCCAATGACAAATAGAGAAGTGGAAGAAATTGCAGTTTTTCTTCTTTGACTGCAGTTTTTTTAACGCAGATTTAAACCAAATAAAAGAGAAAAAAAAATGAATTAAAGCCAATCAAAGACATAAAATTCGTTTTTTTGAATGAATCCCTTTTTGCCTAACGGCTAAGTGCGATTTTATGGCACAATTTTATATAATTATACATATCAGCAGTAATTTTGCCATAATTAAATAAAAAAATCCCGGGAATTCCCGCACAAATTTCCCCGATGAAAAACACTAGTTATCAATGGAAAACATCCGACAAAATGTGAGGGGGATTGGAAAACTGGGCGTGACACAAAATAGATTTATTTATAATTGAAGCTCGGTACATTTTGAACTGTCTGTTCGTATCGCACCATTGTAAAGGGTACATAAGATTCGGCATAGCTGAATATAAAACACTTGCTTGATTTATCATAATTTTCGCTAGACTGCAATACCTTGCAGAGTTGTAAGTGACAGAGAACAGACACACATCTCTTACGTTCTTTTTACGAGATTCTTTTATCATGTTGGGGAATTTAAAATAACATCGTTACATTAGTAACATAATCTTTTACTAAGAATAATTACATTGTTATTAATTAGAAGGTTAAACAAAAAGAATTGTCGAAAATATAAGGGTTGAACAAAGTCGTTTAAATAAAAACTGTCAACCTCCATTATATAAGTATATACATGGTGGCGCATAAGTAACGTTGTGATTTAATAAGTGCAGAGATTTTTTGATTACGTGTTTTTTTCAGAATTAACTTTGAAAAATTTATTTGAGAATTTCATTTCGTAATTTGAGTTGAACAGACTCAGCTCGGAACAAAGAAATCAAAGTTGTTCAATTTGATTTTGAAAGTCAGTATTTGAATAAGCGATAAGGCCTTTTTCCACCTCAATGGTCACATGAATAAGAATAATGGTAGAATCTGGTGCACCCAAAATCTTAGAATGATTGCTAAGGATCAAATGCTCCCATTTATGTAGGTGCACATATTTTTTTACCATATTTTTCGAAAACGATGAATAAAATTGGCTTTATGTGAATGACATTCAATACCGGGCAATGACTGAACATTTTTTAGGGCCCGAGAACAGGCCTAGAGAACAACCCAGAATAATTGTTCCAACAAGATAATGCAAAAGCCCGTCCTAATCTTGCTCTCCTGCACGAAATTTTTGGATATTGAACTAGCCAACACCAGGGTTACCGTCGAGGATTTTGAAAAAGTGGTTTTGAAAACTAAAAGTCGCACAAAAAAGACCTTTTTTTTAATAATTTCTCAAATAGAAACTGGGAATTATTTCCTTCCGAAGGTTACTTTATATTATATTCAACATTTTTTATTTTTCGAATTTATTCTATGAGCTAAATTTCTGTTATGTATTTTATAAAGCTTTTTTGTAATAGTCATATTCCTTAAATTTTTCAGAAATGACTTTATACACTACCAGACTATTATATTGTAGTTTCTTGTTACATTTTACATTAGCTTTCCTTTGGAAAGCAATGAGGTATATTGTATGTAAAGAAAAATTTACAATTATTAGACACCAGCAGAATGTAATGCATTTTCTGGCCCGCTACGGCCTTCGTCAGCATTCTTTGTGTCACACTGGATAGTGATACTTTATAAATTGAGTGTATTTAACTCAACAATTTTAACAAATAGAAACTGGGAATTATTTCCTTCCGAAGGTTACTTTATATTATATTCAACATTTGTTATTTTTCGAATTTATTCTATGAGCTAAATTTCTGTTATGTATTTTATAGTGCTTAATGTCAAAACGTTTCATTTTTACACAGTTTATACCAAGGCCTATTGAACAGGTCTGCGCAAGAAGTCCTGATGATCATTGATTTTATTCTTTTGAGCTGTCAAAAGTTGTTTACGTACATATGTTTGTTTACGTTTATTGTTTTTTCCCACACAAATTTAAGCGCCATTGATGGTATGCCACAGAATCACGTTTTTTCCTTTTGCTTTGTATGTGGGATAGTAAGTTTTTGACAGTTAAAAAGAGATTTTACACAAACAAAATACATGTCGTTTTTTGTTTTTGTACAAGTAAGCAGACCTGATAGATGGGCCTTGGTTTATACACAGAAAAAATTATCGCCTTTTATTTTTTAATTAAATCTTTAATTAAAAAAAAATATAGTATTGATTAAAAAATTTAATTATCTCAATTAAACGTTTACTTATGTCAAAACAATGTTCCCAATATCTGAAAATGTAAAAAACAGTAGCTTTTTCAAGTGAAAATAAGAAATTTAATTTATTAAATTAAAAATTTAATTAAACATATAACAAATTTTTAATCAAATACTTAATTGACACAATTAAAAAAAAATTTGAAATCAAAATTTTTTTAATTAAACTTTTAATTAGTCCTATCAATACGTAAGCGAATAATTGAGCTCGAGGCCTTAGTTTTTAATAAATTTTATTTATTTATTTTTATGTATCAATATTTCGTAACCCTTCGGGAAACATCTTCAGGAATAAAAATAAAGAAATTATTATTATTAATAAGAGTACTAATCTACGGTCATTACACGACTGCCCGCTAATTTTTACTAATTTAAGAATTTAATTAAACTAATTCGAATTAGTAAAAATTAGCGGGCAGTCGTGTAATGACCGTAGATTAGTACTCTTATTAATAATAATAATTTCTTTATTTTTATTCCTGAAGATGTTTCCCGAAGGGTTACGAAATATTGATACATAAAAATAAATAAATAAAATTTATTAAAAACTAAGGCCTCGAGCTCAATTATTCGCTTACGTATTGAAAACAAAAAGGTCGAAAACACATACATAATAATTAGTCCTATCAATTTTTAATTAAAATTTATTTTAATTAAATAAGTATTAAAAATTTAATTTGGACTACAAATTTGTTTACTGGAAAAAAAATAAAAAATTTTAAATTTCAAAAGATTTTGTTATTCGTGCTAAATTCCCAGTTTTTATTATTGATAAAAACACTTGAAATTTATTGTTGATGGGATAAGCTATTCCTATGCGCATTTCACTGGTTGCTTAGGCCAGATGATCAGGAAACTTCATCCATAAAGATTTTAGAAAAACTAAAGATATTAAACCAAGTAAAAATGTTAAACGTATAAGACTTATAGCAACAGTTCTACTTGTAATAATATCAAAGCTTAAACAAAACAACATCAACAATAAACAGTGCGTTCATCTCGTCTTACATTCCCCGCTACAATTAGTTGAAATTCTCTCAACATTAATTGTAGTTGTAAGTAGGTTAAGAAAAACAAAATAAAAAACAACAACAGCTTACAAAAGATGTTGTCAATTTAGTGTTTTTTAGGCCGTGCACCCGCCTGTTTATTATCAAAAAGTAATTTCAATTTTTGGGAATACAAAATTTAAATTTCAAAAGATTTTGTTATTCGTGCTAAATTCCCAGTTTTTATTATTGATAAAAACACTTGAAATTTATTGTTGATGGGATAAGCTATTCCTATGCGCATTTCACTGGTTGCTTAGGCCAGATGATCAGGAAACTTCATCCATAAAGATTTTAGAAAAACTAAAGATATTAAACCAAGTAAAAATGTTAAACGTATAAGACTTATAGCAACAGTTCTACTTGTAATAATATCAAAGCTTAAACAAAACAACATCAACAATAAACAGTGCGTTCATCTCGTCTTACATTCCCCGCATAGGAATAGCTTATCCCATCAACAATAAATTTCAAGTGTTTTTATCAATAATAAAAACTGGGAATATAGCACGAATAACAAAATCTTTTGAAATTTAAATTTTGTATTCCCAAAAATTGAAATTACTTTTTGATAATAAAAAATTTTTTAATTGAAACTGGGATTTTTTTAATTTAAATTGATTTTTATTTTTTTCTGTGTACGAAACAAACCTTTAGTACGCGAGTTCAACAGCACCCGGATGAAAAATATTATTTGATTGGCCATAGAATTTTCATGTAAAAAATGCGCTTGCCGCTCTTGTAGTTATAGATACGCAGTAATACCCGGGTGAGTATTGGTAAACGATGTACATAAACATCGTTGGTAAGTCGATGGTTTATCGAAAAAACACAAAACATACAGGAATTAACAATTTAAACGATATAAATAGTTGAGAAATAATTCCTTAGAAATGTGTTTAAATACACTTATGTGTATTGCGCTGCATATTTGTCTAAAATAAGGCATAGTACCTGTTAATTAAAAGTATTTTTTAAGCTTCCTACTGTCTGCCAAAAATGTTTATCATTTGTTATTTCAAAAATCTAATTGTATGATTTATCATTGGATTTACTTTCTAACAACTCAAATTCGTTGATAAAAGCCTGTGTCATTTATAAAATTTTTAAAAAAAGATATGAGATCAATAGCGGTAAAAAAATTGGTATTAAAACGCTTAAAATATTAATGACGTTCAGCCTAGATTGGCATGTTAATTCAATGAACTCGATACAAGACAAGGCAAATACAATACAGTTCGGTAGCTGAAATATATTCTGGATGTTAAATAATCACCTGCTCAATCGAATAAGGTTACTTATCCCGGGAAATGTTTAAAACAAAATCGATATTTTAAGGGAATATATCGTAATATATGTGAAATTTTGCAGCGTATTTCTATGCATAGAAAAAGTATTTCACTTACAAAAAAGGCGCAAAAAGTCGTAAAAAGTTGGAAAAAGTATCAAAACTAGATATGTTTAAAAAAGGTCGCGTAAATTAAGGCATAGTGTCAGAGCGTCAAAAAGGTTGCAAATTGCAACTAAAGTCGCACAATGGTAACGCTGGCCACCACGTTCGCCCAATTTAACGGCTCCCAATTTTTTTTTGTTTGGGGTTACCTAGTAGGTAAATTGGAACCTGAAATTCTCAGAAAAGTCATGAAAAATGCTCGGGAAAGAGCATTTCAGGTCGAAGCAAACAATGGGCATCATATGAAAGATAAATCATAATGTGAACATATTTCTATAATCTAAATTTTAATAAAGGCCAACGTTAAATAAAATCAAAAATAAAACAAATAATTCATGAAATAAATCATAATGTTACTTACGCGCCAGCCTGTATATTATCGACTTTTGTTGTATGGTGTTATTTGGAACAGACATAAACTGCTTTTAATGTGACAAATTTTTTGCATTTTTCAGAAAACTTTTCTTAAGTAAAAATGATGAGAACAAGAAAAAGTAAATACTTTGCCTCAATAATAAAGGCTCTGCCAATAGGGACAGGTGATAAATCGATCGAATCGACTGTCATATATTCCGTCTGTTGTAAGAAGACACCAAAGAAACTGGTCCTTATTTTTTTATCGAAAAATCATCTGTAGCGATAAGGCCCTCTTCTGGAATAATGGGTATGTCAACAAACAAAATTTTCGAAATTGGAACAATTTAAATTCAAATAAGATCCAAAAGCTTCCAAGGTAACCCGAAAACACACTTTTAGCTGTTGATTTTGGGCTGGCACTCTCCTCGGTCCTTATTTCTGTTAAAAGAATGTTGGCAGGGCATCACCACAAGCCGGGATCGCTGTAGGATTACTAACTTTATTTGGCCTAAATTTGATGACGATACGTGGTTACAACAAGACCGAACTACTTGCCACACAACTCATGTCTCATGAAAAATTGTGCACGAGCGATTCAAGTGGAGGTTATTTGCGATTCGACCCCGTTAGATTTTTTTTAAAGGATTTTACTATTCCGGAGGTCTTTGCCCTCAAAGCAAACATAACTTATGCCATTGGTAAAATTCAGCATGATTAATGCGGCAAAGTCATGGAAGATTAGAATTTTGCTTACGAGCATCCCACGTAAACTGGAACAGACATTAGCACGTTATTATGTTCACACATTATAGCTTTTATAGGCCTTCCAAACAAATTAAATTTGCGATGATATGCACAGTATGTCTAAATATCATTTTGTTGTGTTTTTTTTCATTTAAAGATAGAAAGCGCATATTGAGAGGCATTTTACTTTATGTGCTGTTTTCACAACACAACTGACTGAACGTGAAAACAGCACATTACATTTAACTAACATTCGCAAACTATACATAGCTATTTAAGGAGACTTTATAATATCAATACAAAGACACAGTTTGTTATATTTTCTCAGCGCTTATATAATGAATTTATGTACTTTCATCACAATATTCACTTACTTCTATTAGAACTACTCTTAGGCCGGGTTTTTAAGATGCGGATTTAGCTAAAACTTAGTTTAACGTAGTCTATTTCCGGCAAATGCGATTTTTTTTTATCATTTTTGTTCTAAAAGACCCACATTTTAAGCAATACTAAGCTCTTCCGGCAAAATTGTGTATACAAACTTGGTAATGGCGGCACAAATCTGTTTTTAGATTTACTAACCCTAGTTTAACTGAGATCATCTCATAAATCCAGCCTTAATATCAAGAAACTTTGTAATGGCGGCACAAATCTGTGTTCAGATCAACTAAACCTAGTTTATCTGAGATCTCAAAAACCCAGCCTTAATATTAAGAAAATCTACGGGCATATTTTTTAATAAAAGCTTAACTAAAAATCAAGAACATGGCCATAAAACAGCGATAGGCAACCTATACTTTTACATTTTGTGATTGTATACGCTGTTTACTTTTCACATATGTTGTTGTTAATGTTGTTTATACCTGTACAATGTGTTGTCATACATACGTACGTAATAAAAGAGAATAAACGAGAAAGCAAACGCGGCGCACAGTGGGAGAAATGGTCAATCTAGCTACGATTAACTCAAATTTCAAAATTTATTTTGGCGGCAAAATTGTTTTGCTATCGATTTATAATACATTAAATAGTTCATCAACTTTTTCAATTTTGTTTTGCTCTCAATATTCATACAACTGTTAAGCTTCAAACGCAACATATGTTGCACCAGCTACATCTTAAAGTTTTCCAGCCTTTTTTTAACAACCATCTGCAAGTTTTAATAAGATTTTTTGGAGTGACAGTAAAATTCTGTTTAGTCTTTATTTTTAAAGTTAAAGGTATGTCTTAACTAAAGGAAATATGTTTTTTGACCTGTGATTGTGTTTCGTGTTTAAGATTTGTTGTTGTTTATAGTGCTAGTGAGAAAAGTGTATAATATTGACCCATAAATGTTCCTGTTGTAGAGTTAAACTTCTGTAATTCGGTTGGATTCGGTCTAATATTTATTTTTAAAATTAATATCAAGTCTTGTGATGTGAAATGTTCAAAATGCGATGCAAATTTTCGCAACTTTTTGACAAATTAATTGTTTAAGGTAAAATGTCAGTATCCAATCGACCGTTTTTTTGGTTTGATGTGAGGAAGATGACGCTTTTAAAAAAATTTCTGCTGTGGAATCCTATGTTTTTGACATTATAGATAGAAGCAAATATCATAATGGTCAACGCATTGAAATTTCTAAGAGAGTTCAAAATTTCACCACAAAAATAGGAAAAAATGGAAGAAAGCGAAATAAGATTTACTGACTATCAGAAAAAAAAGAAAAAAGTCTATGATATTGCTAAAGTAAAGAACTTATTAAATACACCACAGAGGAAGCTTTAACCTTAAATATTGATGGCGGTTACACAAAAAAGGTTTACATGGACTTGCAGATTGGCACTTAAAATTGAAATGCAAATATATTTCCAAACCTATGATGTCATACGGTCTGCGAAAAAAACTGTGCTATCCTAATGGGCTACAAGTAACTGATCATTCTTTCGAGGTGCCTTTTCAGTGCTTGATTGATCACACAATTGCCAGAATATTTGCTGCACATTCCCAAGATTTTCAAAACCTTCATCCAATCTTTATTACAGGCCAATAAAATTACTTTGTCAAAAGGAAACAGGCGACTTGATTAATGATGAAGTAAACAGTTTTAAAAGTCAGTTAGGTGAAATGCAGCGAATGAAACTTGAAAATTATGAAGTTCATCATAAAATCCATATGGCCATGATAAATGGGAAGTTATTTAGTGTTGTGGCAGAATCATCATCCCAAAAATGTGAAATTTGTGATGTATCGCCAAAAAACATGAACGACCTAAAAATAGGCGGAAATTTGCCCTGTAACGAAAATTTATATGAATGTGGATTATCAACTTTACAAGCGTGGATTCGCTTCATTGAATGAATTCTCCATATCGCCTACAGGATTCCAATTCAAAAGTGGCAGGTTCGCAATTGTGATTAAGCGATTGTTGATAAAAAAGAAACTCAGATACAAACCAATCTAAAAAAGAAATGGCTATACTAGTTGATATTCCAATGGCTGGATCAGGAACAACTAATAACGACAACATAGCCAGGCAATTTTTCCAACAACCAAAATTGGCTGCTCAAATAACCAGTGTAAGCTTTCACTAATTTATAATTTCAGCGTTATTTTACGCACAATGCCTTCTGAATATGAAGTCAATACGGATGCCTTTCAGCTGTATGCATACCGAACAGCAACTAGTTTTGTTGATTTTTATCCATGGTTTTATATGCCTTTGTCTGTCCATAAAATATTAATCCATCTCTCAGATATAATCAAACACATTTCACTCCCAATAGGCTATCGATGCCAGAAATGAAGACCTGAGGAAATTTCGCCAACATCATACCTACTCGAAAAAATGCACGGAAAAACACAATGGAAGACTTGGCGCATACTCTATTTGTTTCTTCAGATCCTTTCATTATCATGCTATCGAAAGGTCCAGTACCCTCTTCAAAAAAGTCTCAGCTATTAGAAAATGATGTTATCAGTATTCTTTTCAAAACAGGTGAAGAAAACAATATATCAGATGATAGCCCATCAGATACTCTGAACTTTTATATGAAAATTAAAAAAAACATGTTTTGCTTAAACGAAAAATTCTCTTTGTTTATAATTTGTATTTATTGTATTCTTATCTATATAAAAAAATCCGAATTTAAATAATAAAGATTGACAATTTCTCCCACTGTGCGGCGTCCTGAATATGACTATCGCAGCCATAAAATAATAAAATTATTTTTCTGTTAAACATGAATTCCCAGAAACCCGAAAAATTAAATGAGTGTATAACTCTTTCTCTCTCTCTCTCTTACTCTCTCTCTCTCTCTGTACCTACTAAGACGATTGGAAAAACGGGAAATCAATTATAATTAATCCCTAACTCAAAGCCAACTAAAAAATAAGCGCATGTAAAGAAAAATGTGTACAAAGGAAGAAAAGAAAAGACAGTGGAGAGTGTGTTACACTGTGCTAAATATACCAATTGTATTTACACGGCTGTGTGCCAACACGGAAAGAATAATAAACTAGATATGGCTCGAACCAAGAACAAATTGCACGATTCTCGTAAAAGGCAAAAATTTCTTATTTCAAATACTTACATATATGTCTGACATGGTTTAAGCAAAATGTTTCTCAATTTAAGAAAATTTAAGTTAAAACTGATGATCCCCAGCCCTTACACTTAACCTACGGTCGTTTATAAAACCTTCATAAGCAATATGCCCGGTCCAAAGCTTATCTTGAAGATAAAGCGTTCCCGCCAAGCAGTGTCAAGGGTCACAAGGTTCTGTTCAGGCCCTGGTCACAAAGTCCGGAAAGACCATTAAACCAAATTGTCCATCAGATTGGACATTGCTATCAGTCAATTTCCTATCAATTCTAGTCAATATAAAAGCCTGTAGCAGCTTCCTGAAAGGAGACAACAATGATATCGGCCTATAATTCCCAGTTTCCTTAGGATCACACCTAGGTTTCAACAAAGGTTTCACAAGGGCATTGTCCAATGCAATGGGCTAGTATTAATGCGGAGATTGAAAAGGACTGCCCTAAAACGACATGAGTTATCATGGGTTCTCTTCAGCATTATATTCGGAATTCCTTCAACCCAATTTGACCTCTTGTTCGGTCTACGCTTAATAGCATCCCCGATTAACCCCGCGCAAAAAATTCCATTGCGCCAGAAGTCATAGCATCCATAAATGTCACCAGAGGTTCCCCACCCTGTCCTGAAACCCTGTCCTTCACAGTCCGCGAGAAGTCATTCCCCATGATTTTTCTGAAAGAAATAGTCCGCCATGAGATAAGCCTTCCCCAACTTATCAGGCCCAAGGAACCCCCATTGTTCAATAGGTCCGCACAATATTGCGACGGTTATGACCAGCCGCCGACCGCCTTTATTATTCAACTATATGCCACCAAGAAATTTCTCCCAGTGCTCGAGTTCAAATTTGGCTACGGAAACCTGAACCATCCGATGCAGGTTCTTATGTCAGCACTCAAGATTAAAATTCGCCAGTGGTCCCCACAAGCCCTACCCAGACGACGATATCTCCTTCTCCGCAGAGAAACGAAGGATGTTCTGAGGTAATCTAAGCAACCTTTTGCGACCAACTGGAACCCGCGTGATCGATGCATCCATACCCTGTCGAAACTTTCACCTCACATGCTAAAGTGTTTAACTAAATGTCTTTAATAAAATCACATTTTTCTCTTTAAATACAATTTTGTTATCGTTGTTATTGCTTTTATGTTTGTGCGTTATTAAATTTGTTTTGATGTAAAAATTTTAATTAAATTTTAATAATAAAATCAATATTTTCCCACCCATGGTTTTAATTTTTGTTTCTAAAAAGAATACCAACAATTCTAAACGCTTCACATATACATTGACAACTACACGTACTTACAGACTTTATCCATGCAGGCATTTGGTATTGCGGAAGTTTAAAAAAAGAGTACCCATTCCATTAAATTGATTGCCAAAAAAACAATCATTAAACATTCATAATTCTGATCTTTTTTTATATTTGTGTTTATCAATCTCAATGAAATGAGGGTTCCTTTCAAAACTTGACTTTTCCACTTCTTGTGTTTTTGTACAATTAGAGAAAATAGTTGTTTAGGAATGTCATTTTGAACTGGAAATCATGCCAACAAACAAGACAGATTTTAAAATAAAATCGCTTTAAATTGCGTTTGAAAGTTGATAAGACTGAAATATTCTTTAATTCATTTGATTATATTCACTAGGACCAGTGAAGGAAATACGTTGTTTAGAAAACCGAAGTCGAACTATCGAAATGTCTCAATTTCTTGGTTGCCTTGTAGTTGTCTGCGAAATTTACATATTCTCTTGAAACCTTATACTGTGAGTGCTTACTACTTTTAAGCATTGAAACATTTATTTAAATAACACTGATTGACAAAATGAACATTTAATTTGTCGCCTGAACTTTTTGGTCTTTTTTACTTTATTATGACTTCCTAAAGTGGAAAACAGCGGTAGAAAAAATTTGACACCCATAGTTTTTTTTACATGAATTTTATATTTCATAAAAAATACTGATACTTTATACCCCTGACAGTCATAGGATTGGTATACTATACTATGTGCATGCCATCTACATGTGTGTCAACCTAAACTACACAGAAAAAATAGAAAATTGACTTTAATTAAACAATTCGTTCAGACAATTTAATATTTAACTAATTTTGCCCCTGCAAAGGAATTGATCATATCAATTAACGGATTAGTATTTTCGAGTCATGGGACATAAATTTAGTCAATTAAAAAATTAATTGCATAAACTAAAAAATACACCACATATACACAAACTTTTAATTTTATGGGTTTTGATTAAAAAAATTGATTGCAGCAAACAAAAAATTAATTGAATAATTAATGTACACCAATTAATTATTTAATTGAATAATTTTTTGCAAACATTTTTTCTGTGTACAATTAAACCACTAAAAAGTGGTACATATATTTCTGGTTTATATAATACCAAAATGTACGTAGTGTAAATGTGGTATCTTATTAAACACAGCTTTTTAGCTGTGTTCAGTAAGAATTGTAGTATGCATACCATGGTATGTAAACTATATGTCTGTCAGGGATACAACATACAATTATACTTGGCAATAGGTTTTTCAAAACTGAAAGCTATGATTTTCTGGAGTATTTTACCTGAGGCTGCCAACGTTCGAGGACTACATTTGCCCTGGTATCGTTTTGCCATGCTGGAAATATATTGACGGAATCGTTCACCGAGTTCGTCGCTAGCTGCTCCTAGGTTCTCAGGAAAGAAATCGAGGTGGGAGTGTAGAAAGTGTATTCCTAACCCAATGCTTGATACGTCAAAAGTAGTTCTCCTAATAGATCTTTGTAGTTACTTGCTTTGTAGTTGCCCAAAAAATTTTGTGCGACATTTTTAAAACTTTTCCAGGCAGATTTCTCTAACAAACTTAACTTTTCTACGAATATGTTATCCTTTAATATTCTGTGATCTGAGGTCCGACGAAAATTCCTTCCTTAATTTTAGCGTCACTAGCTTTGGGAAACTTTTCTCTTAAGTACGTAAAACTCGAGCCGTTGCGATTAGGGATACAACATCGTTTTGAAAAACATCGATATTTAAAAACATCGATTTTCCAACAATAAGCATCGATGTTATAAACTACTTTGCATTAATACTTACGGACTGCTCAAATTCTTCTTTGCTACTGAAAATCTCAAGGCCCATTTATAATATGCATAAGCTTCTGTCAAAAATTAACAAAAAGCTTGTCAAATGAATTTAAAAACACAAAAATAAAACCAAAAAAACATTTGATTCGAACGGAAAGTCCGATCACACATATGTAGATGCTTTAAAAAACACTTTTTAATAGTTTTAAATAAAGGCTTTAATTAAATAAAAACTAAAAATTGTAAAAATGTTATAAAAACAATTTAATTTATGAAAATAGTAAATGGACCATGTCGATGTTTCTTAATTTTGACGCCGATGTATCGCCGATAAATCGTCCAACAAAACTTCGATGTTAACATCGATGGTTATGAGCGATACATCGATGTATCGTTTGCATCCCTAGTTGCGAATTATGGCTTTGACAAAAATTTTTATAAAACATAGTTTAATATGTAGTGGTGGTAAAAGTTCTCTGGTGGACTCGACACCCAAAATATTACACTTTTTTAAGTGAAAACTTGATGCAATTAAACCGTGCGTACAAAAGTATTAACGAAAAATAAGGTAAAATCATAAGTGGGTGTCACAACAAATCTGTTCGTGACAGAAACAAAATTAGTAAAGTAATAATTAGTATACAGAATCCGTGTGGCACAAACCTTGTTGATCAGTTTAATTATTGTTAATTGAAATCACAATCATGAATTTTATATTTGCCATGATTTGTAAACAGATTTAAGGTGGAATCCCGGAACGGTTTTCCATATTTTTGAAGCCAAATTACAACACAATAGCTGCAATATTTGTTAAAGAGGCCCTGCAATAAAACCACATAGGAAAAGTACTCGCAAATATTTTATTAACACTATAAGAATTATTCCGTTGCATTAAATATGATAAGCTTATTTAAATGTCTTTGTAAAAACACAGGTCTACAAATTTGGGAAAAAAATTTTATTGCAGAAACGAAGCATGCTTTTTCTGTCTTGTTTATTTTTTATCGAATGCTGGCAATACCGTAAAACAGTCAATACTGACATTACAGTTTCACAATTTTTTATTTGACAGAAGCCCACATTCATTCTAAATCTTCATAATAGTAGCGTTTAAGCATGTCAGGGAGATCATGTCTTACTGATTCAAGCTATTTTTGCTTTGTGTGTGGAGAATATTTGGTTGGAAAAAAGGATATGCAACATCAGAATCATTAAAATATTCTTCATTCGCATTTAGATTTTTTTCCAAAACAAAAAAAAAAAAAAAATCAGCTGCAGTAAGCGCGAACAAGGCGAGCGTTCTCACCAAGATTTAATCAAAATGGGAGACTATTGCTGGACTCTAATACGAACCAACCGAACCAACAAAATACGAACGATGTTGAAATGACGCCATTTACTTTTGAAAATTCATTGAGTTTTAAATAAACCAGTGATTATGTTTGTAAGAATTGAAAACCTGACGAGGTAGATAAAAGCCAAATGCAGATTCGAATTCAGCCCACCAAATAACCGTAGGAAAGATTTTGGGTTTCTCCAGTCCAAAACCTTGTTGGTTGGCGTAATCAAAACCTTTTGGTAGATTTTGAAATGAAATTGGGCACTTAAGACTTTAAGACAGTCAAGAAGCATTGACCCCTTTCACACTCGGCAAGTTACTTGCGCAACTCTTGGCTTAAGCGGTAAGTTAAGAATAGGAAAGTTTCCCACAATACACAAAAAAAAAAATAAAATTGAGTTAAATTAAAAAAAGTTGTGAGATAAATTACAAATTTAATTAAAATTATATAATAATTACATATAACTATTTGTGTAGGCTAGCTGGTAGCGAGCTTGTCTATAAGCGCCGGAGTTGCGGGTTCGATTCCCACCAGAAAAGCTTAGGGAATTAATTAAAAATATTTTTATGCAGTAATGTTGTTGATATTGCTAAACGTTTAATTCACTTGATTACATTTTTAATTACAACTTATTTTATTTTTGATAAACGGCACTAAATTAAAAAAAAATTGGCGGAAATTTTTTCTCTTTTTTTTACCGAAAACTTAACATTTACATCCTCATATTCATTCACAAAATGTTAACATCTTAAGGAAAGCGAAATTTATTGAAAACAAAACTTGTATATCATTTCATTAGTGGATTTTTAATTACACAAATATTTAGTAATTAAATGAGGTTCGTTTTAATAGACTCCTATACTCACTTTATTGGCCGGCCTACCGAATAAAGTTCGTTTTTTTTTACCCCATCGAACGCACAAGCAAACAAATTCAAAATATTTTTCCGGTTTTCAATCAAAAGAAAACAAACTCGTTTATTTACAAACAATAATCAAATCAAGTGGAAATTAATTTTTTTTTAATTTTTAGTATATTTTTTGATGAGCTGTAAAGAATTTTCCTTTTCTTATTATGTTTGCAGATCACTGGTATTTAATTAATTCAGTATTAATTACTTAATTGTTCAATATTCTATTGTAATTGTTAGAATTATTTACTTCTTTACTTTTATTATTAAATATTTTTCACTTTAACAATTAAAAGCATTTTTTTTATTTGTGTCTGGCCCAGCAAAATGTTAACAAACGACTGACGCTGAACTAGAAAAACTGAAAAACAAAAGACTGAATGAATGAATTTCTTTCATCTTTTGTGCGGTGCTTCTGTATCTGCAGCAGTATCGGAATTCATTTCAAATATATTTTTATCACTTCGTAGTTCAATAATGAAATTGTGTTTTCCTTTTATTTTCATTATACATGTTTTCTTTGCGGTTTGCCAAAAAAAAAAAAAAAAAAAGCGGAATGAAAATCCCACATACAAGTAAACACGGCAACACAAGCTCACACGAACCATCATCTATCCCACCAGATAACCGAAAAACGAATTAAACAATTCCTTCTCATACTCTCTAAAAACTTTCGGGTTCCAATTGTGTATTTGTCTGAAGATAATAAAAACAGTAAACAAGACACGTGTTGCCATGTTAATTGGAATGGTGTTGAACAACCTGTTTTGATGTCGAACGAATTTTTCGAGTATTAATGTTTTATAATGAGATACTGTCTAGCACCATCGCAAATAATTGTTGTTGTTTTTTCTTTTTTTTATTTTTCTTAGGTTCGAGTAAAATTAGAACAACTGAAATTTAAATATGTAAAAGCGAAAGTGTTAGAGAAATTTTAGAAGATACATAAGGCTTAGTTAGCCGGGAGTAACAGTAACGTTGCAAATCAGATGCTTAATTTTGTTGTATGTAAAGCAATTAGAACGATTATTGTAAGCACTAAGATGTTACATCTCAATCTGTAAAAAAAAGATGGGTCTTACTTTTTTACGGTAAGGTTAAGTTTCTGTTACTCCCGGCTAACTGAGCTTTTACTCTTATCTATCGTAATGTATAGGAAGAACACCAAAAGCTTTTACATTGTATGTGTAAAACAATTTTAATTGTTGCAGAGTTGCGATGAAAAAAAATTTTAAAATACAGTAGAATCCCGATAATTCGTAATCGCAAGGGACCGGCAATTTCTTACGAATTATGGGGGAAAAAACCCACGCAAAAAAAATAGCGGTAAACAAAAAATAATTCTTTCCATGTTTCTGTTGTTTTAATTACGAATTATAAGTGGTAGTTAGCAAACAATTACGATTTATAAGAGGCAAAGAAGATATTATTTGAAAAAAAAAATTTAGAATAAGCGAGGGGACCAAAATGTATGGAAATTTTACGAATAAACGAGATTTTTTCAAGGGACCGACATTTTATTACGAATTATCGGGAATTACGATTTATCGGGATTTGACTGTATTATTAAAGTTAAAACAACTATTTTATGATTTTTCAAGTTTTTCTTACATATTTTTCATAAATTTCTTTCTTGAGACTGATTTATTTAAGCGCTTTGAAAATTTAGCGATTTCAATTTAATCATGAGGCCAGATCGTCGCATTCGTGATTAAATGGCTGTTATCAAATTCTTACTTTTTGAGATCGCCGTAATCAATACCTAATAGCGTGTATCGAAATCGAAGATCATCGATAACGAAAAGTCTTTCAAATACCTTCTCTCGAAAAGTCATTCGATAGGTTAGGAGCTTTTCAAACATACTTATTTGATTTTAATAAACAACAAAATGCATTATTGTGATTAATAAGAATCTTAATTTTGTTCATATGAGTTTTCCGGTTAAATCTTTACAAATGCTTGCCACTGTTTTGCCTCAAATTCATTTATACATTATTTTACTTTTTTACATACAAAGCATTAGCACGTGCCCACCAAATAATAGTTTTCAACACTGTGCTTGAAATTACTAACGGTTAAAAATTAAAGTGTTGCTGCTACCTGTTGTTTTGATGGCACTGCTGTTGACTTGCCGGTTGTTAAGTTCAATTGAGACAATACAAAGTTAAATGCTTCATTAGTTAAGGTTAATTGTTTTTGAAACTTACAAGCATTTACGTACATACATACATCTAAGTAATTTATTTACTTTATTTGATTACTAACTACAAAGTAAAAAAAAAAAAGTATAAAATTTTTAAACAAATTTCGACTCGAAAGCTTTCGAATGCTGCTGCATTCTGCTTTTCAGAAGGCAAAGAAATTTAATTTGATGCGAAAATTTATACAACCACGATTGCGATTTTTTTAATTTTGTTATAACTCCACTACACTGAACCAAAAAGGTACGAAAACAAAAAATTTATTAATTTTAGTCGAATAAATTAGTTCGTTGTGGAAATGCATGATCGTTCTTTAAATTTTTTTTTAATAATTTAAGAAGTTGTTTGGTAATTTAACGAAAAAGTTTATAATTTACCGAAAAAAGTTCGTCAACATTATTTTCTGTAAAATTATAATTTAATAATGAATGAATTCTTAAATTTAGTTAATTCAACGAAAATTTATGTTTTGCAAATTAATTGACCCATCGATCGGCCACAGAACCAATTCTTCAAAATTTTTCACCAATTAAAAGATTAATCAAAAATACAGAAGTCGAAAGCGCTAAACCCAAGAATTTTAAAAGTTGTTTTTTAATAAGATGTCTGTAATAAAAAAATTTTTATTACAAATATTATAAAAATATTTCCCTATTAAACATAATTTTATAACAAAAATTATAAAAACTAAATTCAAAGTTTATTAGAAATTCTTGCGTTTTACGTTAAAATAAAATCAGTTTTAATTAAAAATTTAATCAAGTGAATTAAGCGTTTTATCAAGTTAACTTAACGTTTAATTAAGTAAACTAAACGTTTAATTGATACTTTTAATTTGGCTAATAGTGCAAAATTAATTAATTTCTTAACTTATATTACAAATTTTTTTAATTGAAATCCATTTTTATTTTTTCCTGTGCAGAACATTGTCTCAATGAATTATTTTTGTATTAAAAATGTAAAGAATTTTTTTTTTTTATAAATATACTTGGGGATTCACAAGGTGTCATAAAGTCATATGTCTTAAAAAAATAACATGAAAAATACGACTGTTGTGAACAGCCCCTCATAATTCAGTGTGCTATTTTGAATTTAAATCAGCTTATTTAAAACAAATATAAAAAATAATTAATTCAATAGCCATTGTTGGTATTTTAATCATAAAAAATAAATAATTGTTTATTTTCTAGCCAGACCGTCAACTAACAAAACAAACATGTTTGTTGTACAGGTCTGAAAAAACATCATAGAAATGTCGCCTAATACTATGGCGAATACAAATAAATTCACATTTCGGAACTTACATTCTTCATCGGGGAAGAAGAATCCAAATAAAAAATGTTTTTGTTTTGCGAAGCAATTGGACATACAGAGATGCAGTAACGTAAGTGAACGCATTCTTAGCAAATTAAAAAAAATTACTACCATGCTTCGTTGGAAGCTCCATTTTTCATTGGCTTATTACTGGCAGTCGAAGGTTTTTTTCAGTAAATTCAATATATTTTTGAAAAAATTCAAAGATTCCTATGTGCACTTCCAAATGTAAAAATATGCAAAGGGAAACAATCTTAATTTGGAAAATTTTTTTTTATATTCAGGATATAAGAAACACTAAAATTACTTTTATGTACTAGCAATGTTCTGAAATCGATTCCGAGTAGTATTGAAATCGAAAAGTTCAAGATCGTCTTATTTTGAAAGTCCATAAAAATTTTTACTACTCTTAAAATCAGGAAAATCAACGGTCTTTTAAAATAATTAATTGAAAATCTCCATTGATTTCAGCATCAATCGCTTTCGATTTGCAGATTATGGCCTGTTGTAGTATCACTTTTGGCGATTTTCTCTTAACACAACGCAGTAAAAAAAAATTTTAGATATTAATTAAAACATTAATTAAAATTGCACCACTAAACAAATTAGATTTTTAATTAAACCTGATTTCATTTTTGATTAATGCTTTAATGGGTGAACAATTTTGGAGACGTTTTTTTGCGAAATCTTAAGAAAATTAAATTTGGCGATTTTGGATATTTTCGGAGAACATTATTTTGTGTTATGCATAAAACGTAATGAAAAACGGTTAATAAAAATTAAAAAAAAACGTGATTTAAAAGTCTATCAAGAAAAATAACAAAATATTAATGTTTAATATTATCTTAGTGGCAAAAATGTAACAAAAATGGAAAAATATTCTTATCTACACATTGAAAAAATATATTAAAAATTTTGATTAGAAATAAACAAAAGCGGCAGCTCTGTCTATGACAACTTAGCTTGGGGATTAGTTGTTATAGCTTGTAGTTATAATTATATTTATTATATAAATTTATGTATGTATAACCTAATTCTTTAATAAATAAATCAAAACATTTTATAGTGGAAGCGTCCAAAGTTTTGCCAGGTTTTGATGCTTCAAAAGCAGAAAAATTCCTGCTCAGTTGGGAATGTTTCAACTATTTCGTTTTTAATCCGAAAGTTCGAAGTCAAGTCTAAGCATAAACAGTTGTGATCATAGTATTGGGCGATAGTCTTTACAAGCTTACTTTTGTGAAGCTCCGGGAATTTTTTGTATCGTTGTATAAAGCAGGTTCGGTGGCAGATTTTGGTATTATCAATATTCAATCCCGATTTCGTACTTGAAATAATCCGAAAACGAGATTGATTTAAATAAAACTAAGATTAAATCGATCCCGAAATTCGCTTGATTCAAGTGTTATAAAGTTGTTTTACCCCAAATTCGTGTTTGAAAAAACCAAAAAAGAATTTAGAAAGAAAAAATTATTATGATTGCTTTACTTACTCGTATTACACTTTACAGATAGATTGAACACCAACATCATGCCCGAAATGGTTTTTACATTAGAAATTTCATGTACATATTTAACCAAAAATATAAACTAAATGAGAAGCAAGAGTTTAAATTAACTTTGTAACCCTTCGTGGTACGCATGAGTTTTACTTGATTTAAGAATTTTATACTTATTTCAAGAAATTCCGAAATTGATTTGCGAAAGTAATCCCATTTGTGATTGTTTTGAGTACGTTTCAGTGTTATTCGTACTTAAATTCAGTTTACTAAATCTAATTTAACTTACAAATGCACTTATTCACCCATATTTAATTTGAGAAAGTACCCTGCGGGAAATTTGTGTCAGTTGGTCCAACAGACTGGTCCTGGGATATGTGAAAATAGAAGTACAAAAAGAAAGGACTCATGACCAGTGAAAGTAGAACCAATGCCTTAACTGGTTTATGAAGAACAAAAAGGTAGAAAAACGGTCCGGTGATACATTTTTTGGTACTTACTAAAATTTGGTTCTTGAATTTAGTTCTAGGACTTGTTTTATTGAAATAATACTACATTTTAGTAACTTACACCAAGCCCGTTCATTGAGAATAGATCTGTGACTGGTCAAATGGTGTCAATTGACCCCATCCCATGATAACCCCATGTAAAAGTGATAATAGGTCTTATTCATATAAAGTACTAGAACTATATAAAGTATTAGAACTATAACCGGTCTCTATCATCAATGACCTATCACGGTACTACTTTGGTGTCAGTTTGCTTCCCTCTAGGCTATTTGTAATAATGAAAGTTTCGTTAACTAAAATTTCTTTATTAATTTTAATGTACGAGTTCGGCATCACAGCGAACAATTCGTAGCATTTACGAGCGTTCATGGTAAAACAGCAATTTTGACAAACATGCACAATTACATGTGGCTTAAATAATTGACAAGTCAGATGTTAAAAACATGTCATCTACATGCACCTTTACGGCCATTTTCACCAAGTTCGGTAAAAACTAACTTTCAATTAAAGTTCGGGTTACCAATATGTTTTGACAGCTTTAACCGATAGTTAATTATAACCGAACTTGGTGAAGATGGCCGTTAGTCTGTTAGATTTAACAAATGTTTCGTTAGCTCAACGGACATTTAATTTACTTTTACGTACACTTTAATTGAGGGAGCATATGCTAATCACAGAAAAAAATATTGGCAGTTTCTTTTCAATTAATGGTGATTTTTGAATTTTAATAACGTTCTTAATTGAATGAATTAAAAAAAATTTTTTTTTTCAATTAAAATTTTACTTGATTTTAAGCTTAATTTTAAGTAAATGTTTAATTGAATCAATCAACTCTGTTGTTTGAATTGAAAACTTTGTTGAAATAATGCTAACACAAACATAGTATAAGAACGTAGATATTACGTTTATTTTCATATAAGTTGAGTGCGCCGGTAGGCTAGCTGGTAGAGAGCTAGACTATCAACGCCGGGGTTGCTGGTTCGATTCCCGCCAGAGACTCTGGTTTCTTTCCTGCAGACAAGCGAAGAGCTTCGCGTATTAGCTTAGGGAATTAAAAAAAAAATTAAAAAAAAATGTCTGTGTTGTAATCAATTACGTCAGTAATTCATTCAATTAATATATTGATATTTTTTTAAATACTTTGTTAATTCATTCAATTAAAAGATTGTTTAATATTAATAATTTTTTCAATTATTTTTGTAATTGAAATATAAAAACTTTTTAATTGGAAAAAAATCACTGTTTTGCAATTTTTGCAAGTTTGAGTAATTGGTATAATCATTTCGGTGATAGGTGCAAAATTAAACAATTTTTTGCTTGTTTCAATTATTTTGGTGATTAAAACCGGTTTTTACTTTTTTCTGTGATGTTAATTACAATTTAACATTCCTTTGCCAAATTTAAGTTTTATTTATTTTTGAGTTCATTCATTATTACAACAAATTGTTCAGTATTCATTATAAGTCCATGTTAACGAAATCTTTAATAAATGAGTATTAATTGGGTCAATGAAGTGTATTTAAATACCAGGATAATTTTATTTTTCATTACCTTAACGAATAACTCATTGAGCAAATGAAAATTATTTTAACAAACGTTGCTCATTAGTATTATAGGTAAATAATTATACCCTTCACCTCAGGTGGAAAAGGGTATATATAAGTTTGTCATTCTGTTTGTAATTTCTACAATATTGATCTTAGACCCTATGAAGTATATATATTCTGGGTGCTTATGAGTAGAGAAGTTGATTTAACGATATCCGTCCGTCCGTCCGTCTGTTCGTCTATCCGTCTTACGTTTGATATGTGTTTTCCGGAGACTCCAGACATGATAGCGGCTAGGTTCTTTTACATTTATGTTGCATATAGTCCACGACTGCCTCTACTTTTTCCAAAAAATCCCTTGTGGTTGTTGTTTTTTTGTTTGTGCTTTTATTCGAACGTGTTGAATGTTAGGCATATCAAACACAAACATGTTTGTACATGATTGGTCGCTTAAATTGAAAAATACGTACCTACATATTAAACAAACAAAGTGACGGAATATATTCAACTTTAATTCTTTATTTGCATAAGCGTTAATCGCTGAGTTGTCTGGGAGTCTGGTCAACGCAGCGTTGTTAGTAGTTGCCTGGGTTCAAATCCCGGCATCCACCTTTTAAAAAAAAATTTTTTTTAACTTTTTTTATATTCTATAAACGATTTTAAAATAATTCAGCAATTTTTGATTTTTTTGACAATGTAAATATTAATCGTTCGCTTAACTTACATGTAAAACCAAAATCATATTCTATACCTATTTGTTTTTTATTTAATTTGTTTATGTCCCAAAAACGATTTTAAAATTACCTATAAAGCTTTTCGATATTTTCATTTTATTGGCAAGACACAGTGTTTTATTTTATTTCGGCAAGCATATACCTACATATGTACATAAAAAGTTGTATGTAATTTAATTAAATCCATACTAACTAGTAGGTTAACCTAGCTATTTCAAAGACATACATATGTATGCACATGAATTAAAAAAAAAATACATTTACAAATAATAAGCTGTATAAAGTAATGGTTGGCTTTTTCTGTTGACTCTTCAAACCACAGAGAAAAACCATAAATTTTTATTAAAAAAACACAATTATAATATTTTTCATACATTGAATAGTAATTATTATTTGTATTGTTGTGGGATATTTTCGTCCCTTTTGTTATTTTAATAGCAGGGCTAATAAAATTTCCCATTTGTTTATAAATACAGCTCTGTCATCGTTTCGAACGAGTTACGCAGTTCTGTTTAACTCTCGGATCGGAAATTGCTTTCGGAAAATTTTGCTTTTGGAATCGAAATACCGTGTATTTCACAGTAAAAGTAAAACAAACATGTGTAGCGGGTAAGTAAATAATAGCAATGCTCTCTATTTTTAGTGCTCTGGATTAAATGTTTTGTTAAGAATCGTCAATCTCATTTCGTGTTTAAACAAACTTAGAAATTCTTGAATCAAGCATAGTTTATCTAAATTTTAGATAAATCGTTCCAGTTTTAGATTATTTTAAATATGGGGGCACTTGAATAATACATACTTGATACCGCTTTGGCTTGATTTAAGTACGGATGCATTAATTTTTTTTCAGTGTATAGAAAACTGGAAACATTTGTTCCCCTTCTCCTGAAATTTTCAGCACTTTTTGAAGCACGGTAAAAATTTCTGGGCATGCATATATTGAATAATTAGGAATTAGTTTAGTTTATATTACTCTTATATCCTAATTGGCAGTGTGGTCTTGGCCAAGCAGAGTCTAAATACTCTACTTATTGTTTGCTTTTTTCTCAACAGGCAGCCTTGATAACGAACCAACCCAACGGCAACGCTTTTTATAAAAACAAAAAATAATCTAAAAGAAGCAAAACAATAAGTTTTAGTTTGTACCAGACCTGTGCGCGTGAGTGGTTTTGACTAACGCACCCCCACGTTTGAGTTCACATTTGTTCTAAGTATTAAATTTTCAAAATAGTTTTAACTCAAAATGTAATGGAAATTTCACTTTTAAATATTTTAAATGTAGACCTTTTTTATAAATGTTTAATTAGTCACAACCAAACGAATATTTCACTCGTTTAACTTACTTCTTCACTGTGGGGTATTCCACCACTTAAACATCATTGAACCACAAATTATCTGCAATTATAAACTTTGTTTTAATTTCACAATTAAAGGATTGTGAACAACCGTTTAATATGGGAGATCAAGACCGCCGTTTAACTTACTTTCAAGGCACATTCGTAGGGTACATACATACATATACTCATCAAAAAGAGACACAGCTTTGCTGGCTGTAATTTTTGTTTTATAATTTGTATGGAATTCGACATTGAGGATGCATTTAAACTACATAAAAAAACAGGCACCCCATTATTTTAAAACATTTTTCAATTTTTATAAATTCAATTTTTTGGTAAGTAAATTCTAAAAATTTTTTTTTTAATATCCAAAAAAAGTTCGAAAATAAATATTATATGGTGTACTTTAGTGTTCTGTACAGTAGAAATATGAAAAATACTAATGCTAATAGTGTTTGTGTAGTAAATATCTTTGAAAAACGTTGCTCTGTTTGTAATCTTCGGTCACAAAATCAAGCACGGATTTTCAATCGCGAAATACTGAACTTATCCATATTCAATCGAAGAATTCGTACTTGAATTATTCCGAAAATAAGATTGATTTAGGTAAAACTAAAATTGAATCAATCTTAAAATGCGCTTGATTCAAATATTATACATAAACCAAAAGTGAAATTGCTTGATTTACTTACTATTGATATTTTAATTAGGCTAAAGTTTGTCAAATTTAATTTACATTTAATTATTTTTATGAAGAAAGGAATTTTTCATCCTGAAATCAATAAAAATTTATTGATAATTTTTCATTCTTGACTGACCCGGGGCTCGAACCAGGTGTTTTTACGGACAGGTTACCCTTACATGTTTCAATCGCATCCAATCGATCTCTTCAGAGGGTTATCCCGACTGTTTTTTCTTTCTGTGTACTATTTTTCTGTTTTATAACTATTTTAGTGAATATAATTTTGAACGGTATTAAAGGGTTGTGTTTACTACACATACACTAAAAAAGTAGATATCGTTTCTGAGTTTGTGTATAGTACGACTTCGCTCTATGCATCACTCGATATCGATGGAGTTTTACTCAACTCCATTTTTGTAAAATAATCAATAGTTTCTTATAAAAGTCTTTGTGAGAGCTTTAGAAATCTTGGCTTATTTAATCACATATGCAAGTATTGCATTGTAATCACACTCTTATGCCCAATTTTCAGGATTGTATTTAAATCTATATTAAGTTAATTTTCATAACAAACTTAAATCGTATTTAAAAACAGTTTGGTTTTTTGAGTTTTATTTGAAAAGTCTTATTTAATTAAGATAAAAGTATGGTAGCTCTACTAAATACAAAAAAAAAAAAATATAAAAAAGTGTATTAATTAACAAGGTGGTCTGAAAAAACAGCTGACTGTTAATGCTTTGCCTGTTGTTGTTGTATTGTTGTGATATTGAGGCCACCTTGCTAAAATATTACAATGGAAACTAAAGTTGAAAATAAGTGTACAACATCGGTGACTTAAGTTCCACTTAAGTTTTTAGTGAAGAAGAGAATTTTGTATTTAAAACGATTTTAAACATAAATGTCTTTTAATATATACCCTAAAAATTGGGCATTACTCTTTAAGGCCAAATAAACGACACAAGCAGTTTGACAGCAACACCAACAAGATGCTCCAAACTTTTTTTTAATATTTTGTTGTAACAATTTGTCTGGGGCCTAATTCTGGCAGTCGTGATCGAGTACTTCCTCGATTCAAAAGCAATTTTATTTAAGTCGATACTTAACGAATCTAAATTATTTTTTCAGTATTGTGAAACTAAAATTAATGCTTTATAACACTGAACAAATTATTCCGATTCGTTCAGTATTGACTGAAATAATTAAATAATAAATTGCTTTCGAATCGAGAAATTACTCGATCACGACTGCCAGAATTAGGCCCCTGGTTTTTTTTTTGCCGCTTTTGAGTGATTCAGGCGTTACATGAAATATTCACATCACGGTTCCATCTCTAGTTCAAACAAAAACAAGTGTGCTTGTGCACTACGAGCACATTATGAGCAGAGGGTGTGTGTATTCGGAATAAAATTCTTTGATATTGAAGTCGTATTTATTCGATTGTTGTTGTCGTTGTTGGTTTAGTTTTCATTACCTGATTCTTGTATTTAATTTGTTTTGGCATTAACTATTTATTGATTTAGGTAAAACATTGTTTTTTTTATTTATTTTTGTTTTGAACATCTAAACTGATCGTATTACAAATTTTATTTTATTACTATAGAGCATTTTTTGTTGCGTTTTTATTATCTTGTCTAACATAAATAAAATAAAAAATATTACGAAATGGGTGGAAGTTGTCTGGGTGGTTAGTTGGCTGGCATGTTTTTGATTTTTGTTTTTCCTGGAATAATCCAATTGGCTTATTGAAGAAAAAAAATGAAAAACAGCAATAAAGTCTACAAACTCAACAAGTTGCCAAGTTGAGTTTTCATTAAAGGTACCAAAAAAAAAATAAAAATTGTTTAACACTTCAAATGTTGATGTCACATAAACAATGACATTTTATCAAACAAACAAACAAACCCCATTTTTATTGTTGATAATTGGTTTAAATACGTTTTCTATTTTTGTCTAGAAAATGTATTCAACGAATACGAAATTATAAAATTGAAACCGGCCGCGTCTGGTGATACAATTTTAATTGATAGTGGGTAACAATGTTGGCACTTATTATTCAATTAGTTCCTTATTTGTTCTTTATGTATATTTTGTAATCGGTAGCAACTGTCATTTCCAGTTGATTTTGTAAGTGCTTAAGATTTTTCAAGTGAATTTAGGTACTTTTCGAAAAATGTTTTATAAATAGGGGAACCTTAAATGCAAAATTTTTTGTTTAAGCTTTGATATTGTTACAAACAAAACTGAGGTTTATAATTCTTATTCGTTAGCTTTTCTAAAATCTTTGGATGAAGTTTCCTGACGATCTGGCCTGAGCAACCAGTGAAATGCGCATAGGAATAGTTTATCCCATCAACTATAAATTTCAGTAGTTTGAAATGGGATTTTAGCACATTGAAACGAAACCTTGTTAATTATTTTTTTTGACTCCCAAGAAAAACTTTGTTTTTATTTTTTTTTTTTTTTGTTTCTATAAGTTTTTATTTGAGCGCCAAATAGTAAACCATTTTGTTCCCTCCTTGCACTAAATCATGGATTCGTATGAAACTCTGACGTATCAGTAAAGGCCGTGATTCTCTATCCTTTTCACTCGTGCGATTTGTGAAAAAATCATGTGTATTCGTTAAGTATAATAGTGTGACGTAAAAATTAAATTAAGTGAAAAATTTCATAAAATTATTGACTCTATGAGATCAGAGTTGAATTTTCTTGTAAATAAGCGGAATCTTATTATTTTGTACATTTTTGGTTTGATGGTGTGGCATTGACAACAGATTTTTATGGATAGTGAGCACCCGTCCTTGAACACCCAGGGAGGAATTCTCTCACCACTGCTTTGGACGCTTGTCATCAACGAACTTCTCAATAGGCTTCAGAATTGGGCAGCAAGGGTAATCGCTTACGCAGATGACGTAGGAGTTATAGATACTGGTAAAGATCTGGGTACTACTGGTTCTGTGATGGAGGCTGCACTGCGGTCAACTGGAGTAGGACTGGGAGTTAATCCTGAGAAGACAGACCTAACACTCTTCAGGAATAGATACAGAATTGATCCTTGGATAAACCCAAGAAGGGTTCTTTCCTAGAACTTAAACATCACACAAAGTACTTGGGAATAATATTCGATAGCAATTTGTCGTGGGAACTAAATGTGGAAGAAAAAGGCAGCAAATGTGCTCTATGCATCCAAGATAATGCTGGGAAAAACTTGGGGTCTAAGGCCTGCTCTTATCCATTGGGCTTACACAGCAGTGGCGAGACTTACCTACGGAACACATGTGTGGTAGACGGCTTTGGATAAGATATCTTACCGAAATAAGCTAGTGGGCTCTCAAAGTGTCCCTGAGCTTAGCATCACCGGAACTTTGCGTAGCACACCGACTGCGGCGCTGGATCTAATCCTGAACCTACAACTGATTCATCTAGTAGCAGAAGAAACACCAAGGAAATCTGCGATCCGCTTAAGAGCGACGGGACAATTTGTGCATAGCCCTTACGGTCCCGGTAGTACTATAAGATTTATGTACTGTAGCAGCGGCTACATCATTCTGAGACTAAATTTTAATGGAAAACCGCGTATTACTTCGGAGGAAGGACCATAGGACATTCGGTTTTTATACTAATGGTTCCAAAATGTATGAGGGTGTTGGAGCTGCAGTTAACTACAAGGAACTTGGTATTCTGCAGTATATTCCAGGCGGAAATATTTGAGGTAAAAATGGCTGCTGATTTGGCTCTTGATTCTAATACTAGGAACTCATATGTAAACATCATTATAGACAGTCAGGTGGCGATCAAGGCGATATCCGCTAAATATACATACTCTTCGATCGTCCAGGAGTGTAAGGACTCAAAGATAGACTAAGTGACAATAGAAGGGTACACATCTACTGGGTAAGCGGCCACCAGGGCGTAGAGATAACGAAGTGGCAGACAATTTGAGGAGACGGGGGTTCAGTTACCGTACAGCAGAGTTATTAACATTCCAGTTCCAATTCGCAATATTAAGAGGGAGACGAACTCTGCTATACATAAGAAATCTGAGGCAGATTGGGGAAACACCGAAACTTGCAGCGTTTCCGAGGCTATGTGGGGGTCCTAAGATCCAAAATCGACTAAAATTCTTCAATCGCTATCGAGAGGGGACTGTCGGCTTCTGGTAGGCTTTATAACTGATCACTGTTGGACGGCAGTATACACGAAAAAGGCGGGGAAACTGACTAGTGACAATTGTAAATTTTGTGGAGTCCAGGGAAAACAAAGACGGTTGAGCACATTCTAACTGTCAGGTAGGTCATTACTTCCAAGATCTAGGGGTAATCTCTGGAATTGGACTATTGAGACTCCAAGCATTCGCCAAGAGGGTGTGGAGTACTCTGGGTATCATGACATCGAGCTATCCGTTTCAAGTAGGAGTGGCGCTGGGACCAACACGGTTTATGTGGGGTCTTTATGACCGGCCACATAACCTAACCATACGTCCTCCTTAAATAGCACTGTAGGCTTTCTTAGGAATCGATTAAGATATTGAAATAATTATATAAAAATTAGAATATAAAGGTTTTTCTGAGTTGCATAAAACAAGTATGAGTGCAATGATCGGATGTTCCGAATCTTTTCTAAGAGTTCGCAAATTTTAGAATTATGCTTCATATGAAATTTATAAATCACACTGTCAATAATTTTGAATTTTTTCCAAAATAACGGGCTCTATACTCTACAAAAATGTTGACCTTGAAATTTTTCTATACATATCAGTATATTAAGGTTGGTTAAATTTGAAGGTCCCTTTATATCGTTATAACAACACGTTGCCTAATTTTAATAAAATAAAATTATTTGTTTCAGAAATATTATTACGCGTTTAAGGTGATTTTCAGGATGGGATTTTATATTGGACGGGTCTTAAATAATGGAACGTTCAACACAAAATTCAATTCAGTAGTGTGGTTTGTAGTATTAAAAACAAATCTAAATAAGATCAAATTTCAATACAGTAATAAAAATATTTTAGAATTAAATGCTTCTTAAATTTTTTTTGGAAGGTTTATTTATATGGGACCAATGTAAATTATGGACCGATTCCCAAAAGCTTATATGGGGTTATTTCTACCCTTATAATGCTAAATTAAACCAAATTTTGCTACAATATAATTTATTAGAGTGGGCTTTATATGGGGCATATGGCAAAATATGGACCTATCTTCATGAAATTTGGGAGAAATATATTTTGTCTTATTAAACTGTGACAGGCCAAATTTAACTGCAATGTCGTTACAGTTGTAGGCATAGCTAAGTGTTATCCGAGAGTGGGCTGAATTGAGTTTTTCAAAAGTGAGCGTGTTTTCAGTAGACGAAGAGGCAGACAGGCGGATATGGCTAAATCGTCTTAGAATTACTCAAGGACCCAGAATATATGTATATAAAGCGTGATACATTTCGAGGTTCCCTACTGTTTTAAAGAAAAAAACACAAAAAATTCAAATTAAATGGGGAATGTTTATTATCATTTGAAAGAACATTTTTTGGCATTTATTTTTTGAAGATTATGTCTATCAAATGTTGGTCGCAGATGGTCCATCCATTGAGTCCAAATTTCGGTGACTCGTTCGAGCATTTTGACTGGCGTGATGTTTTCCTTCATGGCCAGAATCAAAGCGGGTTTGTCCGCATAAACTTTAGACTTTACATATCCCCACAGGAAAAAGTATAACGGTGTGATATCACACGATCTTGGTAGCCAATCGACCGGCCCAAAACGTCATATTATGTGCTCACAGAAGTGTTCTCTCTTGCTGAAACCAAATGTCGCTGTGATCACGAGCTTCAATTTCAGGCATCAAATAGTCGGTTATCGTGGTCGCTATTGACGGTTACGATTTCACCGGCCCACAAACTACACCAAACAGTTGTTTTTTTCTGGATGAAGTGGCAGTTCTTTAATCTCTTCAGGTTTCTCTTCGTCCCAATGCGGCAATTTTGTTTGTTTACATACCCATTGATCCAAAAGTGGGCCTCATCGCTGAACAAAATTTTCCTCGAAAACGTCGGATCTTCTTGGAACTTTTCAAGAGCCCATAGATCGAAGCGATTTCGATTGGGAAAGTCGAGCGGCTTCAGTTGTTGCACAAGCTGTATTTTGCACGCTTTCAATTTAAGATCTTGACGTAAAATGCGCAAAGTTGTTCCATACTCTCCACGGTCTTTGTGTACACTCTCACACTGAAGGAATTTTCTTCACAACACCAATGAATTTTGACATTAATTCCATGAAAAATTGCATTAGAAAGGAATGCAGCTCTTCGTTAGATCAATAAAACCTGTTTCATTAATATGTATTTAATGAAACATTAGATCTATGAATATTATTCATTGGATGAATAAATATATTTTTATTAGATTCAATGATTTTATTTCATAATATTCAAAATATTCATTAATTTGCTGATAAATATACAAGATTTTAATGACACAATTTCATTGAAAATAATATTTTTTATCACTATTTTAATGAAGACTTTCAATTATTTTTTTTTATTAATTCCCTAAGCTAATCCCGCGAAGCTTTGCACGCTTGTCGAAAAAAGCATCTCTACTTGAATCACCCATTACTTATAAAAGTAATCAACATAATGGCAAACTTAACATACACAACTCATGCACAACTACGAGCCCTTACCGCGAAAATAATGTAAGCGCAAAAAATCAAATCTTGCGGGATAGATTTTTTTTATTTAAAGTATTTATATTAATTTTGTAATTATCGCTTACGATAAAATTGTTCTTGCTATAAAATCGTAACGTGTGACCACGACATTTTGGGAGATGATGCAAGTGTTGCCAATAAAGTCATTTATTAAAAAAAAAAAAAAAATCAAAATTGAAAATGATGTCGCTAACGTTATTTTGTATTATTTATTTTGTAGCACAGTGCTAATATTTTGTATGCTTGTGGAAAACGATTGTTGTTTATGTTTGTTTATATTTTATTGATCTTTTTAATTTAAGTAATTTGTATAATTTCGCATCAGGTTTATTAAATTGATAATTATGTAAAATTGATTAAATGCGGTAAATTTTATTTCATCTTTTTATATGCATTTTTTGTAAAATGCGATTAAACTTTAATATTGCTGTAACTCTTTAAATCAGTGATGGGCAAAGTTTTGATGCGCTATTGAATGTTCTCGCTGTTCTCTTTGTTTTGCACTTTGGTCAGGGGGCAAGCTCATGCTGTAAAGCGGCAAGCAATGTACTTAACTCCCAATTAAAAAACTGTCTTATTTTTCGAAGCACTAACAGTAAATTTAAAAAAGTAATCGCACATTAATGCGCTACGCAATAAGAGGTACAGAGATGCAGTAAGGAAAACAAACGAATTCTTAACAAATTAAAAAAAATATATAACATTTGAAGAGCCACGAAGCAGGTTTGTAAGGGAGCATATTAAAGAATAACGGTAGCAAAAAATTCAGCGCTATGGTAAGCGAAACTTTAACGTTTCTCTCTTACAAACCTGCTCCGTTGGAAGCAGCATTTTTTATTGGGTTGGATTGTTACAAAAATACAAAAGCAACATAATTTTGTTGTTATTGCGCATTGCATAATAAATTGCTAGTCCAGTGGCCGTATTCTGTAATTCGCTAAAGCTAAATCTCTATCGCTAAAAATCTAAAAAGTTGATTTAGCGATTTTTGGCTACGAATGCAAAACTGTGACGTGCATTGCTAAATTTGGCATTGCCATACAAATTTAATTTGCCGCAATTTTAGCTTTAAATTTCATCGCTAAAATTTTTCAATTTTGTATTCTCTAAGGCATTTTAGCGATCGAGACTTAGCTTTAGCTAAGCGAATTACAGAATAGGGCTGCAGACTATAATAAAAATCAATACATTATCTCTCTCTCCCTGCGAAATCAATTGCGTAATCGCTATAGAAGTGCTTACTATTTTTACACCAACGCCCTGGGATTAAGATATGGAAACAAATTTACACGAATACCTACCATGTCAGCTTAACTTTTCGGTGGTTCTTAACCAGTGGAGTAAAAACTTTGCATTTACCAACTGTCCCCGTGTGTGAGAGGCACCATCACATTCAGGTAGCAATTTAAGTGTATAATCTGGCAAAATCATACACTCGCCCTTATGTTTAGGAGCTGAACCTATCTTTTCTCGGCTGCTTTTAGCATTTCTCTGCTTTATCTATTTAGTAGATATAGCACCTAGACATGATCCTCTATCAGGCCAAAGTGTCCCACAATTCGCTTGAAATCAGCCCTTTAGTCGGATTTTCGGGACATTCCTTCCCGTGAGTATTGTTAGTTACCCACAACCACAGCGTGATCCACGAAAGTATCCTGTAAGTGCAAAGGCAAAACTTTCGCAAAGCCAACTTCTTGAAAGACAGAAAGCTTTCCACAAGAACCAATAGTCAATCCGGTGTCCTGCCATCGAGGGCTGCTTACTCCCGTGGTACCATTTTTTTCAAATCCCAGGTATTGTCTGCACGCGAAGATGCCTCGGACGATGTAACACCAAAAGTTGAAACATCTTTCAGATATTCCCTAAACCCCAGGCGAAAATAACTCCAGCTCGTGACTGTGAGCCAAAACCAGGTGTATGATATCTTTCTAAATTTGTTTGATGTATCATCGGAAAGTTCATTGTTAAAAATAAAAAACCATAACTTTACACAGAAAAAATAACAATTGATTTCAATTAAAAAATGTTTGATATTAATTAAAAAATAAATTAAATTTGCACCAGTAATCAAATTAATAGTATCAATTAAACATTTTTTGATATTTAAAACATTCTATGTAGAAATGTTGTTGGTGTAAGTAAACGTTTAATTCACTTAATAAAATTCTTAATTGAAACTGATTTTATTTTTGCTAAACGGTTTAATTGAAAAAACAATTGGCGAGATTATTTCTGTTTTAGGTCTAATGTTACGGTATAAAAAAATAAAATACAAAACATAAATTAGCTATGGAAGAAAGCTACCATATAAAGAGTGAAAAAAGCTATTCATTTTGAAAAAGTAAGCGAAGTTTTTACTGGGAATCAATGCAAAAGAAACACAATTTAATCAATTCAAACTACAGTCCCTTATCCGATATCTTTAAGGTACCCGCAATCTGGGTATTTTACACAACGTGGTCCCTAAAAAGAGCATCCCAATTCAAAATCTTGGAAACTTTGACCCGATTGGACCATGACCAGCCGTGGTCTATTGAAGATCTCTTCGTTTTAAATTTTAAAAGATGGGCGAACCATGTATCTACTTTCGATGATCAAATGGGACATATCGTCAGCTTATTATTGGTTTGGCTCATATCTTTGTGAAATTACGGTAATTTTAATAATGAGCTGACGATATAGTTTTTGTTATTTGTTGTCACGTGGCACTGTCTTTTAGGTAGGCATGCATAGCGCCTGGGAGGTGGACAGTATGAATACAGCCACAGCTGCGAAAATGAAAATGAGGAGGAGAGCTTAGAACAGTAACTGTCCAGCATAGGCGAGAAGGCATATGATATCTCTGGCATTGAACTGGAGAGCATTTTAAACTTCGTTAGAATTTGGGTGTTTCTACGGTGGGGTTTCTGTTTAGTGGAATCCATTGTTTCCCAAGGGATAATTAGGTCTAAGTGTGTCAGATGAGTACTGACTTTCATTTCTAAGTAACCAAAGATCCAGACAAGCCCGAATAATTTGCTTCAGCTATCTTTAAGATTTTTGACTGTCACCACAAAAAAAAGAGATTATTTGAAGATTTCTTTAGGAAGTGTGAAAATTTTCGGGGCACTCTTTTCCCAAAGATTGTAAAACCGTCAGCTATGACCGCATTGCATGAGATATTTAACCCTTAAATGCACTTGGGATCAGAATGACTCTGGGAAGAAAAAATTTCTTAATTTAGAACAAAGATTATATAAACTCTTTTAAAACTTAAGGAAAAAATCAAAATATCATATTAGAGATTCAATTTTGAATTAAATTTTGCTTATTGCCTAACAAAATAATGCTGTGGGCTCACCCCTTCTTTCTGATAAATATGTTTGTATCTAAGAAGTGCAAGTTTCATAAAACATTATCAAACCACCATAGAAATTTAGTTATCTACTTGCTTGTCAACATTAAAGTTCACATGATTAATAGTTGTCGTTCACATGATTTGGTATGCGCCATTAATTGATTAACGTCACATTGTTATGGCCACTATAAACTTTTTACTATCAAGAATAATTGCACCATAAACAAACACCCATCATCGGGCTTTAAGAAAATCATAAAAGTGGGTGTATTTTTATTTCTTCTTTTTTTTCTTCACATTAAACAAGCAGGTATTTGCACAATTTTAATTTATTATAATTTTTTTCCCTTTTTTTTGTGTTATAATTCGCTTCATTTCACCGTTCATTACTTTGGATAAATTCAATATCTTAATAATTATTTTAAGGCATTTGCCAGGTATTTTGATAATAAATTAATTGCGATTTTTATTTACAAAGCGAGAATAATTTTGTTTTTTAAGAAAAGGCACTCGCAAATAAGTGTGTTTGCAGTAATTATTTACAAAATTACTCAGCTGCTGCAGGCAGCCATAAAGCAGGAAGAAAACGTTTAAAAAAAAGTAGGAAATTTATTTAAGATTATTTGGAATTAAAATATTCGTTGTTCGTATACTCAAGGGGCAAACTTATAAAAAGTAAATTAAGAAAGTAGTTTTTCAAAGTTTTTTATTTTATTTATAAAAAAATTCATTATGAACTAAAGACAATGAGTTTTTATTATCTTTCAAAAGTAGTTTGAAGTTAAGAAAAACATTAATCACCACTACTGGTGGATGAGGTTTAGTTTGTCTTACTGTAGGAAACTTTTTTTATTATTCTTCAAAGACCCCATTAAGTATATTAACATCGATTGAATACAAAGCGATCGCTTTTAAAGGGTGTGATACATTTTTTTACAGTCCATTTCTGAACAAAAGCCTTAATTTTTTATGTTCAAATTACTGTTTAATTTAGACATCAATTAAAAAAATTAAATAACATAATATAGTAGACATGATATTCGAGGTATGTGTATTAAAAAATCAATTGCAAAAGTTTGTGAATTTTTAATTTTAAATCGTTACGTTTTCAAAATCGATTTTCATCGCTAACCTGGTATATTCTGGGTCTTTGAGTAATTCTAAAGGCCCAACCATATTGTGCTTAAGTTGGCTTAAGCAAATGTGCGAATACATGTTAATTATATGAGGCAAACTATATTGAACTTGAGGAAACTTTTTACTAAGTTTAATGCAACTGTCATTTGCTTAAGCAAGGTGTGAATCTAATCGCACATTCCGTACGGAATCAAATATTTTTTATTTTACATGGCCTCTTTTAAATGTGCTAAATTTCCATTTCATACTATTGAGAAACTGAAATTTACCGTAGAAGCGAAAAGCTTTTCCTTTGCGCACTTCACTGGCTGCCCAGGCCAGACCGTCAAGAAACTGCATCCAAAGATTTTAGAAAAGATAAAGATATTATAAAAATAAAACTGTTAAGCGGATAAGAATTACAAACCTCAGTTTTACTTGTAACAATATCAAAAAAATTAACAAAAACAACAATAATAAAACAGTGAGTTTATCTCCTCTTATAGTCCCGACTACAATTGGTTGATTTTTTGTCAACTCTAAATGTTTTTTATGTTGTTTTTGTTTTGTTTTTTTTTTAAATACATTTGAGAGTTTTTTTATTAAGTTTTGACAGTAGGTTAAGCAAGGCTATGCATATTATGGTTAGGCCCAAAGTCGATTAAGCCATGTCAATCTGTTGAAAACACACTTACTTCCGAAACACTAAAGAGAAAAGAGCAATTTTTATGTTTAATTTTTTTAAGCCATGATACAAATACATAAGGTAGTTCCACTCTCTCTTTTTATCGCCATATTAACGTTCTGACCAAGGCCCATCTATCAGGTCTGCTTACTTGTACAAAAACAAAATTCGATTCTTTTTAGTTGTCAAAAATTTACTACCTCATATACAAAGCAAAAGGAAAAAACGTGTATGTGTGGCATACCATAAATGTATACATGCACATGTAAGCAAAAGTAAACAACTTTTGACAACTTAAAAGTACATAAACAATGATCATCAGGCTTTTTGCACAGACCTTTTCAATGGGCCTTGGTTCTGACGTTTATGGGAATTATCAAAATTTGTGCCACCATATTTAATTAAATAATTAAATTTTTCTGTTTTTGATTTATTTACATATTTCTTGAAGTTGAAAAAATTTTAATATCAAATAACATTTTTATTAAAACGCTTTTAATATTACTTGTAAAGCTCGAAACTTTACAAGTGCAGCTACACACTATGCACAATTGTATGTCCGTTTTGACGAAAATGTCATACAGCCATTCTCACGTTCATGTCTTCAATTTTGGTCATGAAGCCACCGATGCTAATCATGCCTTAGAAATCGGCATAAAATATAATCTGTATCCTGTATCAAAAGATCGATGTAGAAAACTTAATTCTTTAAAATGAAGAATTGGGAAGTTGTGGTAAGAAAGTTTTTAAGCCTTATGAAAAACGATTAGACGCTGCGGAGTTTCTTCAAAGGGATGCCGAAGAGGAGTAACTTTTCAACATTTATCGGCAAAGTTAAGTTAGAAGAAATCAACGACAATTCACATTCTAATAATAAGATGAGAAATGACATGAGTTTTTATGACGTTCGGGCTAAAGCGGATGAAAAACTTAAATAATCGAGAGACAGTCAAGCCGAAATTATATATTCACCAAAACTGGTGACATTTTATTAAGTTTATCGCTTATCTAAACATTTTCCTTCAAATGCATTTGATACTGGAAATCGTACAATACAATAAATTAAAAAAATTATGAACTCAAAAGCCTATTTTTGTACTGAATGAACTTTAAAATAATAAACATATGTATGTATGTATATAAATAACCAAACAATAATAAATAAATGTAATTCTGCTAATGTGTAGGTAGAACACATAAAAATATTGGCTCTAGACCCATAATCACTTTCTGAATCGGTCTAACGATGTCCGGCTGGCTATCGGTCCATGTAAACATTGTGCGCGAAATTGTGACGTACAAAATACACAATTTTCCGCCACGTGCGGAGAATTCTCCTTGGTTACATATGGCCAAATATACATTCTTACTTGTTTAAAATTTATTTAGTAATAAGTTAACAAAATTAAACTTAAAACTAAATAAAATATTAATAACTTGTAATACAAGCTACACATTTTAACTAATAATATCCAAAGGCAACGCTTCTTTAATGTTTACAAAACAAAATAACTTCAAATAATTCCGATAGATTTAAAAAAAAAACATTGTGAGAGAGAAGTGGAGCTACCTTGTGTATTTGTATCATGGTTTTATTTATCCTAATACCGGGTTCAGGGTTGCCGTTGAAAATTTCTAAAAAGTGTCATAAAAAGGGTATGCAAGAAAAAAGGGTCAAAAAGGGGAATTTTAAAATAAATTGGGTCAAGTTTAGAAGAATGTATAATAAAATACCTTAGACTAAAATAAAAGTAATTAAACATACTTGAACTATAAATCAATGTTAAAACTGAGAAACAATTCACAGGTACACTCCAATATTAGTCATATTATCAAAAAAAAAAAAATAAGTTACTTTTACAAAAAACCTTTGATTATGTTTATCACTTTTTAGAAATACCTATTCTATATTTTGTAATTTATTCTTCACTTGGAGTCCATTCTTCCAGCTCCGATTCGAGCAAATTGAGGGAGGAAAGCATGGACTCACAAGTTGCTATTTTAAGTTTGTTTGTAAACAGTGTCTGTAGTCACAATGACACTGGACGTTGTGACATGCTACGAATTTTCATATGTAGCAATTTTTATTGCTAAGTACAAGCAAAAACATCGGCAGAACAATGGAGCAATAATTTCTAATTATATTGCTGGAGACCACTTGAAACTGCTTTGCAATAAATTTGCAATTTTCACCGCGAGTAGTTGTATAAAGTTTTGTTGCTGTATTTATAACAAATGTTTTATGTTGTGTTTTGAAGTGTTTGTTAAATGTTCTTTTTTTAATTAATAATCTAAATTAATAAAATAATTAATTTTGTTGTTCTATTGAAAAAATAAAAAAATCTCCGGTTGCTTTTGTTGACGTTTATTTAATAATAAAATATATAATAATATATTTAAAAATATAAAGTATACATATATCAAATTGTTCCAAAATGTCCGCTTGGCGGCTTTTTCTTGATTGCTTTTTTAATAAATAAATACACAAATAAATAAAGAACGGTACACAGAAATGAAATGTCAGATAAATGACAACTGATTTGACAGCAGATTGCTAATGGATTGCCACTCATGGCAATATGCGGTCTATACGGCGCAAATTTAATGGAGCAATCAAATTTGACGTTTGCCGCAATAAATATTGCTACGTGGAGGCCCGGGCTATTTTTAAAAAGGTTCAAAACTGTCATAAATTTTGTTAGAATGATGCAAAGGGATAAATTAAAAAAAGGGTCGCAAAAAGTGCCATTCTAATACTTAAGTGTCACAACGTCAACGCTGACCGTGTTCAAATATGCACCTTAATTGAGGTTTGCGCAATAAATGACATTAATGAGCTCAATTATTCATATAAAGTTGCAATTAAGTTATTGCTTAATTAATAAGAAATTTGTATAAATGTTGAGTGAAATAAAAATGCAACACTGTCACAAATGTGTTCAGTGAGTAATGCTGGGTACAGACAGTGCAATCTACATGTAATCTGTTTCAATGCAACCTCAAAATATCAAAGCATTTTGATGTTGATGCAATCTGGAATGAATAAAAAATGAATGAAAATGAATTTAATTTTCAAGATTGCATAAATGCATTGCATTGTGTGTACCCAGCATTAAACCCAACTCACTAAACAATGTGTTTTGACATTTTTGACACCAACAGAACAACAAAAACATAGGTCCATACATTACGCCGGGTCTCCACGTAGCAATTTTTATTGATAAGTACAAGCATTTACGTCGGCAGAACAATGGAGCAATAATTGCTGACTATATTGCTGGAGAACACGTGAAATTGCTTTGCCATAAACAAACGTACAGAGAAATGAAATGTCAGATAAATGACAACTCATTTTACAGCAGATTGCTAAGCAATAATTGCTCAAGCAATAAGAAGAGAAATCATGGCAATATGCGGTCTATACGTCGCATATTTTATGGAGCAATCAAATTTGACGTTTGCCGCAATAAATATTGCTACGTGGAGACCCGGGGTAAGGTCTGCGCAAAAACCAGATGCTTATATTGTTTTTTCTTCAAAGATGTCAAAAGTTGTTTACATTTTGCTTAAGTTAATTGCCAATTGCTAATTGAGTTAGCTAAATTGTGGATGTGTGAACAGAAAGATAATTATGTTAATAAACCGAATATTGACTCAATAAAAAAAGGTATTAGGTCATACCGTGTTCAGATATACACCTTAATTGAGTTTTACGCAATAAATGACATTATTGAGTTCAATTATCCATATAAAATTGCAATTTAGTTATTGCACTCAATTAACATGAAATTCTTATAAATATTAAGTAAAATTAAAATGCGATCCTGTCACAAGTGTGTTTAGTGAGCAAAACACAACTTACTAAATAAAGTGTTTTGACATTTGGCAACTGAAATTACAACAAAACAAAGACCTATCCATTAGTTCTGCGCAAAAGCCAAATGTTTATTCCTTAAAGATGTCAAAAGTTGGTTACATTTTGCTTATACATGTACAGTTTTATTTACGTTAAATAAACCGAATATTGACTCAATAAAAAACACGGTATGAACATTAAATCTGGCACAATCGGCGCAGTGGTAAAATAGTTATAGACCCTAATGAAGAACAACTACCCTAAAAATTAAATATTTCTGTTACAAAATTTAACATAAATTGTTGGCGAAAGTGACCGATTGTTATTCAATTTTGTCCAAACTCTTTTTATATGATAAGAATGCCAAATTTTTTTGACAATCGGTCAATAATCTACTAAAGGCCCAACAATAAGCCCAATCTCGAAAAAAAAACTTTATAATTCCAAAAACCTTAACGAATTATGCTCTTCTAGTAATATTTGGTGTGTTATAGGTTTATAATACTGGAAATCTCACTACCAAATTTCGGGAAGATCGGTCCATAACGATTTATTTATTTATCCCTCTATAACTCAACATTCTACAATTAAAAATTTTCAATTAATTCACATAGAGGTCAACATTTAAAAAAATACGTTTTTTTAAAAATTTAAAATTATTTTTTAAAGGCGTAATTTCATAAAAACGGATTGTGTCCTACAGGCAACATCGAGCAACAAGGGAAAGGAAAAGTAAAAAAGTTATGAAAAAGCTTAACGTAAAAAATTTAAAGCATTTCATATTTATGCTAATTAGATCAGATAAGACGAGTGAAAACTCTTGAAATAGTTTTTTGTTTTCGAGTAGCATAAATCTACGACGCATATCTCACACAGAATGAGTAAATTTTACATATTTTAAAAAGTTGCGTCGAATTCTTTTTCGCCCATTGAGGCCAGTGATCGACTTGATTCTGGCGGATTACTTGCGAAGGCAAGTATTGCGCAGGTTTTCTAGGCGAAAGTTTCTCGATAACATCGTGGACCTTGATTTATTTGCATTCGCTCTTATAAATCGAATAAAAGTTCGACATTGTTACGTCTAAATAGTAATTCTCAAAAAATATAAAATATCACTATAATAAATTTGCTGGAGGTTGTAAAAAAATAGATTCCCTTTTCGCTCAATGTAGCCCACAAGACACAAACACTAACTTTCGTGTTTTACGCAAATAAGTCAAAAATATTAAAAGTACTTGAGTAATGACTCATTTCTGGACACTATCCTTACAGATTCTCACATATTATTATTTATAATAAAAAATAAGAGTAGTTAACCAATAACATTTGGGAGTTTAACTAATTGTTAAGAAAAAGCTGATATAATATTTTATTTATTAAACTGTTGTTATTAGCTAACTAATGACTGGGCCTTAGATTAAAATATCCGGCTGTCCCAAATCTTTTATACATTCCACCAACAATTCGAATTTTTCAGAAATGGGCTTTACTTAAAACAATATTCGTTTTGGCTTTACGCGTACTAAAATGTTTTCCGAGCGTAGGCTTTATATAGGGCCTATCGTAAATTATGGACCGGTCTTCAGGGCTGCCAGACTTGGGGATTTCATGTGAGAAAAAAGGACAACGAAAGTCATTTGGCTATTGGGGATTTCACACATTTTTAATATCTTCTTAATAACTTCTTCTTTTATTATTTACGCTTATTTTTGCTTCGTATATAAAATATGAAAAAAAAGTAGCAAAACCTTTGTCTTATCCTTATCAACAACTTATACGGTGTAAAGGGGCCCAATTAAGATTACTATTTTTGTTAAGTGTGTAAAAGATACTTAATAAACTTATGTTATTTTTCTTGAGTGAGTGTTTTAAAAAGTATAATTTTAAAAAAGAATCTAATTTTTTAAAGACAATTTCAAACAAACATTTCGTGCCCAAAAATAAGTAAATATGAAAGACAATATAGTAAAGTTTGGGGAAAAGAATGCTGGGCGATTGGTACGTTCTTATGTTGCATCGAAGTATTTAATAATTGACGAATATATGTTTTTTTATTGTTGATTTTAAGGATGGCTAAAACCGATTGAACAAGGTCGAAATTCTTATAAATTGGCTCATTCGTCTTCAAAAACAGCATATTGGTCTGCTTGTAATTCCTCCCTGGAATCGCATAAAAAGGATTTAAACAAAACATGCTGAAACCAGTTGCTTCAAACAAAACAAAATAATTTAATTTACTAAAAATTTTTACTTGGGGAATTTTGGGGATTTCTAATTAAAATTTTTATTACATTTTTAAAAAAATTTTTTTTAAAGTTGTAAATTGCTGACCTTTAGTTTTGTTGTTTGTTAATTTTGTTCGGCATTAGGTCATGAAAATATGTAAATATATTTTTTGTTTTAAAAATTCTATTTTATTTTATTTCCCAATATTTTGTTGACCATCTTCAAGGGTTCTATACAAAAATATATTGCACAAATATAAAAAATATAATTTACATTTAAAAATAAATAAACGAATTTATTTTAAAAAAATTTTTAAATTTGGTCTAAAAAAAAAACATAAATAAATATTAACATTTTAATTTCTTGTTTTTTTTTTAATTTGGGGATTTTTTTTAATTTTTTGGGTACAGGGAAAAATAGTTCCTGGCAGCCCTGCTGGTCTTTACGCAAGTTCACAGCGTCATTTCAAGTCTGCTTTAAATGCGACAGACCGAATCTTATTACAAAAGCATTATTCGTTATGGTTTTACACGACCTAAAAGATTTCCCGACAGTAAGTTTTATGTGGGGCCTATGGAAAATTATTAAACTGTAACAGACCGTAATTCATTACAATAGCATTTTCGTTACTGTTTGAGGCGTACTAAAGGGTTTTGCGAGCGAAGACTTAATATTAGGCATATTGTAAATGAGACTATGGCAAATTATGGACCGAGCTCCGCGAAATGATTTTAAGTCACGCATATAAAACAAATTTCTGCAATACCTTTTATCAACATTTTGCCACTATTAATTTTATTTTTTTAACAAAATTATTAACTTTCGAGGAGAAAGTTTCACAGATAGATTCATACCTCTTATCGTACTGAACTGATTTTACTGGATTTTCAACCCAGACTGCTTAGGTTACCTAGAAACACTTTGACACCAATATTGTTCTTATCTTTTGAGTTTTGCGGAAGTAAGCGTATTTTCAGCAGACGGAAAGACAGACAGATAGACGGACATGGCTAAATCGCCTTAGGATTACTCAAGGAACCAAGAATATATAAAATACTTTATGGGGTCTTAGAAGGATATTAAAAAAGTTTCACACGAAATGATAAACTTAGTATACCCACTTCACAACTAGTTGTGGTTTTTTGGCTTAAATAAAAAAAAAATTAATTGAATTCGATTTGGTATTAAAGTAAATAAAATCTTACCTGCAATTTTAATTAATATGTTTAAAAAAATGTTTTCTTTGCACATACAAAATGGACACGTTCATTAGACTTATGAGACTATTGAGCTCAACTGCTACAAAACCAAAATGAACTTAATGCAAATTGAATAACTAATGAATGTAATCAATTGAAACTTAGTGAAAGCGTGAAAACATATACAATTAAAATTTATAATTTTTGCTTTTAAAATGTTACTTTAAAAGAAAATAGATTTTTAAAATTTCCAAATTTGGCCTTTTTTAAAAATCAGATTTGTACATAGAAGTACCTTTTCAAAATACATACTTCCCAAATTAAAAATTTGCAGGAAATCAAGTGCAAAACATTTTGTATTCAAATTCGAATCTCATGTTTCAGGGGTTGAGATATACTTTTGTTACACTTTTTACAATTGCATTTGTTCTCGAGTAAAATGGGAATTGAAAATTAACTGAATATAAGTCAAATATTTTTAAACTTGTATAGATACCATTTAATAATACGTTTGAACTCAAGTTTATTTCCACTTCAATTTTTGCCACTTGAAATCATATTTTGGGTTACACATATTAAAAAAAACTGCTGCACATTAAAAGATCTTTTTTGAAAATTACTTTGCTTTTAAATAAATACAAATAAAGTTTGCTTAAATCCCCTAAGCGCAATTTTCAAAAGAATATTTATAAAAAAAAGAAACAAAAAAACCACCTAATTTTTTATGTATAATAAAAATTCACATAAAGTTAAATCATTTATCATCTGTTAGTAATGTTAAAAAAATTTATAAATTATCCAAATATTTACCCAAACATTTTAAATCATGTTAATTAAAGAAATTACTCATTATCGGTATTATCAGTGTTAAAGTGGCTACAATTTGTAACAAAAACAATGGCATATTTTAAGGCTAATTAAATTAACATGATGACCAGGCTTGCCAGCTTAGCACTTTTATAGCTAGATTTAGCACATATGTTTCTGAATTAGCACTAAGAATTTCGAAAAAAGTTCTAAGTGCTAGTTTAATAAATTTTTATAATTATTTAGCATTTTTAGCACTTTTTTTAGATTCCAAAACCACTTCATAACTCACATAATACATTCAAGTAAAGTATCAATTCTTTAAGTGCATCAAGAAAAACACATGCATACATATTAGGCAAATAACTTTTTAAAGTTTTTGCAAATAGGAAAAATGGCATAGCATAGTCAAATATCGCATATTTTTTTCGCATCAAACGCAATTAGCAATGCCAGCACTCAGTAATGCTCGTTGGAATTCTGGCACTTTTGTCTGTTATACTTATTCCGAAATATCAATTGCAATTGTTTTCTATTGGTAAATTTGTATGTAATGCTTAGGGAGAAGCAGGGCTGTGGAGTCGTCCGAAAAAAGTACTAACTCCGACTCCGACTCCAAATGAAGAAATTTTTTAAGTGCGACTCCGACTCCTACTCCGACTCCTACTATAATCTTGATGCTTAATGTATATGAGACTCAGTGATGTTAATTTTTATTTTTTCATTACCGAACGGCCTTCTAAAAATACGCAAACATTAATGTGCTGTTTCCAAATGACAGGCGATTGATTATGTAGCAAAATTTATCAGGGGTGTGCTGGAAATCGCAAACGCAAAACGCAAGAATTTGGAAGTTGTTTTTAATAAACTTTAAACCTAATTCTTGGTTTAAAATCCTGTTTAATAGGAAAATATTTGTTAAATATTTGTCATAAAATTCTTTTATTACAAAAATCTTATTTAAAAACTACTTTTAAAATTCTTGCGTTTTACGTTTGCAATTTCCAGAACACCTCTGTATATGAAAAGCACTCAGTCCATCGCCTGTCATTTGGAAACAGCACATAAGAGAAGTATTCATAAACCATTTATTTAAATTTAAAATGTGTTTTAAGATAATTTTTATTTTGGAAATTTTTTTTAAATTTTTTATGCCGAAAAACTTTGGAGTCGGGGTCGCGAGTTTTTGTGGATACTAAGACTCCGACTCCGGCACAAAAACATCAACTCCGACTCTTCAACTCTTCAACCCCGACTCCACAGCCCTGGGGAGAAGTTTGGTTTTCTGATCTTCTTCTTCACTGTGGGGTATTCCACCACTTAAACTTCATTGAGCCACAAATTATCTGCAATTATAAACTTTGTTTTCTGATCATACTATCAACAAAAATAAGTTCGCCACACTTCAAAAATCATTGTCGCGCTTTAGAGAACCACATGAATGTTTTCCCAGACATTGGGACAAAAACCCATCAGGTATTCAGAAAGTTCAGCGAGGCAACCTCCTATTAGACCAAAGACGTATTGGATAGACCTTAGTGCAAATTTCATCCATATTGGAAGATTTCGATTTCATTTCATTTCATGTAACATTTTAATAAGTGTTTGTATTAAACAAAATTTCAAATGCAATTTTTATTATTATGTATATTCATTAAAATCAATGTTACAAAACTGGTACTTTTGTTTTTCACTGTGGAACAATTTATCACTTTTTTTTGTCGATTTAGCACTTTTAATTTGAATACTAATGGCAAGCCTGATGATGACGATTATGTTGGCAATCTAAAAGCTTCGAAATTAACCAACAATTTGTTATTTATTGTATCTTAAAGCCAAACAATGGTTCTATTAAATATGTATTTAATAACCAAAAGATTTCCCATCAGATATTTAAAAAAAAAATAATTAAAATAAACAGCAGAGTTTCCAAAACAAAATATATGTATTTAACGAGAAGAACTGACAAGTAATTTTATCAAGTTCTTAAAAAAAAACAGTTGACACAATAATTTGTTAATTAATTTTGTTTTGTTTTTTCGCACAAAACATTAACAAATTAAACGCTATTTTGAATACGAATGACAGTTGTATTGAAATTAAATTAGGCATGCAAATGACTCACTGCACAGAAGTAGATAATCAATCTAATCTTAACTAACTACACACATACACACTTTCAAACATATTTCTAAACATTTAGTGACAATAAGACATTCTCACGCATACCTTAAGTTAAAAGACCCAATAGCGAGTTTAGCTGTTGGCTTAAAATCTATTATTGAATATTTTCCTAGTCATAGCCTCTAAATGTATAAGACACACGATCCCTTGTGCCATACTGATCACTTGTTGTTCTGGGCAAACCATAAGCGTTTGTATTGGAGTTATACCCATAACCAAGATTTCTGTATCCAGTGTAACCAGGATTCCAATAGCCATTGTATTGTTGTAAGCCCCCATTACCGCCATAGCCTCCATAGCCTCCATAGCCGCCGTAGCCCCCATAACCACCGCCTAGAATGTTAGTGCCAGTTCCGGTTCCGGTAGGGTAATAATTATTATTTGGATAATAATTGTTATTGGGATTATAATTATTATTCGGGTAATAGTTAGATGGGGGATTCTTTCCGATACCTGGATAGTAACCGCCATTTGTATTATAATTTGGGTAGTAACCGGGTCTGTTATTGTTTGGATAGTAACCGCTATTGCCATAGCCCAATAAGCCGCCGAGATTTAGTACTGGAAATTAGAAAAAATATAAAGTTAGATTTGTAACTTAAAAATTTTATATACAAAAATCGTTAAAATTGTTTATATCGTTTTTTTTTGTGGCTCGGTTTTAAAAATGTCAAAATATTGTTAAAATGCGTTATATCGGTTCTAAGGTTCTGGAAGTCGGTTTAAAATTAGGATTTTTCTAGTTTTGTGCTTTTAATCAGCGTTTAAAAAACTCTAGTGAAAGTAGAAAAACTGCCATTTCTTCCACTTCTTTATGTGTCATTGGCAAAAAAGAAAACTGTTGCTTTTACTTCGAATTCATTAAATGTAAACAGTCGCTGTCAATCCAACTCAAAAAGCGAAAAGTTGTACACAAATTTTCCTTTTTTGTTCGACAGTTTTTGGTTTCGACGAATCAGATTTACATGATACACGGTCATTTTGACCCAATAAGACAGTCCTCTTTGCACAGCGTGAATACAAACTTACACTTAGTTTGTTCTACATATCACGGCAATCGGCTGTAAAGTAACTCCACATCAAAACGAGTGTGATATTTGCTCAGGTTTGTAAAACTGTACAGTGAACTTGTGCAGTGTATCCTAAAAACCAAGGCGAATTCACAAGAAGGTGGAGTCAAGTCAACATATGGTGTTTTTTTCGGTGGTCGGGTTGTCAAATTTTGCAAACAAACTAGTTTTTTATGTAAACAAGACCTTTTTTTACTAGCGATATTTTTCGCAATCCAACCACAGAAGTAGTGTTGCTAAAAACTTTCAGTTCTTTCGCGGTCTTTAAGAGTTGATAACAAAAACTTAGCACGGACAAGATATTCTGGACTGAGTTCCCAGAATTATTCAAAGAACCATTTGAATAATGACGGATTTAAAGCAGCAATAGACTAAAAAAAGTAAAAAAGACAAACGATTTTTTTTCTTTTCACACCTGTCTTCTACACTAATTGCACTTGGCAGAACAAAAAATGTTATGAGGTTCAGATTAAAGTAAAAGTTCTTTGTGCTAAAAATAATAACGATACCTTCGTCTTTATGAAACTTTTTCGACTTTAGGGGATTTAAGGAAGGGGTTTTATATAGGATCTAGGGACAATTGAAATTGTATGACCACAGTATTTGAAGACATATTTTCAAAAGTTTACTCTATTGGGACCCATGGGCAATCATGAACCCGTCAAAACAAAATTATATTTTGAGGTTGATATTTATTATTATCTAGACATATTTTCGTCTTATCCCTAAGAGTAAGGAGTGGGGAACTTTAGGCCCCCAAATATCAGATTTTCTCCAAAAACTTCGAAAATTATTTATTTTTCTTTTTCCCTAAAGATAGTCGAGTGTAATTTAAACTTCTGTATAAAAACTTGTAAGGCCGGGTTTTTGGATTAAATTTAAACTTAACTTGTTATAAAAGGTCAACATTTTAAACAAAACTTAGCTGTTCGTTGAACATTTTTTTATACAAGCTTGGTAATGGCAGCACAAATCTGTTTTCAGATTAACTTAACCTAGTTTCACTGAGATGTCAAAAACACAGCATTATGGCTAATAAATTTGTATGTAGTTTAAACTTAACAGCTGTAAATATATTCCGTGTAGTGCAAAAAATAATAATGAGGCAGCACTACAATAAATGTTGTCAAATTGATATGGTTTGTAATGGTAGTTTAAGCAACTTCTTCGACTTCTACATTTGTCATTGGGCAGAAAAAAAACTGTTGCTTTTACTTCTGATTCATTTAATGTAGACAGTCGCTATCGAACCAACGCAAAAAGCGAAAAGTTGTACACACATTTTTGTTTCTAGTTCGACAGTTTTAGGTTTCGACTGCAGTTTTTAAAACCTTGGCTTAAACGCCCAATTTTAAGGGCTTAGAGCAGATTTAAATATTTACTGAATTATAGATTTGCTGTTTTAAAGAAATTTTAAGCCAAAAAGAGAGTTGAACTTGTACGGATTTATTAGCCATTAGTATCGTTTTAATATTATTTAATATGTAAGTTTTTTGTTCGGGTTACCCAAGTTGCCCCAAGTCGTACTTTACCGCAAAAAAATAACTTGGCTAGAAATACCATATTTTTAGGACCAGCACCCAAGGGATGACCCCAAATAACAAATGCGTTGCATTGTGGGAAAATAAGTTATGAGATGGCGGATAGAGTATAGAGGGAGCAGTGTTTGTGAACATTCGACTTGAACTTGAAGAAAAACCATTTGAATGATAGAGGTTACACTGAGGAGGATATTCATGATGCAGAAGCAGATTGTGACGGAGATAACTCTTATTTTATAACTGATATTTATGCAATGGATAGCAGCAAAACGGAAGAGGAGATAAAGAAACTTAAAGAACAAGCTGAATATTTTCTTTCCTCTTAATGCAGAAAATTACACTTCCAAGTCAGGTCGAGTTTGGCCTTCAAAGCCATTTCCATATATACATAGTTAAGTAGAGTCTACTCCATGGTGAATATTGACTACTACGTAACAACCAATGCATTTAATAACCGTACCCGAATGTGAGCGAAACCAGCACGTATGCCTGCCCTTATTAAGAAGCTGGAACTATCTAACCACCGCTGCTTTTGGAAACATGCCAGCAGTATCTGTTGGGTAGCAACATCATCTAGGCATAATCCATCCTTAAGCCAAGTTCTTCAACAAGTTGAAAAATCTTGACAAATCAGCGAAATTTGGGTGGTAAACCACGACCGTCACGTAATTCTCAAAAGAATATTTTTAACGGAAAATCGAAACTTCAGCAAAGACAATCTTACTGAAAGATAGAAAACATTACCAGCAAGAAGCATTCTAACGGAGGCCTCAAACAATTCTCAGTCCGGTGCCGTTCTAACGGGGTCTTCTGACATCCATCGTACTAGATAAGATCTCTGGTCAGCCGCGATCCTAAAAGATCTGTCAATTTTGCAATTTTGTTGAATCCCTGTTGTTGCCTGCACCTGATTTCCCTGGAGATTTGAACATCAAAAGGTTAAATATTCTTACGATGATCCATACAAACCCCTGAGGGTGGCCCTTATCAGACGTTTATACCAAATTTTAATAAATTATCTCCATAACTGCGAACAGTACTTTGCGCACCAGGTTCATATAGACCAGCCGAACGGACAAAAATCGTAAGATCGATTCAGAAATTGATTGTGAGTCAGTTGGTATACTATGGGTTAAACAATCGGAGTATGTTAAACTCTCTTAAATGTGTTGAAACCAACAAATCTTTGAATCACTAAACATATAAATCATCTTTAAACGCATAAATTGGCCGTTTAAACTGCCAATACAGGCCACATGAATTTGATAAGATTTATCGTAGTGCTGCCACATGTTAGTTTTTTAACAACATATTATGCATGGGACACTGAATTTTATTGTTGAGTTTTAACTACATATAAATTCAAGTTTAGTTCAACTAAACCAGCGTTTAAACCATCAGTAAATTTTTAGCCATAAGGCTGGGATCTCAGTTAAACCAGGTTTAGTTAATCTGAAAACAGATTTTTGCCGCTATTACCATGTTTGTGTACACAATTTTGACGGAGCAGCTTAGTTTTGCTTAAAATGTTGATCTTTATAAACAAAAAAAAAATCATGTTTCGCGGGAAAAAGCAGACTTTCAGACTACGTAAAACTACCTTTAAGCTTAATTACCACCTCAAAAACCCGGCCTAACTCTAATTTTATGTGTAACACACCACCGACATAAACTTATAATACCCTCTCCACTTTTGTGGCCTGGGTATAATAAAACTAATTCCGAGTTACAGATATATAAATACATATCGTCATCAAAAACACAAATGGCTCTATCTAATATCTTGAATATTTTACAGGAGAAGCAAAAGCTATTTAAAATTTTAAAATTGATTAATCGCTTTAAGCTATTTATACAATTTTTTCTTCTATTTTATTAGTAAACTGTTAGTTAGGCCTTTTAGCTTTTACCATTTAATCTTTTGTAGATATAACAAAAGGAATTGCTAATTTTGGCCGAAAGATTTCAAAATATATTGTGGACATTTGTGCTTATGCAATACATCAGAATATATGAAAAGTCGATTTTTAATTTATGGTTAGTTAGGGCATTTTGCGTTTCAGGTAACGATATATTATCCTTATAATTCCAATAAGGAACAAAGGGCTTCAGTTAGTCACTAAAATTTTTTTTGAATTTAGCACATTTAAACGAAACCTTTAAAAATTTAACGTTTTCACTGGAAGCCCACCACCTTATTTCGTAAAACACTTTAACTCACTTTAGAAATATTTTTATACCAACTTTTTTTATATAAAAAAAAAAAAATTTCTTAACGTTAGCTGAAGTGATTTACAAAACAACCTTCTTTAAATGTTTGCCTTATTTAGGATTTTTTTTTAATCATTTTTGTTGTAAACTTCTATTTATGTACATACACTTTGCTGATGTAGCTGACGTTTCCAAATCGGATGTGTTTGCGCCAGTATCTTCATTATTATCCTTGTTAATTACAGCAGCCCAGGAAAATGCTAGGCCAGCAAACAGCTAAACGTAGAAATTTATATAATGAATTATTTGAAACACTTGAACATAGAAATTTGTTTCTTTTTTTAATAATTATTTGCACTAACCATTAATTTAAACAACAGTGAATTAAAACTCATTATTTTAGAAGAGAGACAGACACAAAAAAAAAGCAACAACTAAAAATACAATTATTTTATAACTTGAGAAACGGAGAATGACGGCCTGACGTTAAAGACGTTCAGAACAATAGTAATGCTGACTTCCAGAGTGAAGTTGTATTTATATTTTGTACTAAGTTTTCCGGATGAGTTGATGAGTAGTTAGTTACTATTTGGCAGGTGAGTTTATTTAAATGGCTTATTACTCATATTTTCGTATTGTTTTGTGTCACAATTTTCAAAATTTCATCAATGAAATACTGAAATTCTCAAAAACAAAAAGGGTGTAATGTTTATTAAAACAACATAAAAATTTAGTATCAACTATTAAATACGTACAATTTACGAAATATCTAAACTCATGCCAAATTGTTATATCGACACCACAATAGTGAAGAAAGCATTATGCGTTTGTCCTCATGTTTGTAGCACCTTAAAATATTCGTCCTACCTGATCGACTCCGAATTACTTGTTGAATCGATATAATGATGTCTGTCCGTCTAGCTGGCAGGGTCGCTTGCAAACTTCTTATAAGAGACATTTCGAAGATAATTTGATGAAATTAAGCACAGAGATTCTAATTTCCACAAGAACCAAGCCTATTGAAAATGCCAAGAATTGATTCATAATTTCACATGGCCCCCAAACAAGATTTTTTTCGAAATAGTATTTGTGCCCCCAAACCGAAAATAGTACTTTATGCCATAAGCCTCTTATAAATGTTTAACTAAATTTTTTTGTCATGACAAAATGTTGTACTGGTAAATTCAAAACCAGTATTGCCAACGAAGAATTCGGAAATTACACATGACTGTGTACCAAATTACACATTTGAAGCAAAATAACACATGCAAATCGAAAAGTTTTAACTTTGATAGAATGAATTCAATTTACAAAACCTTATTGATATGCCATCAGTGCTGCCAATTAAGGATTCGGAAATTACACATGACTGCCCTGCAAATAATAGGACCACAAACATGTGTGTAAAGAGTAGCCCACAAGAGACTAGGACTATTCCAAAAGTAACCCAAACGTATGGAAAAAACATGGTCTATTTAACATTACGATGTCCTAGGGCAGGACGATTTAACCAAGTTTTGGACTAAAAAGGAGAAGTTTTAAAACTACTCCATAGTATGCATAAGAGGATTAGTTTTAACTTCGTTTAAAAACGAAAACAAGTCGTTAAAAAACGAAGACATGTCGTCCCACTACAAACACTTTTTAACAATGACATGGCCCATGCTTGCATTACATCGGACCAGTCCATGAAGTAGTCCATTTAATCAAAATGGATCAGGTGGTCCAATATTATTTGCAGGGTGTGTGCCAACTAACACATTTGATGCAAAATAACACATGCAAATCGAAAAGGTAGCTTTGATAGAATAAATTCCATATTGACAATTAAATGGTTTGGTTTACAAAAAAGTAAAACTTACTAGTTGTTGTAGTAATAGTGAATACACACTATACAATTGGGGGATTCACAAGGTGAGCTATTAAGTCATATCGTCATAATGTCCTAACTAATATTTTACAATTGTTTAAAAAAATACTGTTGTGTTTAACTGTACAGTAAAAATCTAAATTATAAGGGGTTGACCAAAGCAGTCATATATATTTCTTGAAATTATTTGAAGACATACGACTTTACAACATTACGACTGCCTTGTGAATCTCCCAAATGCATTTACCCAATCTGGCTAATTTCATTGTAAATTACATCGTTTGTATTCGTGTTTATGATATAATCAATCAAATATTTTGATATTTTTTTAACTGAACTAATGTAGATTGCGGTGTCTGTATCGAGGTTTGTGATATGTTTAGTTTATTGAAAAAAGCAAGTTGTAAAACATCTACCCAGGAAAACTTTTTGATTTCTAGTAATAGGTGGTGGTTACTTTATACGTTACATGGTAAGTAGTTGTCATTACAATTGTCATTATTCTGAAAACTTCAATAAGTACTCACTAGTAATGACCTCAGCAACTTGTTATTACTTCTTTAATTTTTACTACTGAATATTTGCTTACTAATAATCAGCTCAAAAACTACTTTTTAGTTGTGTTGTTTTCAATACTGAATATTTACTAACTGGTAACGTACTCAATAACTACTTATAAGGTCTATTAACTAGTGATTTTTTTTTGCTCCTGGTAAGTATATTGCAAGTACTTTCAATTAAACATATTAGTAGTTATATAATAACTAGATATTTTTTTCTTCTTCTATTGTAAGAAATGAATTCTGTGGACACCTCGAACAAAAATAAGTAGTTATTCGGCCAAAAAATAAGCAGAGCTTATCTCCAACATTACTTGCTAACTTACCAGGTATGTAAAGTTTTTGCTAGGACATGCAAGTTAAAATTACACACAAAATGTGTAATTACACATGGATTGGCAACACTGTTTAAAACTAATTATGGGTCCCATTTAAACACCCTTCCAAAAATTACCTCAAAGCAAAAAAATCTCATAGAGAAGAAGCTATCTAAATAATATTTGGCACAAAGAACTTTTATAAGAGTCCTTACCTCATAATATAATTTTGCTCTAACGGGTCCATGATTGCCTTTAGGTCCCAAATAGGCTACACTCTCGAAAATAAGTTTTTTAATACTGCAGTGTAGGGCATCATATGGTCGGGGTTGACCGACTACACTTTCTTACTTGTTATGGTTCGGTTTGTGGTTTAATATTTTTGTAAGGGCCAGGGTGTTAAGGCAAATAAAGTTTAGTAAATTTTAAGAGACCTTTTCTTACGTTGTCTTTAGCAATATAAACTATTATGTATTTCAATGTCACCATGTCTCCATGCGGTGTTTTAGCAATGTGACAACACTGTCATATGTATTTAATTACACTAAAACTTACACTACTCGCTGATGTCATCTAGAGTGATCTTGAAATTCTGTTTCATTTTATTTACTTCACTCTGTTTAAACAAACCTTTTAAATACTGCCTAAAGCTTGTGAGAATTTGAACAAAAAAAAAAATTAATAAATAAATAAAAAAAGTGTAGCATTTTTGTGCGAAGGCGGCACCTTTCTGAAAAAAATATAATATTTCGTAATCTCTATTTACCTGCAAGTGTGTGCTCGACATAATTAATATTTACATAAAGCAATTAAAAAAATTGAAACACATCTCTAGCACTTGGAAATTTATTTGGTTAGATTTAAACAAAAATCAATATTTATCTATATAAATGACTTTTTTGTTCAACCATGTGATAAAATTTTTAAAATATATTTTTTAAAGGTCTAATATGTATGCATATTGGTTATGGGTTTAAAATAATCTTAAAGTTAAACAATTAATTAATATTGAGCATTTTTTTTTTTTTTTTTTTTTGAAATAAGACATTAAGGCCGTTATTCATAAACAATATTTAAGGTTTAAGGAAGGGTTATAACACGAATTTTTTTTAAATGAAACTTTTAAATCCCGAAATTTGTGGGAAAAATACTTAAAGTAAACTTTTTTCAATAATTAGTATTGTGGTTATTTTGTTGAACTGTTTATGGTTTTTAATCCATATTTTGAATTATTTTTATGAAGAAATGAGTTTTAATGGAAATTATATTTGATGAACTTTAGTCTAATTAAAAATATCAAAATTTGTATTATATGTATTTTATTCGACTTTTATTATTATAATATAACTAAATTTTCAAGCTTGAGGTCTTTTTTTAATTTATAATAAAAAATTTTAAACGTTTAGTTTTAACCAATATTTCGGCACTTCTTTGGGTGCCTTCTTCAGGGTTTTTTTCTTATTAAAAATTTTTTTATTTTTTATTTATTATTTATCAAAATTTGTATAAAACTTGTTTTATACCCTTCACCGAAGGTAAAAGGGGATATTTAACTTTGTCATTCCGTTTGTAATTTCTACAATATTGATCTTATACCCTTTATGGTGCATATTTTATTGACCCTTATGGGAAGGGAAGTTCAAATCCGGTTGCTCGTCTGTCTGTTTAAATGGGTTAACCGAAGCTTAAGATATGCTTGAACTACTTAACAGTTTTAAGTGCCTTAACGGACATTCCGTCTTTAGCAACACAACAGGCTAATATTTCACCCAATGATTCATTTTTGGCAGCATATTTTAATAAAGTATTCTTTGCAGTCACTTAAGACACCCGTTTTACTTGGCGTATATTTATGTCAACTTTGTGGACTAATTAAGGGTAATAAATAAGTCGTGGCGTTGAAGAAACGTTGCAACTTAACAATTTAGGGCCCTTTATCTTTTAAATCAATTTGAAATATCACCAGAGATGATATCTTTATAAAAGCATATATAATATTTAAAATACTGTCAAATTGCTAATTACCAGGGCCCGGACTTTTATGCAGTTAAAATCGCGTTTTATGCGCATAAAGAATGCAATAAAAATAGAAATATATGCGCTAAAAATTTTAAAAATATGCAGATAAAATTATCTTAAATTTTTTTATTAGTGATAAAAAAAACAAAAATAACAAAACAAAAATAGCATTAAGAGCGTTTAAATTCAGTCTCATAAACGTAAGTAAGGCACAATAATCACAAAAGTAGAAGTAAAAATAAAGTAAAACACAAAAATATAAAGAAACAATCATGTAAATAAAGCCACTTGTAAAGGCCCAACTTTAATATTGTACATAAGCTGGCTTGAGCAACTGTGCGAAACATGTTAAACTGATCGCAATTACATACGAACCAAATGTTTATTGTATTTGTTTTTTAAAATGCCTTAAGAGATATATTTGACCCCACATTTTTTGGAAAATAAAAGTTTACTGCAAAATAAAACGGAAGTGATGGGTGCATGATTAAATAAATGCTGATAGTTTCTCTGTGGTATATTCATTTTCAGTACGCTGTTTTCGAAAACAATTTCAATTAAATATGCAAGCAGTTAAGGATTTAAATCAATAAATTTAAGTCCTTAATTTTTGTTTAATCTTTATCAAGTTTGCTACGAATTTGTTAACTTATGCTAGGAACACAACTGGGCGAACGACAAAGTTTTGGCCGCGAATATTCGTCGTCAAAAATAAAACACTTTTGTGTATATGAAAATACACACAGTCAGTACCAGGTGACCATGTTTGATTTTAGTTTTCAAGTATTTTAGTAGATAAAGTTACTTTTTTACTTTAATAATTGTTTTTTATTATTTTATTGCATTAAAAATAAATATACAAAGTAGATAACTATAAGAATAGTTTTTAATTGTGTTTTTGTTAATGCTTGTTATACCCTTCACCGAAGGTAGAAAGGGTATATATAACTTTGTCATTCCGTTTGTAATTTCTACAATATGGATCCTACACCCTATAAAGTATATATATTCTGGGTCCTTATGAAAAGCGAAGTTCAAATCCGGTAGTCCGTCTGTCCGTCCGTCCGTCTGTCTGTCTGTCAGATATGATGGGGACTTGGTTGGGGTATCTTTATGTCAGGTATTCTTATTATAATTTTGCTATTGAAATTCAGCCAGATTGGTCCACAAATGGCTGAGATATGAGCAAAAAACCACGACTACCTCAAATTTTTTCCAAAAATCCCTTGTGTTTGTTGTATTTTTATTACTTTTTTCTGTATATCTGGGGAACGGCAAAAGCCAAAGTTTCCAAATTAGGTACACACATTAAGGTTGCCAATACACACCATTCAACAAAATGTGGGCGGGATTGGCGAAGTGGGCGTGGTACCTCCCTTACAAAAAAAATTAAAAATTGTATAAAAACCTAAATTTTTGGGCTGCCATATGTCCTATGGGTATGACTTATATATCAAAATATCGGAAATTTTAAGTAGAACATATTTTATAAAAAACTCGAGAAAATCGGTATTTTTTAAATACCCACTTTCGGGAACCATAGATCTCCCCGAGTCCAAGTTTTATAACTAAAGTAAATGGCAAATTTCTTCTTCAACACGTCGGTATATAAATCTGCCAAATCGGTTAAAAAATGGCTGAGTAATAACCGAAATACTGAATCCCCAAAAATTACTCTTTTTATAATTAACTTTGCTCCAATGGGAGTTAGAGGAACACATATATTTGTTTTTATAATTAACTTTGTTTAAATATATATTTACAAGTTTATATAAATGTTTATATATGAATATAACTTAAGTAAATGGTATTCTTCCTTAACACGTCGGTATATAAAACTATCAAATCGGTTAGACAATGGGTAATTTATGAGCAAAATACTCAAAAAAGGGCTAAAAAACATCAAAATTTGTATAAAAACCTAAATTTTAGGGCTGCTATACGTCCTATGGATATGACTTATATACCAAAATGTCGGAAATTTGTATGAGTTATAACCGAAATACTGGGGTCTATTCACTGCATACGATATCGAGTAAAATTCATCGAAATTATTTATTTTGGTATCTTGAAACTCGATATCGAATGAAATGTATTGAATTTGAAATAATACCATTCGACATCGAGTAACTCGACATTACATTTATCGAGTTTTTATTCGATAAGCCAGTGTCTATCGTATGCAAAAAAATTAAGTAGTTTATTCGATACGAAAGTATCGAATGCGGTGATTAGACCCCTGATTTCCCGAAAATTACTCTTTTTATACCCTTCACGGAAGGTAAAAAAGGTATATATAACTGTTATTTCTACAATATTGATCCTACACCCTATAAAATATATATATTCTGGGCCCTTATGAAAAGCGAAGTTCAAAATCGGTTGTCTCTTATTTAAAAAAAAAAATTTACCAATTTTATTTAGTTTTTGTCTAATTGCTGTGTATTCTGCTCGCACAATGGTGAAGGGTATATAAGATTCGGCACAGCCGAATATAGCACTCTTACTTGTGTTTTCTAAGTAAATTTGTTTTATATGGCCACACTATTTCTCTCTCTTTGCATTAACAGCAAACAACTTTCTCAATTAGTACAGCTGTTAGTTATTTGTCGTTATTGTGTTTCATACGAAGAATTTACTCAGCGAAGTTTTACTATAAAATTCGTTGTGTGGGGCGAAATTCGTCGTTCGTCCCAGTTGTGTTCCTAGCATTAAGTTACCGTCCAAAAAAATACATATTATGTATGGCAATATCAATTAACTTAAATTCACCACTGTTAAATCCTATTACAACATCTTTGAATTGGCAAAAGTTTTCAGCATAATGCATAATTGCTTTTAACCACGTCCCACATCTGGTTATTGTAGGCTGTAGAGGAAGACATTAATCCGGATAATTCTTTTTATATGCGGCAACACGCGAAGGTGCTTTAAAAAATATTTTTCCCATAAGAAATCAATATATAAGTATCATCGAAGTTGTCTTTTATCTCTTCTGCGGAAGGGTGCATGGCAAAATAAAGCAATTAAAACTAGTTTTTCTTAAATATGCAATATCAGCAATATATGCAAAAATATGCATTCAAAGCAAAATATGCACTAACAAATCGATGCCATTTTACTGCAAATTTCTTGATTCGCAAAGATATTTTGTATATGGTAATCTCCGACTGACGAGAACATATATGCATTTGCAAAAAAAATCCGGGCCTTTTTTGTAGTATTTTGAATTATTGCTTTTGGTTTTTGTAAGAACAACACACGCTTATAAAGCGTTTTTTAGCAGGGACGCTACAAAAGTAGACCGATAGGGACAGCAAACGACGCCTTATTTTTGGCCGCTCTTTTGACATTTTTCTTCAGTAAGTCGAGTCGAAATTATTAAAATTTCCTACCGAAATTCGGAGTCAGTTGCCTCAAAGTTAAGAGCGCTACGTCCAATTTATGGTCGTCATAATTGTCCTGCCAGATCAACAATTGAGCGTCTAGTGAACAAATTTGAATCCACAGGCACAGTACAAAATGTTCCCGTGCCAGTGAGACAAAGAGGTGCCTGTAGTGTCGAGAATATTGCTGCCGCTGAGGTTCAGTTGAAGAAAGCCCAAATGTGCCTCTCACACGTCGTTCTCAAGCGTTGGGCATATCTGTGTTGTCGCTGTGGCGAATTTTGCGAAAAGATCGTGGCCTACATTCTTATAAGATCAAATTGATGCAAGAACTGAAGCCGCTTGACCACCCGAAGTGTCGTATGTTTGTGAATTGGGCTGAGCAACAACTTGAAAATTATTAGGACTTTCAACGAAAAATCATTTGCAACCAAAAATCATCTTTAGCGATTAGGCTCATTTCTAGCTGAATAGCTTCGTCAATAAGCAAAATATGCGTTATTGGTCAGACAGCAATCCACACGTACTCCATGAGTCATCATTGCATCCCCAAAAAATTACGGTTTGGTGCGGTTTATGGGCCGTACTTCTTCCGTGATGATCAAGACCGGCACGTTACTGTGAATGGGAATTGCTACCATTCAATGATAACAGAATATTTTTGGCCCCAATTGGATGATATGGACTTGGAGGACATGTGGTTCCAACAGGACGGCGCCACAAGCCACACAGCGAATGTCACAATCAATTTATTGGAAACCAAGTTTGGAGAACGTGCTCTCTCACGAAATGGTCGAGTAGATTGGCCGCCTCAGTCGTGCGATTTGACGCCGTTAGAGTTTTTTCTGTGGGGCTACGTCAAGTCTATGGTCTATTCCAACAAGCCAGCGACGATTGATGAACTTCGTACGAATATCGAACGTAAAATTGCAGCAGTACTGGCCGATTTAGGCTTGAAACCCGTCGAAAATTTGGTTCAGCGTCTGAACTTCTGCAAGCGTGCCCGTGGTGGCCATGCAAAAGAAATCGAGTTCCATACATAATGGCATCGAACGTACTTTCACAAGAATAAAGAATTTCATTTATATCCAAAACTGTTTTTGTTATATTTAAAAAAACTTTTGTAGAGCTCTTATTGAAAATCCCGATATAAGCGATTTGTATTTATATTGCTCATAACATTTTTTGACTTTTGTTACATTTTGTTTTGATAATCTTCTTAAAAAGATTAAGGCCCTAATTATGTAAAACACAACGCACGCCAAAGTATTATATTGAAAACAAAAACAAATTCATAAATATTTTGTAATTTTGTTCTTGCTTTGTACAGAAATTTATTTACCGTTTTAAAATTTTCAACGCTACAAGAAATGAGGCGTATGAAATCTTAAAAACCAATGTGAATTTCTGTTAGAGGCAACAACAAAATTACAAAATATTTATGAATTTGTTTTTGCTTTCAATGTAATTCTTTGTCGTTGCGTTGTGTTTTACAAAATTAGGGCCTAAGTTTAAGTTCAATTAGAAAAATACATAAACAAGGGTACATTTATAAAAAAAGTAAGGAAAACATATTTAAATTACACATTACTAAAACAACCGGTTTATTCAATATTCGAAAAATGGATATTTTTAAATATCCGACTTGGGCAAAACTAAAATTACCGGTCGGATATTAACCGTTCGATCTCCCTATTATTGGCCCATCGTTACCAAGTTTGATCGTATGTTTTCCAGCCTCACAAAACTATGACATACCAAATTTTATTACAGTAGCATTACTTTTTACAGTTTTAGGCGTACGAAACTATTTTCCAAGGATGGGTTTACATTGCTTGCTTTATATTTTAAATAGTTTTAAATACAAAATTCTGTTCTTCACTAAGTACTTAAATGAAACTTCATTCACCAAGTTCCCATTCTATATAAATTAGCAAGGAGGCCTCAATATTATAACAATACAACAACAACAGTCAAAACAGTATCAGTTAGCTGTTTTTGAGCCCACCTTGTAAATAAATACAGTTGTTTTATATATGTTTTTGTATTATACTGAATACTTAATTAAAGACTTTTTAAGTTAAACCAAAAAAAAAATCCCACATTATTTAAATATGATTTAAAAAATTAATATAATATAGATTTAAATGCCACCCTGAAAACTGGGCATACATATGTAAGTGTATTTTTTTTAACGTATTAGGTTAAAAGTATGGCAGCAATAAATTTAGTTTTATTTCTAAATGAAAGATTAGGGCTTCCTTAAAGGCTACTTATTACGACTTAGTAGAACCAAAATATTATGAAAAAGTCTGTTGTTAGTATGTTTCATGTTTCCACGGTTGGTATGAGTAAAATCAAAGTAAAGATATTAAACAGCAGAGTTAATAACAAAAAAAAATGGTCAGTTTTACAACACTTACAAAAACATGAACAACATGAAAATTAAAAATGATTTATTATTTAAAGTTTATTATTTAAAAAAAAGAACAATAACATAAAAATTCTTGAACCCTGTAGGCTAGTTGGTATTGAACTAATGTATCCGCGCCGGGTTTTCGATTTCGATTCCCACCAGGGACGCTGGTCTATTTTCTGCAGACTGGAAGAATGGACCACGGTTCACATCCTTATGTGCCGGTAGGTCTGATAATAGTCTTGTTTATCATAAGTTTGCATATCTTTGATATCAAATTAGGTGAAAACATTTTCTTTTGCCCGAATTCTGGCTGCTGATAGTCGATAATTTTTACAGTCTTGCTTGCTATTATCGTTTTTTTAAAAGGGCACCCTGGTAGATAAAGTAAGTTAGACCTTCGATGTGCCATTCACCTATGTGTAAATCATGAACAGTTCGTCGATTTTCATTCGCAGACATTTTTAATTGAAAATTTTGTATTCCCATAAATGACTTTGATGATAAATATGCAAGTGCACTGCATTAAAAAAACTGAGCTGGGAACTTGCTTTATTTTGATTTTCTTGCGGAAGCAATAAAACAATTTGGTTTTTGATTTTATTTTGTTTTTTCTTAACCAACCCAGCAAAAAATTAGGCATTACCAAAAGAGCCGTTAATGCCACATAATGACTTACCTTTCGGGTTGCCAAATTTTATCGCTCGATTATCAAACGCATTACATTAGTTCATGAAAATATGAAGTAAGAAAATAACTAATTTTTGAACAATATAAGAAATACTGAAAAATTTTAACTGTAAAAGTAATTATAAAAATAAAATTATACGAATGTCTTTAATACCTTCGTTATTATTTTGTTAAAAAAAATTCACTACCAACTTCTTTTTTAATTAAAAAAGTGAGGAAAGTAATCAATTCTGAGGCACTAATTATTTTAGTCTCATGCCTAGAAAAAATAATTAATATGGTAATCCAGTTGAGAAGTCATTCCGCCTAAAATGCTTAATTCCAAACTCGATTACCTTTTGATGAATTTCATTTAAAAATCGAGATAAAACTGAAATTTTGAACCCGACCCCCTCAGATATCGATGAAATTTTGTTCATAGCTAAATTTGATCAATACAAACAAACTCTCATTTTTAGAAATGACTGTTTTGCGATTTTTTGGGCGTGACACAGTGGGAACGTTTTCGAAAAAACGCGAAAATGGTCGAAAAGAGCTTCATTTAAACTACAATAACTCAGAATCGGCTAAACCGATTTCCATGATCTTGGTATCATTAAAAGATATTTTAACAGGCTTTATGACACGTAAAAAAAAAAAAAAGAAATACACTGTAAAAAAATTTATAACAAAAAAAAATTTAACTGACGAAAAAACCAAAAAGATCAAGGGTTTTTTTACAGTATATTAATTTTTTAGAAAGGTTTATCCTTCATCTATACCATATTAAAAAATAAAAATGGGTTCTTTTTTAGTTTTTTTTATATAATTTTTTAAGTAGTGTCACTTCTAGTAATTGACCTTATATTTTATAACAAAAAAACATTTTAGGTAACGAAAAACCAAAAAAGATCAAGATCCTTCACCTATAACATATCCAAAAAGTAAAATGGGTTCTTTTTTATTTTTTTTTTTAAATAATTTTTTAAGTAGTGTCACTTCTAGTAATACGTACCGAAAGTTTTCGAAATAATTCGAATAACAGCGAAAATATCTGGTCACATTCACAAAATAGTTCAACAATTGTAACATTTTTTAAATGTTTACAAATAAAAAACCATCAACAATTGTTTATATTATTTGCCATGTTTTTATTAATTTGTGTTTTATTTTATTTAAATTTTTTTTAAGTTAATTATTTGTAAGAAATTTTGCGCTGCTCAAATTTGGCACAGTCAGAATATCTGCGCACATGTACAAAAGTTCCATTTATCGGAATGAATGAATGAAAGCCTTGAGTTCCTGTTATAGTTTTAGCTTCTTTATATCTTGAAAATAGCTTTTCTTTAACGTTGTTGTATTCGTCAGCATCTGCGTAAGCAACTTGTATGGTGGTCTTATATGTTTCTGATGCCCAGTGATAGAGTTGCCTCGTTGTCTGGATTTCATTTTTATTTGCAATACTATAATTTCGAGCACCTCTCTTCAATGTTCCTCCGATTCCATCACATGCAGATTTTCCGTGACTGGTAGCATAAAAGTGCCATTCATTTTGAGCAGCGCGTTTTTTCGAAAACGTTCCCACTGTGTCACGCCCAAAAAATCGCAAAACAGTCATTTCTAAAAATGAGAGTTTATTTGTATTGATCAAATTTAGCTATGAACAAAATTTCATCGATATCTGAGGGGGTCGGGTTCAATGCATCTCGATTTTTACATGAAATTCATCTTTTTCAAAATTTTTTGCTGGGTACTTACAACTACTATTAATGTTTGGAGAATTCCAATTAATTGTAGTGGGGAATGTAAGAAAAGATAAGCACACTTAGGGGATTCACAAGGTGTGCTATCAAGTCATATCATCATAATGTCCTAAATAATATTTTACAATTGTTTAAAAATAATATTGTTGTGTTTGAAACAAAATAAAATTTCTAATGCTGAGTTCATTGATTCATCATAACTGTACATTAGAAATTTAAATAAAAAGCGGTTGCCCACAGCAGTCATATAAATTTCTTGTAATTATTTTAAGACAAATGACTTTACAACTTTATGACAACCTTGTGAATACACCAACTGTTTGTTGTTGGTATTGAATATTTGGAATTCTCATTTGAAAATATTTCCTCCATATACCAAATGTTCCTTGTGACAATTGCAATGTCATCTGTGTAGGCAATAGTCAGACTAGATCTGCTTAGCAAACAACCAGTTCTTACATGGATTACAACCTGAGCAGTAGTATTGACAGACAGGTTGCGCAGGTAAGTTTTGTGAGTTTTGATGTTATTCCTAAGTCGGAAAATGCTTGGGGTATTATGTTCCTATCGAGGGGGCCATTAAATACTAATTATTATTTTAAATTGAATAAAACTTGACGCTTATAACGATATAAGAAAAAAAAAAAGAACCATGTTATTATTTTCGAAGGAAACCTTTATTCAAAGATACGCTTGTAATGCCAAAAGAACCAGCGACTAGAAACATGTCTAACCCCATTTTCTCATCATCATCAAGCCTTGTTAGGGGGTTACTCTCACCGAGAAATTATAATTAATCTTTTCTTATCGATTTTTACACTTGGAGCTCATCAAAACCCCCTAAATACAAAAACTATTGTTAAAGTTTTATACACTCAAAAGAAAAATCAATCCATCCATCAATCCGAAGCGTTATCAATAGTACGGTGAGTACGGATTTTCTTGAATCAAGTACAGAAAGATTGACTCAGCTACGGATTATTCAAGTGCGAAATAGTTAACTTATCCATATTTAATCCCAAATTCGTATTTTAAATAATCCGAAAATGAAATTGATTTTAAAACTAAGATTTAATCATCTAAAAATGCGCTTCGTTAAAGAAATATTAAGTGGATGATTGATTTACTTACCCGTTTTACTCCTTACAGAATTTCAATTACAAAACACCAGTATCATGCCCGACATGTTTTCTAATTTTGAAATTTTATGTTCATATTTAGCTTAAAATATAAACTAAATAAGAATTTTTCCTGTTGATTAAACTTTTTCATCCTGATAATAATGTATGTTTTTGTCTTGCTTTGTTGTTTCTACACAAAGCAAGCAAAGCGTTTTTTTACATACTTGTGTTGTGTTATTGTAGTGTTTACATAGCACATCCAATGACATACATATATAAGTCCCCAAAGATCCGTATTACACACCATTGGGTGGATACTAATGGTGTTTTCTTTTCTACAAAAAATGTCACACTTTATTTAAAAAACTGCAATTTGGTGTTCGTTTCTTAAAAATGCTTTGCTCTCTAAAAGGACATCGTGTTTTATTCTAAAAGATTCACCCTTAAATGTCATAAGGCATTGCATTTTACGCCCCGTATAAATCAAGCGTGTTGATAAAGCCCTGTGAAAAGATGGCTTCTGTTTATATATATAGGGCTTCCAGACGAAGTTGGGAAAAATCGCCTTTAATCAGGACAGAAAAACTTTCAAGTTTTAATAGTTATTTTTTCTATTATTTTATAGTAAAAACAAAAGAAAGCATTATGGTATAAACACAACTGGGACGAACGAATTCGTCGGCAAGAATTCGTTGCGTAAATTCGTCAAATGAGACACAATGAGTGCGTAAATTCCAAGTATTAATACGACATGAATTTTTTTTAATTTATAAAAATAAATACATTGGACGCTTGATTATATAAACATTTTCATCCATTTTCATCTTCTTTAACTAGCAATCATTTTAATAAAATTTCTTTGTTTGCTAACATTTATCAAATCATAGGTTGGCCATATTTCAACAAAAAAAAAAAAAACATAAAAAAACTATTAATTGGGTGTGTTCTAGAATCCGAATCCACTCGAAAGTGGATTACTTAAGCATTTTTGGTGTTCTTCATTTTGATTTAGTTTTTGGGTTTGTTTCAAATTTTGCAATTTTTCGCGAATTTCAGCCATTTTCGCGATTTGTGTCTATAAGTTGTCTGATTCTTTATAATTAATAGTAGACTTTGCTATCATGCCGCTGTTAGCAAAAATTTGCGAATTTCCGCTAATTTAGCAATTTTTTACGAATTTTTGCCATTCCTAATAGTCTAAGGGACTTTTAATTTATGGGTTCTTTGAAAAATGAAAAATTTTCGCGAATTTTCGCTATTTTTGCAAGCTTTTTTATGTTACTATCGGATATTTTGATATTTTAAACTGATTAAGCGATTTCAAATAAATTTTTGCGTTTGTTTAAATGTTGCAATTTTTGCGAATTTTAGCTATGTTCGCGATATAAGCGATTTTTATCTAAAAGGGTAATGATTCTTTACAGGTTTAACGATTTTTAAAAAATATTAGACATTGTTTTTATGCCGCTGTTAGCAAATTTTTGCGAATTTCCGCTAATTTAGCAATTTTTATTGAATTTTTGCCATTCCTTATGGTTTTAGAGACTTTTAATCAATTTTATGGCTTGTTTGAAATATTAAAAATTTTCGCGAATTTTCGCGAGTTTTGCAAATTTTAGCCAAGTTCGCATTAGAAGCGAGTTTTTCCTGTGATTCTTTACAGCTTTCACGATTTAGCTGTGGTTAGCTGTCTCTGTCCCAATTTATTCGTCGTTCGTCTGCGTAAGAAATAGAAACCAACCTATCGCAGTGTTCCTTACGCATGACGTATGTTGGTCTACGCAACGATTGTGTGTATTCTCATACTTACCAATGTGTTCTATTTCTGACGACGAATATTCGTTGCGAATTATTCGTCGTTCGTCCCAGTTGTGTTTCTAGCATAACTTTGTTAATGGTAGGTTGTCAGTGGTATAAAATTTAAATGGATTCGGTGATATAAAATTGTTTTTGAAAAAAAGCGGCAAATTAAGAAATCGTAAAAACTTGGTGTTAATAATCTGGCAAAGGTATTTTCTTGTTTAAATATTTTATGAAAAATAAACTTAAGAAATTGGAATATCGTCATTCATTTTGCTCATTTATTTATTTAATATCGATCTATTAACATATTAAGGTTCATGTATATTTTTTTTATATTTTGAAGAACACACTTTTTGATTTGTGTACATATTTTTTTTATACATTGAAGAACAAACCTTTTGTCAGCTGTTAAAAACAGGGCGATCCATTTATGTATGTGTTTTTTGACTTTTGGTCAGAAAACACTTGCAGTAAGTTAAAAAATAAATATAACAACAACAATTTATTTAATTTAATATATTTAAATTTTATCATTTATTTACATATTTTTTTTTTTTTATTATTATTTTTCGTTTAAAAGAATCTTGGATTTTCTTTAAATAAAGTTAACAAAAGAATATTCCATTAATCTCATTATTAAAACAATTTTTTTTATCTTTCTCTTATTTTTTGTATTAAATAAAAACTATTAACTAGAAATTAAAAAAAAAATGATAATGAGTATAAAACAAAATAAAAAAAATAATATTTAAAAATATTTAAAAGTAGACAAAATGAACAACAATTTACAAATCAAATAATTAAACAATATTAATCAATACAAGAACAGGATTATCGCTAATATCGTTATTATTTCATTCATTGGAGAGAAGAGAGTGATGCTTATTAGGAGGATAGAGGAAGAGAATTTTTAACAATTTTAGTAGCGAATATTCTAAACATAACTAATGCAGTGATGATAGTAGTAATAATTAAATAAAAGCGAACACAAATTCTTGTTTTTGCCATTTGAGTTAGTAGAGATAATCGCATTGGGAATTGAGGTACAGGATCGGACCGGATCGGATCGGATTGATTTGGATTTGGTTGGAAATGCAGGATATGGGAGTCAGAAGTTGGAAATCGGGATTTTTGCACAGGAAAATTCACTCAAACATCGTTTATTCGGTTTTCTTGTCTTCGGCTACTAAAGCCGGCTTTTCAGTTTCGGCTGAAGTCGTCGTTTTGATTTCCTTGTCCTTGCCATTTTCATTTGCACTAACTTTGCTTTCAACTTTTGTCTCTTCGTTCTTTACATCTGACTGGGTAAAGTCAGTGGCAGAGCTGGGAGTAGAAGGCGAAGGTGCATCAACAATTTCCACTTCACGTTTAGAGTGAAGATGTTCAGGAATGTTTTGGGTGCACGAGCAAGGGCACATGCACTGATCCTTTTTAGCACTATTTGGGAAAATTGAGTTTAGACTAAATCCGAAAGGAATTGATGCGGGCTGCACTCCCAATGGATTTTGAATGGGTTCGCTCGAAAATTGTTTAGAGTTCTCATCGCATTTGGCATATGCAGCTTCGGGTAATATGATGACCGGCATAAAAGCAACTATGGCGCCTTTGGGGATTTTATCCGGGGCATAGAAAGCAGGATGACCGGGAACTTGAGGAACAACTGGTATTTGTTGCAAAAATGCCATCGAACTCATTATGCTGCCAAAGTGTGTCTGGCTGCTGAAGCCACCGTTTGATGTGAATTGTTGTTGATTATTGTTGCTGTTTAAATAGGAGGAGGAGGAAGAGGGATTGTTGTTTTGTGATGTGGAGAAACCATTGGTGGAAAAGGAAGAGGTTGAGGTTTTTGATGAATGAGCCTTATCAGCTAGACACGGGCAAGCGTTGTCAATATTCTGCGTATGGAAGGGGGAAGAATTGGGATGGGGAGTTACGTTTTGTTTATTTACTTGGATATTTGTTTCGGTTTTTGTCACGGTCGTATTTTCTGTTTCGGGTTTTCTCTTCTGAAACTCATTGTTGCTCACGTACGTACTGGTAACCTTTTCGATAATCTTTTCTTTATTGACTTGGTTGAAAGGTTGTGGGCGTTGTCCTGTAAGAGTAGTCTTGTCATGTGACTCAATGTAGGATCCAGTCTGCGTTGGCACAAACTTTTGGGGAGTTTTATATGCTGTCGTTATAACTTTTTCAACGGTTATGGGTTTGAAGTTTTCATATTTATTACTATTAAAGTCAACAACCTTTTGAGATGGAACATAGGTATTGGTCGTGGTTATCTTTTGCTCAGTCTGGTGTTTTTGAGGTGGTAAATAGGTATTGGTGGTGGTTACCTTTTCGTTCTTCTGAGGTTTAGTGTAGGCATTGGTTATCGATACTTTTTCAACTACTTTCTGTTCATTCTGGGGTCTAGAGTACGTATTAGTTGTCGTTACTTTTTCAATTATCTTTTGCTCGGTCTGCGGTCTAGAGTACGTATTTGTTGTCGTTACCTTTTCCACTACTTGGGGTCTGGTGTAAGTGTTGGTATTGGTGTTTAAATTCGTATTGGTATTTTTATTCGTTTGGGTCGTCACAACTGTCTTTTCTTTATTCAAATCGATTTTATTATTACCATAATTTTGATTAGTTGTCGTCGTTGTGGTGAAGGTCGTATAAGGCTTGTCCTTCTCAATAGTGATATCCTGGGCCTGAAGATTTCCGGTGTTTGTGTGGGTGTATGTGTTTGTTGTTGTGATTTTTTGTTGTTGGTTTGGTTGTTGTGGTTTGGGAGAGGGGGAGGAAGAAGAAGGAGGAATAAATGTTAGTTTAGTATTGCCATATTTATCACTATAGTTATTAAAATTATTCTTATCGCTATTGATTGTGTTTGTGGAAGTGGAAGTAGTTGTTGTGGTGACCTTCTTTTGTGTATAGCCATTATTTTGTTGATAATTTGACACAAAAGACGTCTGCGTATTGGTATTCGTTGGTGGAACTCTATCTACTTGATATGAATAAGTGTTATTTAATTGAGTTATTTTACCATTTTTCGGATGAGGTGGCAAGTAGCCAGGAACATCCAAGTCAGACTCTCTTGGATCTTTAGGTATCTTTGGTGGTTCACGGCCATGGTTTGGTGGTCCTGGACGATCAGGTCCAGGAGGTCCAGGAGCAGGAGGACCGGGCGGACCAGGTGCAATGGGACCAGGAGGGCCGGGAGCAGTTGGTCCAGGGGGACCCTTTGGTCCAGGAGCCTTTGGTCCGGGTGGACCAGGGGGTCCTTTTGGCCCAGGAGCAGTAGGTCCAGGTGGGCCTGGAGGTCCATAGGGTCCCTTAGGTCCTGGTGCAGTTGGTCCGAGAGGTCCAGGAGGTCCTGGAGGTCCGGGGGGGCCAGGAGGTCCTAAAATATAGAAATAGGCAGAACATTTGTAAAATACATTTGAAGGAGAAACTTAGGCAATTTACCTTTTGGACCACCAGGGCCTTTTGGTCCACCAGGTCCTTTAGGGCCACCGGGTCCTTTACCACCGTTGCCTCCAAAACCGCCTTCACCGCCTTCGCCGCCAAATCCGCCACTAGGTCCTACGATGTGGACGTATGGTGGTGCTGGGGGGCCAGTTGGACCTTCAATATGAACATATTTTCCAGAATCATCATGATAATATTTACCATCTTGAGCTGCTGCAAGAAATCAATGACACCAACATTAGAAAATCTGTTTAAGTACATTAAGGCTTTCAAAAATAACTCACCATTATATCTACCATTATCATTATTAACATTCTTACCATTTGCTATATAAAATATTTGTATAAATTAAAAAAAAAAGAATTATGATTAGAATCATTTAAACAATGAATGGTGTTATTTGCTGGTTTTCTTGGTACTTGTCACTACGATAAGAACAGAGAATACATATAACTACTCTAGCTAATTGTAATATTTAACTATTTGGGAAGTACAATACATAAACAGATGTAACAAATTATACATATAGTACATACATAGATACATTGAAATTAGACTATAAAGCTTTAAGCTAAAAGCCCTTCACCATAAGCCAACCAAAAAACATAATTCGTTAAGTTAAAGCCTTAACGTCTACTCATACTTTCAGATGTACGAACTTTAAGGCAAAAAAAAAAAATGAAAAACTTTTGCTGTTCCACCAAATGTTGTTAGAACGTCAAATGAAACGTTGTTCATTTAACGCAGATGAAGCAAATGATTTTGGTAGAGCGAGTATGAGCGAGTTGATTGGATGCAAGTGTATAGTTGAGTGGGTGGGTGGGTGTATAAATGTTGCGGTGTCATTGAGTATGATTGTGAGAGTGCAAACCAATATCGAGTATTTTTTTATAATATATAGAGCATACAAATTATCTTGTATGGCTAGTATTTCTTTTCTCTCTTTTCAAGCTTTCTTTCTAGAAGACAAAGTCAAAGTTTAAAAGTAGTATGGAAAGAGAAAGATAGTAAGAATGTAAAATTGTGCTTGAGCAAAAAGTTGCAGTGCCTTGGAAAAAAAACAATCCCTAAGCTAAAGTTCGATATTCCTTTCATTCATTTGTAATATTTTCTCCTAAAGTGCTGTTACGATTGCGGTAATTTTTTCTCACTTTATTTCTAAGCCCTTGTGTCAATAAATTTCTGGAAAAAAATAAATTCTTAAAAAAATAATATAAAATAGATAATTATTAGCGCATGATGAATTCAGAAACTTAAAAATATTTTATATATTTAAAATAAAACGGTTTTGAGGTTACCACGATTAAATATTTAATTAAATGCTTATGTAAATCAAGGAGCTTGGATGCACACAAATATACATACGACTCGTTGCGATTGGATACGATACGTAAATGAAGAGAAAAAATATTTTTCGACATGGTTAAAGACATTCAACATTAATATGATCACTTCAATTATGATTACTGCAATCTTATGATTATTGAATATTATTGTAGTAATTATATGAAAGAGACCAAAATATGAATGAAAAGTTTTCTCCAAACATAATATAGTCAAACATATATTTTCCCTGGGTGTTCGTGTGTATGTGTTTTTTTTTTTTGTAATTGTTTATGTACGAGTATAAAGAATAGATATTGAGCATGTGCTTTTGAATTTAAAGAATTGTTATTTTGCATTTTTTATTTTTTTTGTAGTTTTTTTTTGCTCTGAATTGTTGTTAGTGCGGTGCAGTGGGGCGTTTTTTTTTTGTGAAATGCTTTGAAAAAAGAGGTGGGATAGATTGAAAAGAAGACTTCGTCCAGTATTTGATAAATGAATATTGATATATCGGGATCAATGTGTGGTAAGAATTGCTTTTTGCGCAAATTCATTTGAGCGGAATATACGTAAAGCCCTTAAAAAGTGGTATTTGTTGTATATGAGATCGATGATGCAATTTGTGCTCGCTGTCCAAGCTCCGTTTAAGTAAAAGTATTTGCTAACCTTCTGTGTATCCGATGACCCCAGGAAAACCTGACACAGAGACTTCCTCGTTAGAATTGTAACCTGATCCGCTGCCGACATTTGGATTTCCAGAGCTGCCATCACCTACATTTGATCCAGGTTTTCCTGGGGAACCAGGTCCGGGAGATCCATAGGAGCCGGGTCCAGTTGGTCCAGGAGGACCTGGTGGTCCAAATGGTCCTTTAGGACCATTAGGCCCATGTGCGGTAGGTCCGTGAGGGCCTGGAGGTCCGGGTGGTCCATTAGGTCCGGGTCTTCCATTGGGACCGGGAGGTCCGTTGAGACCGGGGGGGCCGTTAAGACCTGGAGGTCCATGGGAACCAAAGCCTCCGGGACCACCGAAACCTCCATTGCCTCCACTACCACCATAACCGCCATTACCTCCGTTACCACCGAATCCACCATGTCCTCCTTGGGCACCAACTATATGATCGTAAGGAACAGCACCATGGTTGTTTTGGACACTATTTTCATCTGAAACACAAACAAACTATGGACTAGCGCCAGTTCGTCGCATTGGCTACATTTTAGAATGGCTCACTTGGATAGTTTCCATTTCCACTGGGTCTCAATGCTGCAACTGAATGAAAAGAAGGCGACTGAACTCCGGGCGAACCTTCGTACGTATGACCTTTGCCGGTGTCAAAAAGACCGGTGCCGCCACTGACACGCTTATTATTGTTATCACCGTATCTATCAATCTTAGGACCTTTTTGGTCCGAACCCTTAACAACAATCTTAGGAAATTTGGAAAATCCGGTGGTAAATGATTCCTTTTCTTTGTTCTAGAATATATCATGTTGTCAGATTAAGTAAAATAATATATATTTTTTTTTATGGAAGAAACTGGTAGGTTTCGACATTTCAACGTACATCTTCGACGAAAATCAAAGGAATATCGGGGCGAACACCACCTTCAAATTTACCGCAACCAATAGGGAAATAAAGCTCGTTCCATTGCAAAAGTACACCATTATTCTTGCCAGATGCTGGATCGTCGGGGTTGGGAAAAGTTACTACAGGCTTTTGGGGTTCTACGGTGCGATAGCCGTGGTAATCGGCAACATAATGTGTGGCGCGCAAGGCATTGTAGGGATCGATGTGACCGTAACAGCCGTAGGTGACACCATCGGGACCACGTGTTTCGTGATGGAAGTTACCGGTCTTACCAATATCGTAACCATAACGGTAAGCGTCTTTACATTTGGGAATAATTAAATTTTGGGTTTTTGTTATGTAGTGGAAATTTCAAAAGATAACATTTTATTTTAACTGCTATAAAAAAAAACTGATGTCTCCTAATCTGAACTAAACTGAACGGAACTGAACTTTGTGCGACACAACCGAGGATGGACTAAGGAAATATTCGATTTTAAGTTTATGAAGCGGCAAGGAAACACTGCTCGCAAAGATGTTAAGGAAAGAACAAAGGAATTTAGAAGGTAAGGAAGAAGGAGTGGTGAAGAGGTTACTGCAGGAAGTTAGGAAATATTTTGGATGGGCGGTTATCGATGCCATACAATAACAGTTCGTATGTCCGAACGTCAGTCGGCTTCATGTCAAGCTCTCTAGTATTAAATAATTAGGTAAAGTAAGAAAGAGTAGTTTATTATTATTACTGAGATGGTGTGATTTCAAATTCACATACATACTGTATGTTTAAAGATTATTGTTTAATTTATTTGTTGATTTATTTAACACTGTTTCTTAGCTGTTATTGTTTGGAATTGTTTAATTATTTTTTGTTTTTTTTTTTTTTCGAAAAAGAAAATGGTAAGAGGGGGGATGAGTATGCGAAGCGGATTATGTACTACGAACTTCCACTAACATATACAATACATACAATTGAGTGTGTGAATTGATATTGTGGCTTGTTTGTTTGATTGACTGATTTTGTTTTATTGTTGTTTTTGAGAGGGAATATTTACAAGTCGATAGATAGTTTGAGACGAGTTCACTACAAGATGTACTGTTGATAACTGATTACTACTGCGTTGCATTTGGTTGGTTGGTAGATTGGCTGTTTGCTGGTGGTTTTCTGATTTTTGTTTTTATTATTTTAATTTAAGGTTTTAGTAGTGAAGCTACAGGTTATTTTAAAAATAAAGTAGGAGTTTGTTTACATTTATTTCGTTACTTTTATTCTTTTTAAATTTTTTGGCTTTTGGCATACTAAACACTACAATTTAGCTACAAAATGGATTAGGTATTTCACTTCGTCCAGATTAGATCAATATTAACGCTACGTTAAATAAAAATAATTGACATTTAATAAATGCTGCCATCTAGTTTTAACAAAATTCCTTAAATTTTTTTTTTTTCAAAATATGTTTTACTTAATTTTGTTTGTAATGATTTTTTTTTAATTAACAACATCTAACTACGAAGAAAAAGTATTAGTTAGGTTATAAATTAGTTTCGAGTTATCTTCAGATGAATTTCTAATATTTTTTAATAACGTACTAAGTACTAAAGGTTTTTTTTTAGTTTAATTTAGGAAAATCGAAAAGAAAATTAATGATATTTTTTTGGATAAAATAAATCATTTGTTTGAAAATTTTCAAGGTACAATAATTTCAAACGATATGCTTTATTATGAAATCCTTAATGTTTTTGATATGATGATTTGTTTTAAAACGAAAATAGTTTAAAATTTATAAAATGTGTAAAGAAAGAGTGGATAGTAGTCAACAATAGTAGTAAAAGAATAAAGAACTAAACAATATGTCAAAAAAAAAAAAAATTGGGGTTTTTCTAAATGGGAAACAGGATTATTTATAAATGAGTTTTTTTGTGATTTAAATAAACGATGGCTTTACAAAACATTTGCTTACTTGTGTCAAAATTCGACGAATAGTACTGATTGTTGGTAGTTTTTTTATCTTTAATATCCAGAATAAGACGACGGTTCTCTGCATCTAATTTAACAGAGAGCGCGCATTGCACTAAAATGCAAGCGACGGCCTGAAAAATAAGGGGAGGGAAAAAATAGATTAATGAAAAAATTAAAAACCATTTGCAATTAATAAAATACTTAATAATAAAATTATAATAATAATAATAGTCTTCTAGACTTTCAACTAATTTGCAGAAAAAAAATCAAGTGTCAAATTATTGATAATATCCTGATTTATTTCATACTAAACTCGAAAACAACTCAGTTTAGTTGTAACTAAGTGCAAGTTACACACTGTCGAACTTCAGTGACAGTCAAAACTTTTGTCAGTCAACAGACAATCGCAAATTTGTTTATGATTCACTGTTGACTAACGAAGTTTAGCTTTCACACTATCGACCGACAACCTAGAATTTGAGCATAACTTTCACTCATTATTGATAGTGTGTAACCCACTTTATAACTTGACCATACAGCTGCTAGTGATGAGTGGTAAATGTTTGATGATTTTAATTATCGCACTTACACAGCGTTGTAAACTATCAAGAATGATAGAATATAAGATAACGCCATGCCCATTATTTTCCCTAAGCGCCTTATCCATTATATAATTTTATTGTATGTATATGCTATTCGCCATATTATTGCCATATTTCCCTGTATTATGCAATTACAAACAGGTAAACAATACCTATAGGAAAAACATAAACAGCATTGTACAATGTTGCGAACACATTTCACTTGCTTGTCGCTGTGCAATAAAAATCAAAAGTCTTTTGATTGTTTCCAATAAATTGTGTCACGATAAATTGAACAATTATTTGGCAAGGGCATGGGCCGCTTTAGATGACGTGTTTTGTCCCTGGCAAGGGCTACCAAGTCTAAAAGTCCCAAAGATTCGCGAATTTATAAGAGATGGCAGCCCCGCAGTTAAACAACAACTATCTTTTTTGCAACATGAAATTATTAGTTAATAGGTGACGTCATTTGTCCAACAGGCGCAAAAGATTTCAACTTTGTTTGTGGGATGGTGTAATCTTTATTTTTAACATTCTTGGACAACAGTAATAAAAAACTGCAAAATTGCAACTGATTGAGTTTAGATCCAGATATTTCGAACTGAATTCATATGTACGTCTATCAACTTACTATTTTAACTGCCATCCTAATGTACTTTTGCTTTTAACAAAAATCTTCCTACGGTTTTTTCTTTATATACTAAATCTTGATGGCTGCTAATACAAAAAAAAAGTATGTGTCACTGAAATTGTATAACTTTTTATATTTCTTAGTTTATTTTTCGTACCCAGACTTTGCTGCATGTGTATTTGTGTTTAACAAAAGTCTGTGTGAAAGCTTGCATGTAAATTAAGAAAATAAACAAAAATTACCCTGCAATACTGAGGACTGTTACTCTAATTTTTAGTTTCAAGAGGTCTTTATCAGTTACTGAAGAATTTTAAAAGTAGTTAATCTTATGTATAAACAATTTTTGAAGTTGATTTTGAAGTATCTTATCGTCAAACGATTTTAATGAAAACATATATCGTTTAAAAGGTTTTTGTGTGTTGATATGCACAATATATGTTTTTTCTAAATTTTTGGAATTAAAGTGTTTAAAAAGCGTTTCAATTTATCTTGCAGACACGCGCAAAAGTATATGCCAAGTGGTCGAATTTCGGCACCGTATAAAATAAATGTTCACAAGCAGAATAAGCCCTCCATAGATTACTAAGGGTTAGTCCAGTAACTAGTTTATAAAAGTTACGTGGCGGTATAATATGTAAGCAGTCATTATTTGTTAGCCGGCAAGTATTTTTTTTTTTGGGAATTACACTTTTCGCTGCGGATGTTTGGGGATAATATATTATTATAAACAGGGAAACCAGAAATATGCTCTTAAAAACACGTTTTAGGCGCATTAAATATGGAGTAAAAACTTGAAAATATGCGCTGCAAATTGTTAAAAATATGCACGAAAATATTCAAAAATTGCTTAAATGAAACCAAAATATTCAATAATTTTAACAGTTCTATTATCTTTAGTATTAACATTAGAGTTTCTACGCGGGAAAGAATTCCCGGAAATCCCGGGACATTATTTTTAAATTATTCCCGGGAAATTGTTTCCGGGAATTTTCGGGAATTTCAAATAAAATTTTTTTGAAATCTTAATTTGTTTGCATCGTTAAAATCAAAAACGAGCAATAAAAATTTCATCTTTACTAAAAACTACCTACAAATCGATATTTTTCCTACTCCAATAAACATTTTTAAATGCTGATGAAATGTCTAAAAAGCTTCTTGAAGTAGAAAATGAAAATGTACACGATACACTATCACCATCTAAAAATTCTAAACAAATAATTAAATAAAAAAAGAATTGGACGTCTATTAAGTCACGGGGAACAGGCCAACAAATTTATAATCTTTGTATCATGCGCTTCTTACTATAAAACCAACGTCTGTAGAGAACGAGAGCACGTTTTCGGTAGCAGGTTATATACATATCAACAAGGATTAGAAATAGAATCTCTGATGAGCTTTTAAATGCTTTAATAATACTAAAAAAATTTTCTTAAAAGGAAATTAATTTAACCAAGTTGCTATTAATAACAACTACTAAATATTAATAAGTTTTAAACATTCGTTATCTCAAAAAAAATATATATACATAAGTATATATAAACATATATACATATATAATATGCATGTGCATATGGATGTAACAATTTATTTGGTTTTGTTTTGGTTTTCTGTGGAATTATTTAAGCTAATTTTTTAAGACTGTGGTATATGTTTATATTCTTTTAAAAAAGTAAAAACTTTTGTTTTTAACTCATTTAATGAAATCATTGTTTTATTCAAAAAATCCCGGGATTCCCGGAATAAGATTTTTTTTGTTTCTTTTCCCGGGAATAGAAAAAGACCGGGAAATTAGAAACCCTAATTAACATTCATATGAGATTTTTTGTCTTAAAGGGATTTTAGGGACGGCTGCTAAATTGTTTAGCATTTAAAAATAAGTTAAAGCTATTAATGTTAAATAATTTAAAACGAATTTAATTTGCAGTAAAATATTTTTTGGGGCGAATTTAATCTAAATACCAACATAATAAGATAATTAGATAATTTACGGACACAAAGAGTCTAATTTGGAATATGTAAAATTCTCCATATTTACAAAGAATTCGTCATTAGTACAATTTAAATAAATTTACCAAATTTGATCAAATTATCTACAAGATTGCAACTTGTACTTTGCGCACAAGTTTAACATGGACAGACAACCAGCCAGACGGACGGATGGACATCGTTAGATCACTTTAAAAAAAGATTCGGAGTTGATCGGAATAATTAAAGATTGGTCCAGATTTATACTTTGTCTTACAATGTTAGAGTAAAAATTAAATATAGATGGCGACATTGGAGAAAAATTGGAGTTTCGCAAAAAAATTTTTTTTATATGATGCTAAAGCTCTTGTGGTCATCTATAAATTAAATTAAAAATTTAACATGTATCAAAATATGCCTCAAAAAGGCAAAATATACGCTAAAAACTTGAAATGTGCTGCAAAAGGGGATTTTTTTTAGTAATTTATTCAAAAAAATTCTACAAAAGGTAAAATATCCGAAAATATGCACGAACAAATCGATGCCAAAAATTCCTAGAAAGCTCTAAAAAGGATAAATATATTGTTTCTGCCTTCATTGGCCGCACAAGGAAAAGCATGCAATTGCATATTTTTGGTTTTCCTGATTATAAATTTCACATGTATAATGACAAGACCGATTTGGTCAAGATATGGGTAAAAATTTTAGTTATTTTTGGTGCAAAACTTTTTCTTTTATCAAGAACTTGCTGAATTAGTTTTAGATGTGCTTTTTGTAAGAGCTTAACGGGTATTTTTTAAAATGGAAACAACCCAAACTCCCAACAAGTGATTATTATTAACTTTTTGTTGCATTACAAATAATTCAATGTTTATAATTTAACGAAAATAGCTACCCTCTTCAGAACTACTGGTTATACTGATATTCTTTCTTGTTGTTGTGTTGTTTAATTTCGGAAGTTCACCAAATACGAATTAAACGAAAAAAAACAAAAGAAATAAAAACCATAAAATAAAGACAAATAACCAATTAACGACATCTTATTTAGAGATTTAAATATTGCTTTTGTTTTATGTTTTTTTTTTCGACACTGAAATTTTTTCATTATGTGATTGTTGTTATGATTGTTGTTGCCAATGCAGCTTATTATTATGTTTCCAGTTATTCAGATCCGGTTCAAATAACGTTTCATCTTCTAAATGTCAAATGCATTTATTTAAAATCTGCTTTAATTTGTTTTAACAGATTGTTAATTATTTAAATGCTGTCTATTCATTTTTGGGATGGTATACTAAGTTAAAAAGTATTTTTGTTGTTTTTTTTTTCAAATATATAATTTGCATTTAAGTGAAGTTTATAGGTTCGTAATTTGCCACAAAATCCACGCACTTGCGTAAATGTCATTAAGTCATTGGCAGAAACACAGATACATCAAATTTTATTCAATCAGCCGACTATTTGCTGTGTAATGATTATGCAATAAATATAAAAAAGTTTTTTCTTCTTGGTATTGATTACATCAATAATTCAGTATTTTTTTTAGAAAATGTCAGTAGGAAATTAAAAGGCATACAAAGGAATTCTCCTAAATATTTCAAATGACAGAGTGCTGGTTTTGTCCTGCTGAGTTTTGACAAACGAGGGAAAAACTGAAAAATGCATCATGAGATTATCAAGAAGCGTAACCAACAGGTTTTCATTTACTACTTTTTTGTGAGAAAAAAACAATAATTTTTAAAATTTCAAGTTAAATGTAAATTTTATTTAAAATATGAATGTTTACCTTGAAATTGAATCTTGATATTTTTTTTTTTATTATTTTATAACCAAACTTTATTAAAGCTTAACAAAATGTTTTATGAACTTAAGAAAAACAAATTACCAAAAGACTATCAACATACAACAAATATCGTGCAAGTTGACAGCTATTGTTTAATTAATCAACTGTCAAAATTCTTTAAGAAAACAATGTTAACAGCTTCGGTTATACCTATGACACGATAACTTAATAAAGCAGAAAAATTGTTAATGTTTAACTAATACAAATATTTTTTTAAATGTCAAGTTTGAATGACTACTCTTTAGTTGTATAGTCAGCAACATAATTATGACAGCAATTGTTTCTTACGATTTTTTTTTCTTCGTTTTCTTTCTCTTCTTTTAGATTATTTGTCTTTTTGTTGGTTTTGTTTATTAATTTTTTTTTGTTGGTTAAGGGCGTATTAAATAAAAACTGTTGTTGTTGTTCTTGTTTGGTTGCAATTAAACCATAAATTGTATAAACTTATATTTATAAAGATTAATACAAATACTGAAATACAAGAGAGGTTAAGGTAAGTTTGTCAATAATTGGCTTTCCCTCCAGCTGTGTTTTGACAGGTTTTTATCATTTAATGTAGATGTCTAAGCGGAAGACAATCCCTGACAATCTGGCAATTGACCCTGAGACTTCGCTGTTTAGTAAAAAAGTGATGCAATTAATTTGCAAAATAATAAATTTATTGTATACACTAAGGAAAAGTAAACTAATTCTGTTTGAAACATGTCAGGTTTAGCTGAGTAGGTTTTCTTTAACTCTGTTTTGAAACTGCATGTACGTAATCAATATAAAATTATTGTGTGCCGTCAATGTTCTTGTTATTTACCTTTTACTCATCTAACATAATTCGGCTACAAAAACAAAAGAAAATGTAAGTCTGTACCCGATTCCATTTTCATTTCTCTTCTTTCCCAAAAATTTAAGACTTGACGAGTCAAACTTGATGCGTGTGAACCAGCACTTACTAATTGTCTTCTTGATAGATATTTTGTAATGGATAAAGTGTCAAAGTTTGATATGTAGTTTTATATTTTAAGGTTTATGTGTAAAATTTTGTACTACAAACCCCCAATTTTACCAAGTTTAGTTATTATTAACTATCAGTTATAGCTGTCCAAAGATATTGTTAACTGGAAGTTAAAGCAATAGTTAATTTTAACTGAACTTTAAGTGAAATTGGGAGTTAAAAGTTATAAATTATTATCAAAAGCCTTATTAGACATTAGTATGGCCCTATGATCACATAGAATCCTCTGAACATACTTCAAACTGGGTATAATGTAAAATCGGCCACCATGAACGTTCCCCTCACGTGTACAACTGACCAGGATTTTTTCTTAATGTTTTCATTTTGTCCTTAAATAATTCATAAATTTTCATAATTTCATCATGAATATGTTTAAAATGATCTTCTGATAACTTTAGAAAAGTATTTTTATCCATTTGTAATACTTTAAAGAAATTTAAATTTTCATATTATTTTTATTTATCATCTCTCATCTTAATCATCTCAAATGTAATGTGAACGTCTTTGATTAACTTAATCATTAGAAATCAATTTAAAATACATCGTTTGCTAGTTGTGCTGCCATTTTGTTTAATTGTTTACATCAGTTAGCCATATGGTAGCTTTGTTTTTCCGGACATGTTTTCCGAAATGTGTAAATCGTTCTGCAGAACACCCTCAGTAAAAAATTTTTACTCCGGACAAAAAAATTGATGAGTCCACCTTTAGAGTACCAATTGCACTTTGATTGACTTGCACATTTTTTATCTTTTCAATTTATGAATAAAACATTTTTAGTACTTCCCGGGAAAAAGGGCCATTGTGCACGTAATTAATTTATTACCCAGCTTGAAATCTTTAAAAATTTGTATTCTAATTGCAAATTAACTACTCCCTTAATAAACTCTGAACAATCTATTACAGAGCCAAATGATTCCCGCTTATTCTAAAATAAGCCCAGTTGAAAAAGGAGTGGAATAAAATGGGGAGGATGAGTAAAAATTAAGATAAACAATTTCTCTTCAAATATCGTTCTAACAAATCATGGTGTTAGGTCTCGTATTCGATGCTTTTTCGCATCCTTTGCAGCTGTCAAAAAAATTGCAGCTGCTTAGTTACATGTAGCAAGTTACATGCACAAAGACGTATGATGCTTTTACGTGTCGAATGCGACAAGCAGTTTTATTTTCTAATTGTTTAAGCTGCAAAAGTGCCGTTCGAACAAATCAGCTGATTTTGACAGATACAATATTATTATCACTTGCGGTGATGCCGCGTAAAAGGCGTTTCGTGTAACTTGATGCATAGAACGCCACTAAAGCTGTTTTCACCCATGCGTCAAACTCAATATAACTATTTTCGATCTGGGAGATCCGTCGACGCACGAAATTGGGAATTAATATCATTAAATTTCCTTTTGCAAAATAAAAATGGCAATGTGCTGTTTTTCTTACTAATGATAACAATTTCAGGTGTAAAATCGTTAACCGTAATTAAAGTTTTATATTCGAAATTATAATCGGAGCTATGTAGATATAACACAACAACAACAACATTTACTAAAATGAACAAAAAATTTTGTGAGTGTCCTGTTTGTTATTGGCATGTTGTCTGTCCATGGTAGAAAAATAGCAACGCTGGATTTCTAAACAAGAAAGAAGAAAGGAGTACTTTAACTGACGTGGTAGAACCGTGGTACTTTTTAAATAAAAAATTACTGAAGAAAGTACAATAGTATTGAATATTCCATCACTGACTCAGTAGAAATAAAATTCTATGACTTTTTAGCACCAGACAAACTGCTAATAATATTTCTCTAAACATTTAAAGAAACTAAAATGGGTCACGGGAATTTTGTACATAAAAAGGGAAAATAAATTTAAAGTGGGTGTCAGATTAATTACATACTCGAAATTTTTCTATAAATTACCATCAATCATCAAATATTTTATGACAAACCCAAAATTTTACACTAAAATTTTATAAAATCAAAATAAAACAATTTTTTATTTTTCTTCTAGTGTTATTCAAACGATTGCCAACACCTAAGGGCGAAAACAATACATTCTTAACATTTTGCCAAAAGAAAAAAAAAACTAATAAATTTAATTTGCTATTTGGTACATGTCAAATTGACAGGCTCAACAAATCACTACCTTAAGAGTAAAAAAATCATTAATCTACATACTACACAGTAATTGTTAACTTTGCTGGTACCACTTAAGAGAGTCGCTTACTAAAGCAGAGAGGGAAGCAGGCAGTCAGTCAGCCAGTCCGTCATTCAGCCGGTGATGTGAACGCCCCATTAATACTTATTACGTGGCTGAAGTTGAAAAAAATATCACGTTTTTTTTTTAATTTGATTCAACTGTTTTTTTCCCATAGGTCATTTGTATGATGTGTGTAAACAATTTGAATTGATTATGGCGTCCCCCTGAGCCCCTTTTTTGGATTACCCCTGTTTTGTGTTAATCACGTTATTAAGAACCAGTTAAAGAGTAAATAATAAATGTACACAAACTGTATCTAGCGTTTTTGGCTGTTTCACTGGGTACTTGTCGGCCTGTCTTTCATTTCAAACAGTCATTCTTCCAGTGTACTGATGATGTCTCGAGTAAAAAGTGTTACAAACATTATGCGTGCATATCAACTCAAAACGCGCACAAACATTCTCTTGGTAGAAGAAGAGTCTCATGACATTTTCTGAAAATGTATGTGCGCGCTTAAATTTGTGTGTGTGTCTGTGTGTTTTTGTGTTAACTAAAGAAACTGACATATTTTATTATTCATGTAAATTCGAAACTTAAGCTTTATTTGATAGATTTTCGCTTTTGAAATTCTACAGGTTGTCAGTTGCGCGCTTTTGAAATACAAACAGGCAGACAGACAGACAGACTGTAATCTGCATTTCCGAAATGCTAAATTATGTGTAAAAATAATTTTAAATATTTTTTAATTAAGGGGATTAAAGATTGAATTTACATTTACAATATTTTTTTGTTAAGAAAACATCATTGAGAAAAGTATTTGGACCATTTTGAAGGCAATTGAAAAATATAAGAAAAATATGCTGGGGTTTTTTTTTAATTTTTATTTTATTATCTACTTAAAAATTTTTCAAGAACTTTGTGTTTTTTTGCATTCACATCAAACGTTTGGTGATATATTTTGACAACATTTCGCCAATTGTTGTGAAATGTCGTAATGCGAAAGTTTTGAATGGCTGATCGTTAAATAAGTCTTGTTGATTTATAATAAAAATTATGATCTTAAACTTTTGCTTTCTAGTCACAAGTCGTTCCTGACACTTTTCCTTGAACTTACATAAACAATAAGTTCTACATTAGAGGAGTTCAGTGTTTGATGTAAACCGTCTTGCGAGAGTGCAAGCGCAAAATATGGTAGCTGTTGCTTGCATTCCAAAAACAAAATACGCATAATTGTAATTTTCACATCATTGCTTTTAAGCAATACAAAAACTGTATAACTTTGTCTGCTACGTGTATTGCGTTTGCATCCCTGATACTGGAGCAACTGACTTTTGTGATCAATAATTTAGAATCGTCAAAGCAAACTTAAGCTACGGTCACACTAATTAAATATTTGACATAATAAGCGTAACCCCTACTTTTGTTAATAGTTAGCGAGATTTAACATGGTCTTAATATCACAAAATAAACTAATTATACTGCTAGACATAGCAAAAAAGCAGTTTTTTGTAAGATGTGGTATATAAATCAAAATAAATATTGGAATTAAAGGAAATGATTATTTAGTTTGCTTGTTGGTCCTGCTTTTATCGTCAAATATTGGATAAGTGTGACCGTAGCTTTACTAATGATTCGATATTATTTTAATTAACACTGCTTCATAGAATTTTAAAAAAATGTTAACAATATAAGCAGACACCTTTTTCATAGAGCATACAGAGATAAAAAAGCGACGTAAGAAAAATACTCAATTCATTTTCAAGGGCAGCTTTCGAAGAAGTGATGTGCAATGTGTAAAAACAGGCCGCTAAATCAACACAAATCGCTTGATCAAAACAAAAATGCAAAAAGGGCATCTTTCGAAGAAAAAGAGAGAAGGATCACATAATATTTTCTGTCTTGTGCCGCTTCTGTCTGTTCTGTGACCTTTTTGTCAATTTGCAGGACCAATATTTGTGTATATCAGCTGTTGCCTGATTAACATCTGGAATTCAAAAGATTCTTAAAATTCCGCAGATTGTCAATGACAAAATTATTGCAATAACCAGCACTTCCACAATAATTTTTCTACTATTAGTGCTTTTTTGTTGCATTATCCTAGAAAGTTAAAGGCATAGAAAACGACTAAATCCGATAAAGAAAAAAAATTGCAAACTCAGCTTTCAAAAAAAAAAACAACTCTATTATTGTGTTCGTAAAGGGCCTAATAAACGACACAAGCAGTTTGAAAAGAAGAACAAAATGATTGTGTGAATACATATCGCTCCTTTATGGCAGCATAGTCATATCTCGAAAAAATATAAATTTGAACTTACTTAAGCAAAGTGTTCGTTCCTTCATACTTTCTTTATATGTTAAAAAAATCAGTATTAAATATCAAACTGAACCAAAGTTAACTGCATATAAAGGCATATTTTGAAAACTTTAATCGCATTTTGCCAAGTTCGATTTTTTCTTGTTTAGATATGACTATATTGCAATGAAAGGCCGAAAATTAAATATTTTTTCACAATCTTCGTATGTTAAGTAGTTTCCGAAATATTAAAGAAATAAGATCAACACATTCGGCTAATTCGGCGAAATTATGACATTTTGAATATGACATAACTTTTGAAAAAAATTAAAAAAATTTTTTTTTTTCATATATGTTCCTTATGGGATAAAATGAGCCTTCTCACTAAATTTCATTAAAATCGAAAGGGGTCGGGTCCAAATCTTAGTCGACTTGACATGGAATTACCCATATAATAAAAATTTCATTTAATGTTGGTAATATTGGCTTATTAAAATGTTTATGGGTTAGAATAATATGCACGAAACTTTAGATCAAAATCCTGAATTCCAAAATCCCGAATCGCTAACTAAATCTTCGCTGCATAAACGGCCTTCGGACTTTCCCCTTTAAGTGGAACTTAAATAATCCGTACTTAAATTAAGTTTGGAATGATTTTTTTTTTGTGTACTAAGCGATGTAAAAATCATTAGAAATATTAAATACAGCCGACATTGATTTTGGCTTGGTGGCAAAAATCAAATACAAATTATTTATAACAATAAGACAACAATAGTTATTTCATCAATTGTTAACAGTTTAAGATAACTTATGTAGAAGTAAGTGGTCAAAAATTATTTGGCTTGTGCTAAACTAGAAGTAACACAAGATTCATATCAGCTTTGTTTATCATAAATGTAAAAATTCGTTTTATTTGCAAAAAAAAAAAAAAAAAATAAATTTCTTAATTCTAGTTATAGATAAAAATCTCTTTAAATTAATTTATTTAAAAGTTGTTAATTTATTTATATAATCCATGAATCTTTAACAAACCATCATTTCTATTCTCTTAAGTTAAAAGAATTTCGTCTCGCCGAACAAAAAATCAAGTAAATAAATGAAAAGTTTTAAAATTGAAAAAAAAGCAAACTCATATACCAAAATTTGAAAACTTAACGAACTGGTTAAAAATGATTTAAAAATAAATAACTTGAAGTACAAGACTATTCGAAATGTTAAAATGTCATGTTACGAATTTAACTTTAAAATATGCCTACAAAAGTTTAATTTAAACTTTCAAACGAAGATAATGGATTATTTTACATATTTATGATTTTGGCCGAAAGACGAACAAGAACAGCAATTATAGTAGATAAATTATCATAACTTGTTTGGCATTTTTAATTTTTGACAATATCTTTGTACGTATGTATGTTAGTGTGTATTCTGGTTGTAATATTTCAAATAAAACAAACAATCAATGATATTGTAACTAAGAAATATATTTATTTATTTGTTTACATCAGTGTAAAAAAAAAAATATGAACTCACTTGGCCATCATTTTATGCACTTATTAATTCATCTCTAAATATTTTAATTGGATCTTTGGCTGCCTTACTGACCTACCAAACAGTTTAATGGCTGACTGGTTCTCTGACTACTTGACTACCTTTGCATTTGTCTGCGCCTTTTTGGAGAAGGTCAACCAGACAACATTATCATTAATTCATTTCGTCTATTTTGGAATTTTGTGATGCTTTTATAAGGCTAAAATATTCTTGTCATTTGTTTTTTTTTTTAAATTTAACAGTTTATTTAGAATCTCATGAATTTATGAGGTCAGGGCCAAAAATTCAAGAAAATGTATTTGGTCAGGTTAGGTGCTTGTATTAGGGATGTCACCGATCGAAGCGGATATATCTGCGATACTGTAGGTTTGCCAAAAAATGGGTATCGGCGATGTTATCGAAGTTACTTTTTTAGAGTTTTTTTTTTTAGAACAAACAATTAATTTTCGAAGCTTATTTTTGCATAATGAATAACAGAAAATAAGCAGAGAGCATAAAATCAAAACCGAATCATAATCGTTTCTTTTAATTTTTTAGCTGAAGGGTCCACATCACGCGTTTTCACCTTCAGGCTTGTTTAAGTAGTTTTCATACCTTACTTGCGTGCTTCGTGTTAAGTTACATGCAAAAGTAAAAATAAAATTTTATTTTCAAAATCAGCTGATTGATCAACATACTTTTCGCCTCCAGCGCCTCATGGTATCCTACGCATTTGTGCATGTAACTTGCTACGTAACGCAAATCAGATGCGAAAAAGCGTGAAGTGCTGCATTTGAAATTTTTAAATTGTACTAAAAATGTCATTGGAGTACTTCAGTATTTTTGCAATGCTAATAGTACTGAAAAAGTACAATTGAACCGACTTTATCATCCCTGTTATTTTGTATATTTTTGGTGTCACAGTGTGGGATTAGCAACAGATTTTGCAGACATTTTTTTCGGATAGAATTCTTTCAATTCAAAAATATTTTATTGCATTTCACCAAATGTTATTGGAATTGGTTATTATTGCCCATGGCTCCAATAGAAATACTTGTCTCGAAAATTACTTTTAATGTCATAATTTAATTTAAGCGTTGGTACCAATAAAAAAAATTTGGCACAAATAACAATAACTTTTTTCTGGTGGGGCAAGGATCCCAAATAGCGTACATTCGAGAAATTTTGTCTGCAAATACTGTGCTGTTGGGTATCATATGTAAAATATAAAACGTCCTCAAAAAAGTCTCACTTTTATTCAGAGGGAAATTATCTTCCAAATACAATGAGATTTGGCTGCATTTTTTTTTTTTTTTAATTTAGTAAGAAAGGGTGACTCAGTTTTTAAGCTTCAAGCTTAAACCAGTTTCAAGTATCTGTTATTTTTAATTTTTTTTTTTGGGAATTTACGCAGCGTTAATTTTTGTTTTTGGACATGCCGTTTTGAAGGTCTGTTTTTTTTTTTTTTTGTTACAAACTGTGTAAATGTTTCTTTTAGAGAGCAAAACTGAACTTGAAATGACAATGTGTATTTATGGTCATTTTCTTGCTGTTATATTGAAACTTTTGTTAGTCCTCTGCATCTGATTTTTTATAGATATTAAAATTTTGCATGTGGCTTTTTCTTGTAGTTTTATTTACATGTATTTTGAAAATTTTTGTTATCATAGGGATTCATTTAATTTTTTTTTTTTGCGAAAACTTAAGAAATATGTTGTACGCAGTTTCAAAATTTCATTACATTATGATTTTGTAATTAAATCCCTGCTGTTAGCAAAACTTGCTGTGTAGAAATTGAAACTTGTCTCTCATGAAAAATGGCCTTAAATAACACGATCAATTACTTTTAATAGAAACATTACTTGTAAGAGGGAGCAAGCTAATGCTGCCTGCATGACAGGTTACTAAATATTTTATAAGCAGAGAAAACACAGCTTATAGGCTTCTGGAAAATCCACAGATTATTTTTTTGCAAATTCATTATTATTTTCAGAATTTCGTGTGGATTTGTTCAGTTTTTAATCCAGATATATTTGAAGTACATCTGGACTTTTAAGTTTAGCTTGCATTGAGCAATCAAATTTGACGTTTGCCGCAAAAAATATTGCTGCGTGGAGACCTGGGTAAAATAACCATTTTGTTCTCTCTCTCAATAGCTTGGTCAGTAGGAGAATAAGCTATTCATCAGGAATTTTGAATACAAAAGGAGAAAAAGTATTAGCTCTCTTTTAAAAAAATCTTGTTTATTAAGGCCTGGAACAGAATAAAGAAGTTGTAGTAGTAGCTGAAACTGACGAATGCTTTGTAGCGCGACAAAGTTCAAAAATTTGAATTTTGTACTTCAACTTCAACTGCAACGATTACTACAAGTACGTATTCTGTTGAAAGTTCTTTTAAACTTACGTTTTTAACTTTTGACAGCTTGCAGCGCTATTCGTAACGTTGTACTACAGCGACTATTCTGTTCCCCACTTATATCTTGTGAATTAAAGCGAGATCTTAAAAAAAATATGCTAAGCGAAAGCAAAATTCAAAGCAAATTATAAATTTTGTGGAAAATTCCATTGCACACATGTTTTTTTAATTTAAAAATTCACCTTGGTCGAATGTAAGCTAAATTTAAAATAATATAATAATCTATGGGAATATATTACTGAAAAACAATTTCTTTATTTTACATTTCATTAAACTTAATGTAAACCGAGTGACTGAAATCTGCTAATTTTTAGTTGTACTACGACATTTAATTACTATTGACAACCAGCTGAAATTTGACTGAAGGATTAAATTCAATAATTCATTGTATAATCAGAAAATCATAAATTTTAATTACATTTTAATTATTCTTCTTTATTAGTAATTGAGCTTAAGGATACTTTTATTTCAAATAGTTCGTTTAAATAAAAGTGACCTTAAGCTTAATTATTAATAAAGAAGAAGAATATTTAAAAAAAAGGTCGAAGAAATTAGAATAATATTATTTACATTTTAATTACATACTAAACGCAATTTCTTTCATACATTATCGCTACTTGCAGCATTGCATTACACCAATTTATAAACTAATTTCTCGCAATTTACACAGTAATTTGCATGTGCACGTGCCTCAGTTGGCTAAGATAATATTCGGCACAAAGAACTCTTGGGCCAGTTTTCACAACTTATCGATAGCTAAAAGTAGCATAAAATGTTTTCCATTATTAGAACCTTCCTTAAACTTCTTGCTCTTTCACGTTAAAGTAAAGTTGTAATACCGGAACACTTTTTGTACGGCCGATACAATATGTACTACCTTTAGATATAGACAAGTTGTGACAACCGGCCTTATTCAATTATACGATAATTTTTTTCCGGATCCATGATTCGGAAATGTTTCTTTATATGCTGTGGGTTCGGGTATCAAATGGTCGGGCTTGACAGACTTTACTTTTATACTTTTCTTTATTTTTATGTTTCAGAAAATATTTAAAATTTATTAAAACGTCGTATTAAAAAATGAACCAATAAAGCTGGCCACACACTAGTGATTTGTGATTGTGATTTGTGCGTGCTCGACGTCTTGTAATTTACAAATCCTACAAATCGCAAGTATATAATTGAAAATGTTCAATTTCTTGTGATTTATTCGATGTGTTAGTGGTTTTATGAGCGAACATTTTAAAATTTCTTCATTCTAGTGTGCAACAAAAAGTCGAATTGTAGCTCAAATGCATTTAAGCATACAAAAATTTGTTTTATTCTTTGTCGATTTTCTTCTTTATTTTAATTTCTTTTTATGTTGTGTACACAAATAAATTTACAAAAGTTCAATTGCAGCATCCGCTTCATAATTCATGTTGTCTTTTTGAAGTTTAATGTTATTGTGATTTGTTCGTCGTGTGTGGAGAAATGGTACGCTAACAAGTCACACGCACAAATCAATAGATTAAAGCAAAAATTTAAAATAAACGGCACTAGCTTTAAAATTTTTGCAAATTTATGAAATATTTTTTCTATGAATTAATTTTTTTTTATTAGTGAATTTTTTTTTTTACATAAAATATTTCTTGCCAATTTTATTTTTTTTAATTACCGCAATAAAATGAGGCCTCGAAGATGATTTTGGTCATGATAATACAATTTTAAAAAATAAACATAAAACTGCTTATTTTTGTTTTTCGTTGTCATTTTTATGATTGTTTTCGTAACTTAACCATCGAATTTATATCCGCTTTGAAAGATCATAAAAAATATTTTTTATTTTAAATGACTTTATTTAAAACAATCCATAAAACCAGATACGTCAATGAAGCAGAAAATATATTTAATCAGTTAAGTAGCAGGTTTAACAAAAAAAATATAAAGACAAAATAAAATTTCTTAATTAGAAAACTAGATTTTTTTTCTAAAAATACTTATTCGATCAGCTTGCTTTAACATAAATCTATGCAAACGTAGACATTTCGAAGGAGCTGATGTCATCTTCTTTAAAAAGTACAAGACAAACTCTAACCTTTTCTAAACTATTTAATTTTTCCACAATCGAAAAAAAACTGCGTCTTTTTACAACTTCTTAATTAAGTAATAAATATTAAAAAGAACATTATAAATTTACAAAGAGTTTAAGGTTAATTTGAGATACATCCGTTTCAAATTTTAAAGAAATCTTGAAGAAAATTTATGATAAAATTATGTTTATTACGGCAATAAATTCTTCAAAACAAAAGAAAAAATGAAGATGTTGTTGAACTTTCTGCCCACCTTCTTGCTAAAACAGTTAAAGTGCTAATTTGCTCGCAAGAATTTTTACGTACTATAAAGTATTTCTTAAAGTGGGGTACACACTAACGATCATGAGAGTCAGTTTTGCTTAAGTATTCGCTTGCTCGATAGTGTGGCCGCTAATTTTCACCATTCAACCGCAATTTTTTTATGGTTAAATGTAGACAAGTAAAATTTGTAGCTGTCACTCAAGTTCGATAGTGTATACCCCACTTAAATATCTTGTATTTCGTTTTGGTTTTTGATTTTTTTTCCTTCTCATTTACACAAAATTGTCACAATCGCGATCGTGTTAGTTGTTGTTGCTTTGTTATATTTCGAAATCATCTTCATTAAATTCATGATGTTCCAAACCTTTTTCTCATCGTGTTTATTTGGTATTCTCATCAAATATTATGTATGTTCATTGTAAAAAAAAACAAAAACAGTGAGCAATTGTTAATTCTAACTGTTTTTTGCTTTCAAATCTATTTCAAATCAGATCATTAAAGTTCTGCAAACTACTCATTAAATAGTCATTTATTGGCTGAAAAAATATGCGTGTGGTTTCATGATTAACGTGTAAGATTTCCGACAAATGGTAAAATTAAAATGTCCAATATGGTTAGAAAAACAAAATTTAGAGTTAATAGAGGTTGCTAAGGGGTTTAAAAAAAATTGTCATTAGTCATTTTGTTTTTAAATTAAATATTCAATATTTGGTTTTTAAATCACTGTTCAAAAGTAAATAAATTTGAATTTTTAATTCCAAGGATGGATTTCTGGAATTTCCCAAAGGCCTTTGGACTGTTAATTTAAATAAAAAAGCTTCGCATGCGTTTATAATTAAATCAGTTAAAATTATACAAAATAATAAATCTTTGATACGCAGTTTTACTGAAAACATGTTTATTTTCTCATGCTGAATATGACCAAATAAGCAGAAAAAAATTTTCCAAACCATTTCACCAATTGAAGCATTAATCAAAAATAAAATCAGTTTTAATTAAAAATATAATTAAGTGACTTAAATGTTATACCTATCAAGTGAATTAAACGTTTAATTGATACTATCAATTTGCTTACTGGTGCAAACTGATTTAAATTTTTAGTTAATATCACAAATTTTTTAATTAAAATCAATTTCTATTTTTTTTTTGCTGCGTTCAGGCCAAAGTCGAAAGGTTTGTCAGAAGGTCGTTACTTTTTCCTATTTTGGTAACTGATGTGATCACCTGACTTTCAAAATAATATTAAAACTTAAGAAAACTTTCTAATAATCACTCAATCACAAAAAAGGATAAAATCAGCAAAATGTCATGCAAATTGCAATCAGCACTAATGCACTTCTTTTATACCCATAACTGTTTAAGTTCAAACTAGTTTCTTTTGTCATGCTTATTTTTGAGCAATTATGAGTGAAAATATAAAGTTATGTACATCATGAGGTTCATATTTATCAAAAGATCCTAAAACGTCACCAAAATGTCATCAATAACACAGAAATAGCACTACGATATTTTTCCTTCATACACAATGGAGTTCTATTTAAAAGCTGTTTATTTTATTCTGCTGTCAAAGCGTAAGACATTAAAAAAACGTGAAATCAGGGGTCAAATTACGGCATTCGATATCGATCGAAAATACAATACAATTTAAATGGGGATATCGATTCATATCGAATGCCGTAATTTGGCCCCAAGCTTTTCCTATTCACAACCAGGGTTGTCAGATGTGGCGATTTCTCGGCAAACGTGGCGATTTTCAAACTTGTCTGGTACGGTGTGTACGGTTTTTTTTTGAATCAAGTACAGAAAGAAAAATAAAAAGAAAAGAAGAAGCAAAATATTTAAATTATCCATATTCAATCCCGATTTTCGTTTTTGAAATAATCCGAAAATGAGATTGATTTAAGTAAAACTTGAATCAATCTCAAAATGCGCTTGATTCAAGTATTATAAAGTTGAAAGAAAAAATTATTATGATTGATTTACACCATGCCCGATATGGTTTTAACTTTAGAAATCTTATGTACATACATGTTTAACCAAAAATATAAACTAAATGAGAAGCAAAAGTTCAAATTTACTTTTTAATCCTTCGTGGTACACATGAGTTTGGCCAGACCTTTTTTAAAATGTGTATAGAAAATCACAAGATGCGTAAGCCGGATTGTTAAACACAACGAAAAGTTTAATCTTTTTTTTACTTGATTTAAGAATTTTATACTTATTTCAAGAAATTCCGGGATTGATTTTCGAAAGTAATCCCATTTAGGATTGTTTTGAGTACGTTTTAGTGTTATTCGTACTTGAATTTTTGAGTACGAATCGTACTTAAAGTAATCATAAAAAACTTGATTTACCTCGGCTGTTTTTCTTTCTGAGTACATCTAGATTAATGAAATCAATAGTAAGCCTACATTTGATTCCAGAATTAACTATAGTTCTAAAATTCTTCTTTAGAAAATAAAATTAAAAATTAAACTCTAAATTTGGCATAATTTCTTTTTTTTTTTTTGTTTAATAATAAAACAATATTATGTCATCAAGATCTGCCGAAAATAAAAGACTTTTTTGGTTAATTTAATTTCTTTAGGAATTTTGCTTTTATTTTAAAAGGGAAACCACAAACAACTTAATTTTTTATTTACACAAAAGATTTTTAAAATAAAAAAAAAAAAAAATTATAATTTGCATAACTGTGACTTTGTGTGATAGAAACGTGTTAGATATTTTTGTGTGCTCGAATTTATAAAAATAGCACTTAGTAAAATTGTCGAATAAAGGAAGGCGTTAGTTTTGCAAAATAAAAGCTTAAGCTTCTTCTTCTCTTTAAAAAAAAAATGTAGCAAGTTTTTTATTTATTTAAATAAAAATATAATAAATAAAAATGAAGGTAAAAACAACAACAACAACGTATTGCCTCATCAATAACGTGAAATTTGGAGGGTGGGATTTTTAACGTAAGTTGGCAAATTTTGATATTTCTTTTGCTACTTTTGATTAAATTTATTAAAAAATATTTAAAGTAAATTCATTTTGGAAAGAAATAGATTTTTAATCGTTACTACCACGAAATTCCTGTGTATTAGCCAAATAATTTTTAAGACAGTTTTATTAACAGTGATTTTTAAGAACATATAGAAAACTAAAATATTCGGACATGTTGTTTTGAAAATAGAAATCGAATAAAATCGAAATCAAGGGAAATTTTCAACTAAATTTGTTTAAAAACCACCGTAGTTCTTCATGATGTTTAGAGTAATTCTAATAAAAACAAGTGGTACTTAAAGTATGACGTATGTTTATAAAACGGAATATTTTAATGCACCTTTAAAACAGAATCGTTTTGGAAATTTCCAGAACATGGCTGATTATTTCTTAATTTCATTTAATTTCATATTTTGAAATTAAGCAAGTTTCTTCATAAACTTTGAATTTTAGTAATATCTTGCAACTGATGAAAAGTCAGCAAGACAAAGAAAGCATTAAAAATATTACTGTCAGCACGTTTACTGCTAATTTAATTAAAAGCAGCATATTTCGTCAAATGTATAAGGTAGACATTAGACAAACATTTCATTAAATATAAGCAGGCAGTATGTTAAATACATATAAAGAATATGTCGTAGGCTTTTTATAAATAACAACCGCTTTATTTTGTCCTATTGACATTTAAGAATACGTGTAAGAGAGGCATTAGTTTGTTTTAGCTGAGAGCAAGGCACATTCCTAAGGAAAGTGCATTAGATATAGCAAAGCATATTCATAATTCCAAATTGTAAAAAGTGGTTTTTATTTCGTTTGTATGAGCCCAAAAATGTACTTGTGTGCGTTAAATGTTCTTTATTTTATATGCCGACAATTTTGACAATTTGGAATTTTCTATAGACACAAACAATTTGGAGAGGAACGAGTTGACCTTGTTAAATGTGCCTTGAACTGAGATAAAACTTTAGCTAAATTCACAAGTATTTAAGATAATTTTTAGTGGAAATGCTTTAATTGTTTTGATAAAATTCATCAGAATGGCTGGAATTACCGCAGCGTTAAGAGTGAGTCAACATCCTTTTTTACAATAAATTGATAACCATCAAAAATTTATCAAAATGAATGTCAAAAAGGTAATTGATTTCCATTAAACTGTGATCATAGGCACCAAAAGTTAAGATGATTCTTAAGAGAACAGGTTAACTGCAGTTAAAAGAAGTGTTTAGTTATCGCTGATGTTGACTCACTTGTGACGCTGTGTGTATAACAGGACATAAAAGTCAACCGAGTTTAAAATGTCATAGCATTTTTATTGCTATTAACTTTTTTCTTACGATCCAACTATAATATGCTTAAGTTGGCTTAAGCAACTGTGCGACTACTTGTAAATCATATGTGTCAATCCACCAACTTTTTGTTAAGTTTTATGAATTTGTCACTTGCTTCAGTAAAGTGCGAAAATGGGCGCACTTTCCGTACGGAATCAAATATTTTTTGATTTTGTTTTTGTGTTTTTAAATGCATTTGAGAGGCTTTTTGTTAATTTTTGACAGAATCTTAAGCAAGCTTATGCATTTTATAGTTGGGCCTTTAGTTTGCTGATTTGACTCGCTGACATTTCACTAGACGTATGTATAAGAACGTTAGAAGCACTATCGTTAAAGTTAATTTCTTATATTCGGTCGTCAATTTTTTATCCCGAAAGCTTTAAGCTGAATTCATGCGAAAGTTTGTTAGTAAGAAATGTCAGTGCGACATAGTGAACGGTTCGTCAGCAGTAACAAAATTTCGTAGATTTTTTTAATGATGTCAACAATTTGGTTATTTTGTGTTACCAACATTGACTGCCTGGCCCATAATGTCGACAAGAACATTTCTTTCGTATTATGTTTTTTATTGCGGTCAGTTCACTTACACATTTAATTAGAGTTATTTTAAACACCGTGGGGCAAAGCCAAGACAGCATGTACTCACGACAATCTTAATCAAGGTATATCATTGAATCTCTTTTATAGCGACTTACACAGCATTGTAAAGGAGATTTCAAAGTCTTAGCAAACTGCGTTTGTGACAGCGAAAATTTAGTATAGAATTCGAAAATTTTTCAATGATTGGAATGTGTATTTAAATGAAATAATTAACTCCAAAATTTAATGGTCATTTATTACAATTATAATTCCAGTTTATTAGTGCATTTTTCTGGTCTCAGCATTTCAATATCTACATATTTGTATTTAAACGAATATCAACCAAATCAATATTTTAGATAATTTTTAATATTTCAAAGTATGGTCATTCATTATCACCTTTTTCTAACGTTTACAATAACAAAAGGCAAAAACCTTGAAAATAAATATTTTTTCAAATGTCTTTAAATAAATAATAAATGCGTGATTAACTTGAACTACTCAAAGAGTGTATTTTGCAAAAAGCAAATTTAACATTAAAAGAATGAGTTAAAAAATCAATCATTAATTTTATTTAAAATGTTAAATCTTAACTGAAAACTATAATTTGAAAAATTGTTTTTTATAGTGTCTACTTTCTAGCAAGACCGTCATTTTACGGAGTTTTTGTAAAACAGAAATATTATTATATTTTCTAAACAATGATTTTTTTTTTTTTCATTAAGAATTTACAATGTATTCATTTTGACTTTTATTAGTTTTGAACAAACAGGTGTGTTTATTTTTTAACATGAATTTAAGTAATGCATTCTTTGGTAATGAAATTGTATTTTTTTTGAAGAAGTGTTATTATCCAAATTATTTTTGGGAATAATGGGCTAGATTCAAAATTTTTATTCTTTGACAAATGCACTGAAATTTATTGTTAAGGGAAAGCTAATTAGTTTCTATGCGCATTTTACCGGTTGCTTCAGAAAGCGTTTTTCTAAACAGTTTGAAAAATTAAGACTGTTAACCGAATGAGAATTTTAAATGTTTAATTTTTACTTAAAAACGATATCAAAGCATATATAAAACTCCAACAATAAACCATTAAGAAGTGTAATTTTTTGTTTTACAATATTTTGACAGCGTCATATCGAATTAATGTTCTTTAGATTAAAAATTTTAGATGTACTTATGCATATCTATACATATTCTTATAAATTTCAAATGCTTTTTTTATTGGACCGCAAAGCTAAAAGTCCTTTAGGCGAAAGAATTTAAAGCAAACATAATTTTTATTATTTTTCAAGATCGATCTTATCGAATCCTGCTGCCTCCTGTTAAACAAAAACAAATTGCAGTGTTAGCAAAAAGCCTCAGATTCAGCTAAGTAATTTGAAAGAGAAAATTACATCTTCGATGCGCTTTTATTCGATTAATTTCGTATTTTGTAAGTTCTTAAATAAAATGTTGTTCCTATAAAATCCTAAAACTTCAAAAGTAGCCTCCCTGCACGTAATAATTTAATCAAAATGGATCAGGTACATTTTGATTAAATGGACTACTCCCTGGACTGGTTCAATGTAATGCAAGCATGGACCATGTCATGGTTAAAAAGTGTTGTAGTGAGACGACATGTCTTCGTTTTTAACGACATGTTTTCGTTTTTAAACGAAGTTAAAACTTATCCTCTTTTGTAATCCAAAGCTGGGTGGTATGGTACTGCCCAAGGACATCGTAATGTTTAATAGACCACTTTTTCCATACTTTTGGGTTACTTTTGGACTAGTCCTTAGTGGGCTACATTTTACACGCATGTGTTGGACTAGTCCTATTATTTGCAGGGCTAACAGTTTTTACCTTTTCTATTTTAACACCCACACCACCCAATAGTGAAGAGGGTATTATGCGTTTGTGCTGATGTGTTTAACTCAAAACAATATTGGTATACCGATCGAGATAGAATCTAAATCGGTTGTTTATTTAAGTCTAGTGCGCAAATTACAGGTCGCAATTTTGAAGATAATTAAATGAAATTTGGGTCATAAGTTATTGTCACAAGCACCAAGGCTATTAAAAATGGCGAAACTTGACCCCATATTTCAGATAGCCCCCATGAAATCATTTTTCCGTTATGTTCTCATTATGTTGGCATTTGCAGGGTGACTTAAATAAGACCTAACAATTTAAAAATTTATAATGAATTCATGCTTTGACGCGGTGAAAATACCGTTTATATTTTAATTCAAGATCCAGCTCCCACAGCCTTCACAGAAAAAACTCTCGCTAATTTTTTTTCAATTAAACCATTTATCAAAAAAAAAAAACAAGTTTTAATTAGAAAATTTATCAAGTGAATTAAAGGGTTACTTATATCAACAACATAACTGCAGCAAATGTTGTTAATATACAAAAAATATTAAATTGACGGCCAATTTGACCAAGTTCGTTAGAATTAACTATCAGTTAATGCTGTCAAAACATATTGTAAACTGGAAGTTAAAGTAAACGTAAATTTTAACTCAACTTGGTTAAATTGGAAGTGATACTATTAATTTGTTAACTAATTCAAATTTAATAATTTTTTTAATTAATATTGCAAATTTTGTAATTGAAATCAATTTTTATTTTTTTCTGCGTTCATGATTAAGAGTTTGGTCAGCCGTTTTGAAAAACGGTTTTAAGTAATCGACTGTCCTGGAAGATTTACTCATCGAAATATTTGCAATGAAGGCAAATGTGCGTCAGAGTTCCTCCCGGGGGTTTGTAGGGTTTATCTTAAGGAATTTCTAGTGTTACATTTTACGAGGAGTCTGGCCAAAACTTGGTTTTGGACAAAATCTTAAATTCACAGATCTCAGAAGATCTCTCAACCAGAGTCAGTTGTCCCTGACACTTGGTTGAAGTCTCCGTTAGTATACTTCTTGCGAGAAATGCTTTCTGTCATTCAGGAAGATTGTCTTTGCGGAAGTTTCGCTTTTCCGTTGGACAACTTTCTTTGGGACATCACGTGGTAGTTTTGGCTTACTAACCAAAGTCACGGGAAAGTATATTCAGAAAATCCCTCTAAAGTGTAGATAACCCCCTGTGTTAAATTTCGTCTTGAGAGAAATTCATGTCTAGGAAGTGTTGCTACTCAACAAATGCTTCTATCATGTTTCCAAGAGCAGCAGTGATTATTAAGGTCCAGCTCCTTAACAAGGGGCAAGAGTATAATCTTGCCGGATCATGCACTTAAATTTGTGCTTGGGTGTATTGGTTGCGGTACCGCAGGAACACCAAAAACGACTACACTATGTCTTGTTTGGGCCGTGCTGAAGATTAAAACTATCCCAATTTGTTTACACCTAAATCATCTTACGAAATTTGATCAAAATCGGTCCACATATCACCATAGCTTCAATACAAATACCACTTCCGAAAATGGCTTTTAATTCCATACATTTCTTATACAAATTGGTACATTGATAAAAATAAATTTGAAGACGATAACTTCTAGAGCAGCTACTATGTCAAGTCAAAAGTCTTGGAGGTCCAGAATTAACCATACATAGAAAAAATAAGAATTGATTACAATTACAAAATTTGTGATATTAATTAAAAAATTAATTAAAATGGCACAAGCATCAATTAAACGTTTAATTCACTTGATTAAAGGTTTAATTAACTTTATTAAACGTTTAATTAACTTTATTAAACGTTTAAATAACCTAATTAAATTTTTAATTTAAACTGATTTTATTTTTGATTAATGCTTAAATTGGTGAACAATTTTGGAGAATTTTTTCTGTCATCCTCCCTACATTCATTTTAAGACAAAAAAAAACTCATATAGATGAAGATAGCGATATAATATTCGACACAAGCATCTGTGAAATTAGTTAATATGGATTAAATTCTCTAATAGCTCTGTTAAAAAAAAAATACAAAAAGAAAAAAGTTGCATTAACATTGAGTATTTAACCGACTGCGCGCCCATCTTTATTAGAAACATATAAATTTTAAAAATACACATGTCTACAAATACAGACACAGATACAGAGATGCTCAGCATACACACGTAATTTGATTATTTGTTTACATTTTATTTTATTATTATTGTTTTTTTTTTCTATTTTAAATTTAAATCTATAGATACTTTTTTGTGTTTATGGAACCGGACTTTAACAAAAAAAAAAAAAAAAAATTGTTAAATATTTTAAAATATGAATTATTTTTGAATGACTATTTTGGAAATAAAGTACTGTTGTGATGGTCAAATAATAATAAAATCATTAAGAAAAAAAAAGATATTGTATTAATTTGTTTACAATTATTGCAAAAAAGAAGTGAAAGTCCCTCCACGGTTTAAACTATATAAAAAATAATAATAACTGTTAAAAAAAAAAAAAAAAAAAAAACACCCATTTAAATTATTATTGCATAATGTCAGAAAATCGCCTTGATCTTAAGTACTACTCCGACAAAATCTCAAGTCATTTTACTGAAATTAGCAAAAACGACATATTGAAACTGAAATTTGAATAAGTAAATGACATTTGAAAAATGGTAAGAAAGTATGGTCGGTCAAGCCCGACTATATAATACCCTACACCACAGAACTTAAAAACAATGTTTCGAGAAAGTACCCTCATAAGGACCCATGTGCAATCATGGACCTATCAGAATAAAATTATGCTATCAGATTTAATTTCATTAAAAAGTTCTTTGTGCGGAATATTATTAAGATATCTTCATCTATATGAGATTTGTTTGCCTTTAAGGTATTTAAACAAGGGGATTTACGTAGAACCTACGGTTAATCTTGTAAAAGTCGCCAATTTTTTATGTCAATACCAACATATATGAGAAGTTTATGCCCAGCGGTAACTAGAATGAGTAAAAAGGCCTTAAATAAGGCTTTCTTTAGCAGAGACAAGCCCTACTCGCCACATTCCATACTATTTAATTTTTTACACAGGTTGTCATTAGGCGCAAGTCATTCTACACTCCCTTTAATAACTACTTCAATCCCTTTCCAAAGAAGGGAGTAAGGAAGGTCCCTTCTGCCTTCTCAAAGAAGGGAGTAGCGAATGTGTACTGACTATTTTGGAAGGTCTCTCAATAAAAGAAATTTATACCTTCTAGAAGGCATACTTCTGAATGCAGGATACCATACGAAGCGAACCTATTAGAAAGCAGTGTAGAGACCTTTAAAAAAAGCCTGGCATTTGCGTCCTTCCAATATTTACCGCTGGGTGGTATTAAAAGCTATTTTCGGTAGTAGTATTTGTACGGTAGTCAAATAGATATGGTTAGATAAATTAGATTGCAAAAACTTAAACGCGTTTTATGCGCATAAACTTCAAAATATGCACTAAAAATTGTTAAAAAATATGCCCCAAAAAATTCAAAAATTGCTTATTTGAAAACAAAATATTCAACAATCAAAATTATTTTGGTGGGAAAAAAAAATTTAATTTAAATGATTTTGTTATTCGTGCTTGATTCCCAATTTTTAATTTTATCCCATCAACAATAAATTTCAGTGTTTTTATTAAGAATAAAAATTGGGAATTAAGCACGAATAACATAATCATTTAATATTCAACAATTTAATAGCAGTTCCAATTAATAAAAACAATCCTAAAATTATAATCGGTATTTCCCAAACAGTATTTAAAGACGAATTATCTAGAATTTACATCCATATAAGATCTTTTTGCAAAACCAATTTTTTTCCTTTTGCGAAAGTTCTCTCAAGAAAAAACATGCAATTGCATATTTATGGTTTCCCTGGTTATCACAAAGACTCTATTTCGGAAAAAACTTTCTATGGTGGATATGTGAAATTATGACCGATTCCCACCATGTCCAATTGGCTTGGTGCTTGTGACAATTGGAACCCATATGCGAAATTTCATCAAACTATCTCCATAACTGCGAACAGATATCTTTAGATCGATTCAAAAAGTGATTCATTCTTATGGGTTATAAATCAGAAAATGTTTAAGCGCTGGTTTAGTTGAACTTTAATTGAAAATAATAATGTGACAGCACTACGATAAATGTTGTCAAATTCATATGGTCTTTTTTTAGTACTTTAAACGCCCAATTTTAAGCGTTTATAAGTGGCTTATATGTTTACTGATTTATAGATTTGCTGGTTTTAGCACATTTAAAACCAAAAAAAGAGTTTAATTTGCACTGATTTATTAGCCCTTAGTCGATCGGTACACTAAAAGATTTGCCTAGGGCAAATATTTGTAAGTATTACAAACTTTAGCACAAATGCAGAAGACCATCTCCACCACTGTGCTGTTGGAATAAGTAATTATTTTTTTTTTATTATTATTTATTTTAAAGAATATTTTATATTTCTAAACGAACTGAAATAGTTGAGAGTATTTGCCATAACTGCAAAAATAATTTTTAATTTAACATTCGAAATTGAGCCCAAGAGTTTTCGTAACGTTTTTTTTTCTAAAAATCTTTTAGAATTCAACAGAAACACAAAATTCTCTAATTTAGCACTAATTAAATTTAATTTTGTAATTTTTTTTTTAAAACAATATTTAAATAAAAAATATTTAATTTTCAACACTCACCATGCAAAACACTGCACGCGCCATATTAAATAAATTTGTTTTTTAACGAACAAGAAATCACAGCTATTTTAAATATAATTTGATTAACGTTCTAGAGATCCAATTAATAAATCTTGAAGTAGACAAGAAGAAGAAAAAAAGAAAGAAAATAATTATTTTATTTAACACTTTATTTTTAGAGTTTTTTTGTTTCAATTACAAACAAAATTCTTTTTTTAATTTCAATTATCAGTCTTTTCTTTATATGCCTCAATTCCCTTGTCCTTTAATTAAATATTTTTCCAGAATTTTTTATTTTCTTTTAATTTAAAGTAATTTTTTTTTATATGACAAAATTTAAAATAAATTACAATTTAATTTAGCAAGTTATTAGTTTTTAACCTGAGACCGTACCGTTTTGATCGATCTATGAGAACTGAAGAAGATCCCTCGCAAACTTTGCAATATAAACAAAAATGTTTTGTGCGCAAACGTCTGTGCCGAAAACAAAGAATTAGTAAATTCATACACATACACACAACTAGATACACTCACAGCCAAAGTGAGATGCGTTAAGATGTGTGTTTATTTTTTAACGAAATGTAGTATCACTGCACAAGCGGTTAAAACAGCATCTGCTTACACATTCTTTAAGCTGGGTGTGTAATAACGTTACCAGATTGGAGTAAACTTTAGCCCCAACAATTAAAAAATGAAACGATTTGCTGAAACTCTTCGAAAATGGATTCATTAAAATTTTTTTCCAATATAAATCAAGTAAGAAAGGTTAGTCGTAAGGTATGTTCAGACAAATATCTGACGAACAAATCCAAAAAAAATGCGAGACCAGTTTTTGGGTCAAACTTTAGCTTTATTTTAAACCATTTCTATTGATTTACTAAGCTTTATTTGTAAGAAGTTTGTGTTGTATAATCTAATTGAGGAACTGTTAAATGATGTTTGATCTAGCAAAGGGTTTTTAAAAGCAAATAAGTTTTTAAGAAAACTAGTGGTTACGTGTTGGACGTCAAATATTTAATAAGTGTGACCACAAAAATCTCCACTCGTGTGGTGTGGGTATAAGAAAAAATTAATATATTTACTAACAAATTAAATTAAAATGTTTTAAAATTCATATACCTTTTGGTTTTTCATGAGACACATTATTGTCACCGCAACCATAATATGCTTAACAACTCCCTCATAAAGCATATTATATTTCCCTAGGTTTATGTTGTAGCTCTTGATGATTCTTTTTATGTTTACATATTACTTTTAAAATATGATTAAAGGGTAAATATGTTATGTTTAAAATATACTTACATGGTTGTTGGCAAACATAATCCTGGGTATTCTTGAAATCGAAAACGTAAGAATTTGGAAGTTGTTTTTAATAGACTTTTAATGTAATTTTTATAATTTTGGGTATAAAATTATGTTTAAAAAGGAAATATTTGTATAATATTTCTCATAAGATTCTTTTATTACAGAAATCTTATTTAAAAACGAAGTTTAAAATTCTTGCGTTTTGCGTTTTCGACTTCTTGAACACCCCTGTATATGATGTAGACATGCAAGGGACTTTCGTTATCATAATATGTTTGTGGCAAATATGTATTCTCCAACTTTCTGAAATTATAATGAATGCATTGTTCGCGACACTATCGGAATATACGGTTTCTCTGAATCTCTTAAGGCTAGTTTACACTATCTCACAAGTCTAACGTATTCCATAATACTTTGTGTGATAGAAATCTAATAAGTTTTGTTGCGGCTGTCAAAAAATCGAATGTAACATAACAGTTTATGTTCACACCATCAAACAATATATAAACACTCACACATGAAATAAAATGCAACCCTTATCCAATGAAAAGTATTAAAAAATGCCGTTTTACACTATCCCACAAAGTCTTTAGTAATTAAGAAAATGAAACCCTCTCATGATAAGTTTTTATTGTTTTTTGAAAATAATTAGATCAGGGAATCATTTTTGAAAAATACACTCACAATATTATTACAGTAACGGACTGTAGTTTATTTAAGAAATATTCCGTTCAGTCATTTTTAAATAAATAAACATTTAAAATTCCAAGCAAATTTATTTTTAACTGATTCTAACAGTTATTCAAAAAACTAAGTGCATATTAATACGGATTTTCAGTTGCAGTTAATATTGTCCGTTGATTGAGTTAAATTCTTCTTAATGTTAAAGTAAATAAAAATGTAATTTAAAGCAACGAAAAGTTCATTTAATTTTTACTGTCAAAAATTTAACCGCGAATTCCGTAAAAACAAATTAATATTCAGTTATCTTTTATAAATTAATTGCCAAAAATTAACTACATATTCCGTAAAAACAAATAAATATGCAGTTATTTTATAAAATTTTATTGTCAAAAATTCAACACCATATTCATTAAAAACAATTAAATATTCAGTTATTTTATATAATTTTACTACCAAAAATTAAGTTTTACTTATCTATAAAAAATGAATTGCTTGTTTTGTGTAAGCAATTCCCATTTTCTATTTGTTAAAATAATTTAGTTAGATACCTACATCAAATTTTAAAAGTAAAATAATTGCGAAGCCATATCGGTCATGCTGCTGGTGTCTTATAATTGAGGGTTCTTCTGTCAACAACGTGGTCAGTACAACAAAAGTAAAACAAACGTGTGTAACTGGGTAAGTAAATAAAAATATTCTTCCTCCCTCGCTTAGAAGAAAAACAAGCGGACAGGTGTCTGTCTGGAATTTTTTAGAAATTCGGCTCTTTTGTGGAGTAAACGAAAATTTAATAAAATAACTGAATATTTAATTGTTTTTACTGAATATGGAGTCAATTTGACAGTAAAAAATTGACAGTAAAATTTTAATAAATAACTTAATATTTAATCGTTTTTACTGAATATGGTGTTGAATTTTTGACAATAAAATTTTACAAAATAACTGAATATTTTTTGATTTAACGGAATATGGTGTTGAATTTTTGACAGTAAAAATTAAATTAACTTTTTGTAAAAAATAAATGAAAAATAGGTAGACCGGTTTTTAATTGAACTTTCGTTTATTTTATATTAGAATTTCAGTTAATTTTACGTACAGAATATTGTGAGTGTACGTAAGACTTTGTGGGATAGTGTGTAATGGCCTTAACAAAGTTATTTTTGGGAATACAAAATTTATTATCAATAAGATTTCTGTATGACGAGCTTATATCCCAATTTTTTTATATTTGATAAATACACTGATATTCATTGTTGAAGGAAAGCTAGCTTCTATGCGCATTGCACTGATTGCTTAGGCCAGCTCATCAGGAAACCTTTTCCAAAGATTTTAGACAAGCCAAAAATATTATACAAATAAAACCTTAAAGCGAATAAGAATTATAAACACTCAAAGATGCCAATTTCGATACCGAAATTTGTTTCGGTTGCCAAAGAACAAAATTTGTATTATATAAAATTTTTTTTGCCAAAGGTAATGAGTTTGTACAATATTTTAGATAAAATCCCATGATAATTGTTGCCATGCAATGCGCAATTTAAGTCGTTTTAACACCTCTAGGTTTTTTTTTATATTCTAGTATAGTTTGGATAGATTGATAGTAAAACCGATAAACCTTTAACGTTATAAAAGTTTCTGTTACAGTATAAAGATATAACAAACTGTTTAATAATATCCGATACCGAATCAACAAACACTTCACTACTGATACCTTTAGCGTAATTCATTCGGTTGCCAAACTTGGTTGTAAGTTATAATTAACTTAGTCTTAAATGATTTTTCTCATGCAAACTGAGAAAACAAAAGGTAAAGTTGTATTTTAGGCTGTGTCGAGTTTTGAATCTCTCTACCGATAGTTAGAATATTTCAGGAGTGTGCTTTATATGGGATTTGAAAATTATACTACGTGACCGTTTTTGACTTAGAATTAGATTAATAAGAAGATTTATATTTTAAATATATTTGTTTTAATGCTAAAATAAAAAAATATTATTTACATTTGCCTTTTACAAAAACTTTTTAACAAAATATGTACATATATATCGTACACTAAATCATAAACAGGCTAAACTTAAAATTTATCAAAATCTTTCTTTGTTTTCATACAAAAAAATCACAAGTCAAATATATAGCTAAGCTTTCGTTTGCTTCACTGTGTTCTTTAAGTTTTCTTCAAAATGTTAAATTGTTAAACGCAATATGATTAAAAAATTCCAGCCATATTTTCGAATCCAGTTTTTGGCCTCTCCTTGATATTTTTGAATTTTGAGTTGTGCCTGTTTATTCTTTAGTATGCGATATGTACACCTACTGCACGTTTTTGTAATAAAAATAAAAAATTTCATAAGGGTATTCATAGCAAAAACAAAGACAAATTTTAGTTTTTTTATATAAGGGGTGTTCTGGAAATCGAAAACGCAAGAAATTTGAACGTAATTTTTTTAAGATTTCCCTGATAGAAGAATTTTATGACAAATATTATACAAATATTTCTTTAATATTGGGGTATTCACAAGGTGTTCTATCATGTTATATTGTCATAATGTTCTAACATTTTACAATGGTTTAAAAAAATTGTTGTTGCTTTGTAAACAAAAAGTGTCTTAAATTAATAGAACTTTGCTTGGTATGTTTATTGTGCAGTCGTAATTAATCAGAAGATACCTGCGCTGAGTGGCTGAGCCGAACCGCATTAGTTTTTGTAGCGTCGCCGTTAATGGTAAAGTTGTATCCGGCTAATATCCGAATTTAACCGGCTAGCAATTTTTGCAACAAAACACTTGCAGCGTGAAATTAGATCGGCTGATGTTTGGTAAACAAACAAAACAATATTTATTTGTGGTTTGCGTCTGAAAAATGGAAAATAGTCAGGAAGATCTAATTTAATTTATTAATTCATGAATTAGAATTAAAAAATTTTTTATTTTTGCTAATTATTTATTTCTTATATTTGTTTTAAATCAGCTAATTTTATTCCAAAATAGCACACTAAATTATGAGGGGTTGTTCACAACAGTCGTATTTTTTTATGTTATTATTTTAAGACTTATGACTTTATGACACCTTGTGAATCCCCCATATGTAAAAATTTTATAACAAAAATTATAAAAATTAGATTAGAAGTGTATCAAAACCTGTGTTCAAAAATAAACCGTTCGTAACTATTTTCAAGAAAGAACCGAACATTATATAATGTTCTCTTCTTTGTTAAAAAAAAACAGATAAATTGTAGTGATTCTGTAGACAAATATTATATTTTAATGATCAATAATGCATCTTTTTTACATTTTAGCAAGAAATGAAAAAAAAAAAAAAAATTTTAGCAACAATCGCACCACGGACAGCTTGTGTGTGTGTATTGTGTACATGTTTTGTTTGTGTAAAATTATTTTGCTGGCTTTTTCTTTTTATCATATGTGTATTTTGTTTTTGTAAAAAATGTTTTGTGTTTTTACCAGCCAAAAGGGACGAACATTAATGAGCCGAACGGATTAAGTTGTTGGTTAAAAAAAACCCGAACGGAATTAAATGTTCTCATCTTTTGTTGAGTTTGATAAAAAAAAAAACAGTACTATTTTTGTGTTCGAAGATGACTAACAGGGCAACGTTTTTTTAATGATTTTCTACACAAACCCTATTAGCGTTTGTGTTTGCCACAAAACTACCGAACACTAAGTAAAGATATTTAGTGTTTATTTGCAAACACTCCAAATTCTTGCGTTTTCGATTTCCATAACACCCCTGAATGTTTAAAAACCCCAGTTTAAAATTCTGGCAGCTCTAATTGGTTTTGCTCTCTGTCCATTGACTTCTCTGTTAACCATATTGTTAAAAGGCCAAAAGACAAAAAAAAATAAAACATCAAGTAAAGTTTGCATTGAACAGTCTCTTTGCAAAATAAAGAGAAGAGAAAGCAACCCTTTTGTAAATGACGGGACTCTTGAGAAATGTTTTCCAAATAACAATTTATTTGAGTAATTTAATTTAATTGGTATTTCAACTTTTTAAAAAGAAACATTGCAGCTTTTATTCACGGTCAAGTTTTTAACAAAAACAAAAAAAAAAAAATAAAAAAAGTCTTCAATCTAATTTAGAACAGATTTGAATGCATTTTTTTGGTTCGACCTTCAGCAACATAATTAGAACTTTTTATTTGATTTTTGTCTCACTGTGCTTTATTGTATTATTTTTATATCTTGTGGAATTCTTTGTTTTATAATTGAATTGTTATTTAAATTTTGATCATTTCCTTTAATTGAAAATTTTATTAATCTAGTTTCTATTTTTGTTTTTGAAAAATTTAGGAACCTGTTGATTTAAAGGTTTTTAATTTAACATCTTTAATTAACATGTTTTTGAATTTTTATTAAATAATTCAAGTTTATCGTGTATTTTGTCCTTTTGCTAGAACGTTTTTGTTTTTATTTTAAAAATGTTTGTTGTTAAAACAAGAACATATTTACAGCATGTTCATGGATTTCGAACGTTTACGTTCGCATAGCAAGTAACTTTTAAAACAAAAACAAATTTAAGAATTTTGTTTGTGCTTTTTATTTACATTTGTTATGCGAACGATAACGTTCGAAATCGTTGAACTGGCAGCTAATCACTAAAAATAGTTAATTTTGCATTCTATTTACATATCGCACACTAGAGAGCCAGAAAACTGGCTTCAAAAACATTGTTTCAATTTTTTAATCAAATTAAGATTCACAAATGTTTTAGAGGACGTGTTTTGTGAACTGGTTTAAAAAAAATGATTTTGTTTGACTTTTGCCTGTTTATGGTTTAGTGTGCGATATTAATTTTATTTATAGCCTGCTCGTCGATAACGAATGAAAACCAATAACAATATTTTATAATTTGTTTTTGTTTTAAATGTAATTTAAGCGAACAAAGTCTTTATTCGCTATCGACGAACAGGCCATTAATATCAAGTCTTTCTTTTTATCTAAACTTTAATTTCTGCAAACTTGCGTATTTTAGGCTTTCAGCTTATTTAAATATTTCCTATGCCTAATTAACTCAATCATTAAAGGCACACAATTCTACATTTCGTTAATTAATAGAAAAATTATTATTGGTGGCAACTTTGTTTTAAAATCATTTAAAAATTAATTCTAATTTTTTTAATCGAATTTCGTGTGTGTTTTACGTTTTTATAATTTGTTAATTCCTTTAATTTATGCACGTATGTGTATCAGTTAATTAATTTATTAGTGCAGTGAAGAAAAAAAAAAAGCAATTTTATGTTCTAAATCCAGGAAAGTCATTGAAATGACACTTAAAATTTATGTGAAATAATTTAATATTTCCTAAATAAAAAATTTACTTTTTATTTAAAAAGTTTAATGTTTCGGATTATTGCAAATTTCTTTTATAAAAAAATACAAAATTTTAAATATTTATTAAAATTTCAGCTTATTATAATCATAATTATGAAGTGAAATAATCTTATGAAATTGTTTTTAAATCTCAGACCAAATCGTTAAATTCGTGATCAAATAAAGTTTCGTGTCGAATAAAATTTCGTGACGTAACGAAAAGCGGATTGGGGAGTTTTATAAAGTTCGAACCGGATTTTTTTTTTAATGTTATAGATTTTTTGCTTTGTAGTAGAAAAAACACATATAGTCACCTAAAACGCAAAAGGGCCTATTTAACATTTTCAAAATTTTACAGGAGAAGCAAAGTGATAAATTGATAAATTTCTTATAATTGATTTTTCTTGGAAAACCTACGAGTTGGTTGGTAGTATGCAAACTGTTAGTTAGGCCTTTTAGCGTTTACCATACACATAATCTTTTGTAGATAGGGCCTTTTGGGTTTTGCTTATAAAATCGCAAATTTTTGTCAAAAGATTCCAAAAAATTTTTGGTTAGTTATGGCCTTTTGCGTTTTAGGTAACGATATGATTTTTTTAATATACACAAAGATCTAAAAATTATAATAAAATAATGGTATATTGAGTGGGGTTGGTCATACATTTTACCCATCTAGGAGCATCCTGTACGGGCTAAATTTAAGAATTTCAACCATACGAATATGGCGGTTTAATAAAATTCTTTAATTTGCCCCTGCAGCGCGTAGGATGCTTCTAGATGGGCCAAATGTAGGACCAACCCCACTTTAATTTCGGGTTTTTTTTAGTAATTTCAACATATCTTAAACAAGAAAAAACACCTGCATCAAAGTTTCAGGATTTTTTAAGAACGGTTTGAGGTATTATATAAAAAAAATAATAAAATAGGTTTTTGACTTAGTCCTTTTTTAAAATTAAATATTTTCCAGATACAGTAGAATCGCGAAAAAATTAACCAAAATGTCCTAAGGGTTGTTAACTTTTACGAACTATTAACTTTTCTAAGCGGATTTAAATTTAAAAAATACACAATTTAAAACATGGATATTTCGGAAATAACGCTCTTAACTTATTACGATGCTTTAGCTTTCATCATAACAAAAATTAAACTTATATTTTTTATATACATTCGAAATTTAAATAAAAAATTTTTTTGAGATCCGTAATCCAACGCTTATAGTTTTCCTGCAATATCTTAATAAATTTTGTTTAATATCTCCACTTTCTTATCATTTGCAATCTTATTTTATTAAAACTCTTAGAGAAGTTAACTAAAAGTCATAAAAATCATCTTCGTATGTAAAGTAGTTTTCGAGATATTGAAGAAATAAACTCAACACAAAAAAAATTCAAATTTTTTTTGTTCATATATGTTCCTAATAGGATAAAAGAAACCTTCTCATCAAATTTCATTAAAATCGAAAGGGTTCGTGTCCCACTCATGATCGATTTGACATGGAACCATATACACAATACACAGACGTGCTGCGGTCGTTGCTAACAAATTTCGTTTGTTAATTTCTGTATCAATGTAGAAAAGTAACATTATAGAACATTAAAATATAATGTTTGTCTCCAGTATTACTACAATTGTTCTGTTTTTTAACGAAGAACAGAACATTCTATAATTTTCGGCTCTTTCTTGAAAATAGTTGCGAATGGCATTAAGGGTTGTGTTCGTCTACAACAAATAGATATCGTTACTGGGAATGTGAGCCGAACGCTGAATAACCTTCTGTTTATTTTCGAACACTGATTTGTATAACAATTTTATAAAATTTGTGAATTGTGGAAAAACTGATGATCTGCCCTAAGCAACCACTGAAATACGCACAGGAACAGCATATCCCATCAACAATAAATTTCAGTATTTTTATCAAGAATAAAAAGTGGGGATTAAGCACGACGAACAAAATCTTCTTAATTAAAAAGTTTTATAAAATTTTAAAATATTTGCAAGTTTTTACGAAGTTGTAAACTTTTATAAATTTTGGTGTTTTTTTAATTCCAAGCAAATTTATAAGTTTTAATAAATTTTGTGAATTTTGGTGTTTTTTTAGTTCTAAACAAATTTCTAAGTTTTTATATCCACTCCACAATAGTGGAGAGTGTATTATGCATTTGTGATGATGTGAGAAACACCTGAAAATATGGGTCCTGGACCCACCTTAAAGTATAACGATTGACTCAGAAACATTCTCTGAGTCGATCTAACGATGTCCGTGCGAATGGCTGGCTGGCTGTGCATGTAACCTTTTTCGCAAAGTACAGGTCGCAATTTTGGAGATAATTTGATAAAATTTTGCTTATACATACAAGGGGAGATAGGAGCAATTTCTGCCTCTCAGAAACTGTCAAAACGATTTAAATGAAATTTAATAACGGGTCCGCCATCTAACGTTATTTTCAACAAGTGCTTATTTCGTGAATGGTAACACTTAGCTCATGTCTGATTTGACACTTAATTAGTTTTATCCTTCCGCTGAACGAATATTGTTGTGTATTCGCTTGAACAACGCTCGGAAATATTGCGACATTACTTTGAAAATAATGGTAATGTTGCAGAATGTTTGCGAAAATTGCGATCTGATTTTGGATGAAGCTCATTTTGATCTTGGCGGGTATGTAAACAAGCAAAATTGTCACATTTGAGGCACAGAAAAACCGCACGCATACATTGAAAAGCCGATGCATTCAAAACGAGTCACTGTTTGGTGCGCATTTTGGTCCAGAGGCATAATTGGGCCATTTTGCTTCGAAAATGAGCAAGGAGTGGCCGTTACAATCAATGGCGATCGTTAGTGGGCCATGTTGTTCACAAAAATTCAACAGGACGGCGCTACGTGCCACACATCCGAAGCTACACTCGATGTTTTGCGCCCTGTTTTTGAAGATCGCATTATCAGCCGCAGAGCTGATGTCGTTTGGCCAAATCAGAGCTGCGATTTGACACCGTTGGACTATTATTTGTGGGGTGCCGTCAAAGATAAGTGTTACGCCGACAAGCCAGAGACAATTGACGCTTTAAAGGACAATATTCGTAAAGCCATGAAATACATCTGCACACAATCGATAATGTGCTTAAAATTGGACCGATCATGTAGGCTACTGCATGGCCAGCCGAGGCAGCCATTTGAATGAAATTATTTTCCATTATTAACCGGAGGGATGTACTTTCAATTAAAAAAAGAAATTTGAGAAAATATTCAGTAGTTTTTTTTATAGCATTTTCAAAAAAAAACGTATTTGGCGGACCCTTTAGATCCATATGGACACTTAAGCATGATTCTCCATGGCTGCCGAATGGGGTGCACTTTCGTTAATGTTTTTTAAAATATTGTGGTGTAGGGTATCATATAGCCGGGCTTGACCGACTGTACTTTCTTACTGGTTTATTTTAATTATTGATTGTTTTCATAAAACTCGTAAAAAATATTTAAATGTTAATTACTTAATCTCTTTCTAAATTGTTGGTTTAGTAGATAATCTTTTTTTTTTTTTTTTTTTGTAAACTTCCATTTTTTCTCAGAAATTAATTTGATATAGAAAAAATTTATTCTAATTGTTGTCTAAAGCCCATTTTAAAGATTTGTTATTAATTTTTTTTAAAAAGCTTTAATTCTTAATTAAAATTGTGTATTTTTTTTTAATTTGAAATAAGCCGAAAATTATTGTGTAAGTTTTTTTTAAATTTAAATTGATACACAATTCTTTAATTCAGTCATTGTTCCCATTGAATTCAGAGAAATTTTCAGGTTTTGTTTTTAAGACGACAAAATCTAATAAATCGCAACTCGTTTAAAGGTCATTGTAACAGTGGTTATAATTTCAAAATATAAAAAAAAATTTTAAATAAATAAATATTGATTGTAATAAATTGGCAATTGATTCATCACATTTGGTTTTTTTTTTGCGGCCAAGTACTTTTATTAGAATGCCGAAGAAATAAATTTTGTAAATCCGGTCGGTCATCAACACTGAAAGTAAAATTTGTTTAATTTCATGAAATTTTGAAAATTGTCGTAACATAAATATAAATTTGCCCAAACCATAAAACGCGATTCCTAAAGTCATTGCATTTTAAGCATTCCTTGGAAACATTATTTAAAGAAAAATTGCTAAAATAAATTTCGTTATACAGAGTATGTTCACCTTTTCAGGCATGTTGTTTTATATTTTTCAAAAAAAAAAACAAAAAAAAAAAAAAAACCAGAAACTCATGAGTAATCCAGGAATAGTACCTCAACATGTATCAAATGTAATCTGACAGAAAAGAAAAAAAAATTCTACAAAACTTTTAAATGCTCGCACTCGTACATTACAATTGCGCTGTTTCGTTTTTATCAAGGACATCGATCATTAACTGCTTGATGATGCTACAAAATTTAAAATTCCGAAGGCATCTCAAGAGCACAAAATGCAACTATTTTACAGGAGGAGTAGGTGAATGAATGAGTATAGTGTTGACGTGAGTCATTCAACTTAAGAAGTTAATATGTGTGTGCATGTGTTTGTGCGGCCAGTACTGCTAACATCATTTTTAGTAAATGAAAACAACTAAGGAAGTTTATCATTCGTTGCCTTGAAAATGAACTGTCGAGGTAAGAAAAAGGGTATTGCTACACATTCTTTTTCTTTCTGCATGTCTGAAATCCCGATGAAAATATCAAACTGCGATGATGATATTCATGTTTCTTCATAAATTTTAGCTTCAGCTTAAGAGTTAAACAGAGGGAAGGAAATACAGAGAATTAAGTTTTTTCAATTTAATTCGTGTTTGCTTGTAAATGTATCTACAATCTTATTTTTGACATTTTTTAAGTTATTAACTTTTTACAAGACTTTGTACATGTTGCATGTTAACAAAAAAAATTGTTAAATGTTTTTAAAATGTTTTCATATGTAAAAGAAATAGTTTTTGGACAAACGATTTCAAGGTTAAATTATATTTAAATGATTATGATGATGATAATCAGTAAATTATTAGGTTATATTGCTGAGAGTCTCATTCCGGGAATTCCCCGCTTTTCCAACTAAAGTAAACATTTAAAGAGTCCTCCCTACAGGAATATTTTTTAACTGAAGAGTATTAAAAATACTTTTGAAATATTTTGAAAAAAGCCAAAAATATAAAATAATGATTTCTGTACAAAAATCAAGTTTTTCTACAAAAAAAGTGCACAGTGGACAAGCGACAAAAAACAAGCAAGAGTGATATACCCTCCAGCGAGAGTCCGAATATTTCAGGATGGAGCTTTATATGGAATCTATAAATTATAAAAAATTGTTTGTAAAATCTGGCCTCACACTATTTTTATTACAGTGCACTCGCGATAATATGAACTAATTAAAACAAAGCCAGTTCACTTTTGCAAGATTGTTCATATTTGCGAATGACATCTTATTCCGTTTAAAAACGTTTTTCCCATAAAAATAAAAGTTTCTTATGTTAAAGTTTTTTTTATTTATTGTTCATTGGATTTGAAAAACTATTGATTTTAAAAAAAGGAAAAAAAACATAAAGTTATTATGCGAAAAATTCTGTGATTTTCTTCCGTCCAATCACCTTAAAAACGCCCCCCTCTATTAACAATCTCCAGATATTTGCCGTGTCCGCTAACAGTGATATTTTTGTTTCCATTTTCTAAAACTATCGGTAAATGCATTTTCCATTTTTTGGGTACTCGAAAGACCGCACATATAGAAATAGCTCAAGCGACATCTTTTTCACTTTTCGTTTTTTTCAATAAATTAATTAATTTGCAAGTTTCGCCAACATCTCCTAAAATGATGGTCATACAAGCTACCGTTACGATTTTATAGCAAAAACAGTTTTAGCTCAAGCAGCATTTTTTTTAATAACAAAAAAAATCCTTCTCTTGTAAAATTTTGTTTTTGTCGGTGAAGCTTTTTCTGCGGTTATGACTCGATATTTCTTTTTCAGGTCAAATAAACGTGTTGTAAGAACATTTAAAAATAAACAAATGTATTCGCCAAATTGGAAACACTTGCACCTTTTCCTAAATGTTCTAAAATTTCTGATTTTTCTTTTTAAAGTTCAAAACTAATGCTTTTAACTAAAACGTGTATGTAAAACAATTTGATTTACAACTGAAGACAATTTTAAAGCAGATAGTTAGGGAAATCCCCAAGTTATTATGCAGTTGAATCAAAATTGATTTTGATTTTAACACTGTGGTAGTTAAACCCCGTTAAAAATACCATTATAAGTTGTTCATATTTTAAAGCCTTTGATCAAGTTCATATTGTAGAGTAGTCAATGGAAGAAAATAAGTGTTCATATTTTGGGGTGTTCATATATTAGGGCGTTCATATTATCGCGAGTGCACTGTATTTGCCTATTTGGTTAAAATTACATAACATAAGGGTCCTCATGATATCGTTTATAAGTCTCGTAATCTGTGCAAACTCTGCATTTTTACGCCCTCGTAAATGAACTGTCAAAAATTGTATGGGAATTCATTTACACAAACTTGGTAAATTTGCCCAACAATTTTGTCTCGTAAACTTGCGGTGTTCAATTGTGCATTTATACAAACAGTACATGGCAGTACATCCAATAAAAAATTGTGTGATTTTGGAACAGAATGATGAACAAATGGCATTGCGTAACGACAATATTCTCCAGCTACAAGAACATAAGTGAACTCCTCCAAAATTTCCTGTTCTGCCTTACGTTGGTTATCTTTTAAATACATACAAAAAAATCGAGAGTGTTTTTATATGTACAAATATAAAATTAAACAAAACAAATTTAAGATAACCGTAGTGTTTTCCAAAAAATTAAAGTTTTAGCGTATCATAAACAACAACTTCTTCAAATAATTTGAGTAGTTTAGTCTTTTGGCTTTCTTTAGGCATTTTTAAAAACAAATTTGGCACAAATGTTAACTTTTATTTTAATTTATTTTTTTTTTTTGTATTGACGTTTCTGTCAGTTGGCAACATTTAGTGTTTACAATTACACAAAAGTGAAAAAGGGGCTTCATGAAACAAGTCTCGCAAAGCTTGCGCATTTGCACAAATGACAATTTTAAGCGACATCATGAGGCCATACCTAAACAAGAGCGGAAAGCGTTTTCTAGCTGTCAAAAATTCTCATGCCCATACAATTTGTATGAAGCATCCCTAAATAGCGCGGCGTCAACGCTTTACAATTGGAAAATCCGATTTTGACAGCGCGTTTAATAGTAAAGTTGGCCGCTATTAATAATAAATAATGACAATTTAGCTATTTTTTGTCAATCAACCGGGTTTTTCTCTTCTTTTAATTTCTATTGTATGGGTTTTATTAAACAAGAAAGTTAACACTACTGTTTGTGGCACAACGTTGACGCTCTTGTTTAGGTATGGCATATCAGCGTAAAAGCTTAGCGGAAGAAAACGTTCCGCCTTCCGCTCTTCTTTAGGTACGGCTGTTAATGATTTGTTTCACAAATATTACACAAGGGAACAAAATTGAACTTTTTTTGTGCGGCCTAGAATTTTAAAGCAAATTTGGGGTCGCTAAATTCAAATCTAATCTACGTTTTTCTCCATCAGCTCGCATTTGTAAGCTACAGGTACCAAAAATTAAAAAAAATCATAAGTGTACTCTTTCTCTATTAAGCGGTTTTCAACGATTTTTTCTTAAGATGCAATTGTTAGCATTGCCAACCAATAATATTTTTGGAAATCACCAAAAATATGGCGAAGTAATCGTTGCTTACGTAAAAAAGAAAAAAAAATATTGCATATTAAAAAATCATAAAACATCTTAAACGGAAAAAGTTAAAGTCTTATTACGTTTACGTAAACTCACATAACGAACAAAATGATGAATGCGATTCGTGTTTATTCACAATTAAGTGAAGGTACGTCATTTTTAAGTGAAGGAAAACTGCCATAAATAAAATACAAGAAAACTCACACATATTTAACAAGTAAGAAAGTACCGTCGGTCAAGCCCGACTATATGATACCCTATACCACAGTATTTTAAAACACATTTACGAGAGTGCACCCTATTCGGGACCAATGGAGAATCCTGCTCAGATGGGCATATAAATATGGATCTATCTATGTTTTAAATTTTATTAAAATCGGTTTGATAGTTTCTGAGAGGCAAACATTTCCCCTATCTCCCATCGTGGTCCTTGTGCCAATAAGAACCTATATTTTATCAAATTATCTCCAAAATTGCGACCTGTACTTTGCGCACAAGGTTACATGGACAGCCAGCCAGCCAGATAGACATCGACTCAGAAAGTGATTCTAAGTCGATCGGTATACTTTAAGGTGGGTCCATGATATTAAGGTGTTACAACCATCAGCACAAATGCATAATACCCTCTCCACTATTGTGGTATGGGTATAAAAATGTTTTTTTTTTTTGGATGGAAATCACTATTTTTACCATTTCAGATTTCTCAGTAAATTGTAAATAAAATCAAGTTGTGTAACGATTACAATGAAATACAGCTCATTTGATTCAAAATATGTTTAGCCTAATGTTTTTAAGACAAAATTGTGCCGTATTTTAATTTTTTATGAACTTTTAAAGAACAAAAAAAAATTTTCAACGATATTCTGAAACTACTCTGATACAAAGAAAACATTTTTGCAAAAAATTATTCAATTAAATAATTAATTGGTGTACATTAATTATTTAATTAATTTTTTGTTTGCTGCAATTAATTTTTTTAATCAAAACCCATAAAATTAAATGTTTTTGTACATGTGGTGTATTTTTTCTGTGTACTCTCAAACTAAAAATAAAACGAAAAAAAAGAAGAATGGAAGCAACATGTAAATAAAACTGAATATAATAATTACTGCAAATTTTGAACCACCAATACCACTGGTTAAAGATTGATGTTTGACTGTTGGCTGGCAGGCACCACATGCAGAGTTTAGAACGTCAAAGAATTATAATGATAGAATGTGATGATTCTTGAACATGTACATTCAACCCGAGTTCGATACCCAGCTCAGCCAAGAATTAAAATTTTCAATAACTTTTAAAAAATTTGATGTTGTAAAATTCCTTCCTTCAGTAGAAATAATTTAATGAAAATTTGATGAACTCAAGCCTAACGGAAAATATTAAAAACATCGGGGAAATTTTTAGCACGGCTTAAAGTTTCGGATTTTTTTAACTAAATATGGTGAACCGTTTTAAAGTTATTCCAATATATGTAGTGAAAGTGCCTTAATTTTGTATATAACGGTATATCTAGAAAAGTCGAGCTGAAAGAGAAAAATGGAGATTTGATTCGAAATCAGCGACCTTAAATTAGTTAAAATTTGCAATTAGGTTCCAGCACACAAAATTACTGTTCCCCAGTGTTATCAGGCCTATTAAAGGCATTTAAATTTTACCTTTTGTAGATTTTGAGCCACATAATCCTTAATGGGACCAAATGTTACAACAATATCTATGCTTGCTACGGTTTAAGGTGTATTTAAATGATTTCCCAGATTGAGCTTCATACAGGGCCTATTATGGAAGATATTGGCATAGAAATTGGCATCTTGATTTCTAATCTTATGAAACTATAACAGACCAAAATTTATTAAATACCTTTTTTTGCTGCGATTTAATCCTATCTTTAATCCTATTTTGCATAGGTAAACTAGAAAGAATATGACACCAATATTTTTCTTTTCTGTTGAACCTTTCGACTAAATCAAATTAGATTTATTAAACCTTTTTTTATAAATTTTTTAAAAATTAAAAATTTAATTCCTAAAAAAACTTATTTAAAAAATATTGCAGAACATTAAACAACAATCACTTTTTCTTAAGAATCACTTTTGTAATTAAAAATATTGTTTTGTCTAAACTCTGGTTAAAAAACTAAGATGAAATAAATAGTAAAAAAAAATAAAAACTACTGCAAGAACAACTAAAAGGTATAGTCTGTCAAGTCAGAACATTTGATACCCTACACTGTTAACAAACAAATTTTTGGGAGTTTGTTGTATTTGGGACCAAGGGCGTTTATGGTCCCGACAGAATAAAATTACATTATGAGGCTTAGATTTACATAAGAATTTTTTGTGTTGTAAGATATACATATGTACATACATATATGGATATATCTAACCCTTAGTGAGATTTATTCGTCTTGAATTTAGGTAGGGGGTTTATATGGGAACTTTGGTCAATCCTGTACCGGCCAGTAAAAAACAAAAAAAAGCTATTATGGAAGTTATTTTCCCCGAATTTTATACCAAAACTAAAATTTTTAAGAAAGTTATGGCACTTAAAACTCTTACTGGCACGCCGGTAAAAATAGTCGGATGAAGCCCATATTTTTAAGTAGGTGTAGTCAAAACAACTAAAATTTTTAATTTTCAGATGAAAAAACTTTCTGGTCGAACGCCAGAACAGCACTTGATTGATCACAGCTGACAAGCGATTGGTCAGAATGTGTTGGGAAGTAAAAAAAAAAATTAAAAATAACCTGTTTCACACAGTGCTGGAGTCAAAAAATCGATGACCATCTTGATACGATCTTGTCGGTTGGAGGGTTAAATCTACTTTGGCACTCCCAATATTCTGTACGTAAAATTAACTGAAATTCAGGGCAAATTCAAACAAGCTGTTCTTATTTCAAAAATGGATAGAACACTGTAAAATACTTTAACGTTGTGTCAAAATTAAACAACACTGTAGTAAACAAAATAGCTGTGTGCCAAAAATATATCCTGCCATTTTTTATTTTGTTTTTAATTTTAAATCGTGTTTTTTGGCATGCAATAATTTAAAAATGTGTGCTTAGAAAACCTTGTTTGCAAGAAGTTTTGCTTTTTTTTTAATTTAAAACAAGTGCAGATGAAGCAGACCGATTTCTCATGGAATCTTTTTTTGATAAGGTTTCACTGTATTCACGATCAAAAGAGGAAAAAGAGTTATGTTTATAGCCACACCACAATAGTGGAGTTGGTATTATCCCAGCCAGCATTTAAAATCGTATAAGAGTCTACCGGGAAACTCATAAAGATCGTTTTTCGTCGTCGACGAGCTCATTTTTTAATCGTAAACGATTCCGCGCACGGGAATCACAAGCTGATTTCTCTATGAGATACTTCTACAACACAGTGAAAGACGCTTATATTAGGCGTTTGAGATGAGTGTAAAGATTATCTCACGAGTCTTTCAGAAAACATGTTAATAATCGTATGAGACACATGCAGGGATTATTTTACAACTCGTGATATGCTCAGCCGAAAAAGGCAAGGCATTTGAAAGATCCCAAAGCCGGTTTGTTTTATTGAAAAAAGCGCCCTTATTTAGGGAGCTCAGTAATTGTTACACGACTCATACAGGGAGTCGCTCAAGATTAATTCGATAATGGTTTGACAAAAGATGAACAAAGTGTAACATTGTAGTTTTTGTACTCTTGAAATAATTGTTAAATGATAGTTTTAGGACTTGCATGTTTACCATTCCAAGATTACTCGTCAGATAATCATCAGAAGATTCTTCTAAGAGTGGTACATTAAATACAATCATATACCAAACAGCCTATGCTAGCTGGGATTGGTTTGTGCTGATGTTTGTAGGACCTTCAAATATTGTCCCTAGACAATATTAAAGTATACTCTCAGAATCACTTTCTGAGCCTATATAGTGATGTTCGTCAAGCTGGAAGTACTCCACTTCCTTCTTTTTAGGTTTAGTTTGCATGTGTGTGCTTCATTTATAATTTATAATTTTTAAAAAAAAATCATAAAATTTAATTTGAATTTAAATAAATATTTAAATAGAAATGTAAAAAAAGTAACGGCATATGATTTTGACATATAGTTAGTTATCAGCTGTTGCTTACCTAGTCGTCACCTTGTATGAATTCGCATTGCTGAAATTGTAATCGAAAATAAATGCAAATTCAGTTAAAAACCGGTTTGCTTATTTTTCATTTATTTTTACCGAAAAGTTCATTTCATTTTTTCTGTCAAAAATTCAACTCCATGTTCCGTAAAAACAAATGAATTTTTAGTTAATTTATATAAATTAACTATCAAAAAATTAATTAAATATTTCGTAAAAAACAATGGAATATTCAGTTATTTTATTAAATTCAGTCATTTTCGTTTACTCCACAAAAGAGCCGAATATCTAAAAAATACCAGACAGACACTTGTACGCCTGTTTTTCTAATGAGAGAGAGAGAATATTTTTATTTACTTACCCCGTTACACACGTTTATTTTACTTTTGTTGTACTGACCACTCTCAATTATAAGACACCACCCAGCGGGCAAATGCAATCAATAGGAATCGCGAATGTAATACATATCTTGAATAATATTTGATTACAGAATTCATTATTCTTTACACGGAACATGTCCTAGGATTGTAATAAATTATTTTAATGCATCCTGCGAATGAATAAAAAAATGCATCCTTTATGATCAAAATTTGTAAACGACATAAAGGCAGCAAAAAATAACGAATTTTTATTAAGAAAATATATAAAAACACGAATAATAGTCGCGAACAGAAACAATACATTCCCTGTTCGACAAATGTGGGAATATACAAACGTGGTAATCAATGCCGCAATTATTTTACCTTAAAAATTTGATGTATTTAACTTAATTAGTTTAACAAATATAGAAACTGGGAATTGTTTTACATAAAACAAGCAAATCGTTATTTATAGATAAGTAAAAATTTATTTTTAGCATAAAAAAACTGAATGTTCATTTGTTTTAACGGAATTAGCGGTTGAATATTTCACAGTAAAAATTAAATGAACTTTTCGCTACTTTAAATTGCATTTTCATTTAATTTTACATAAAGAAGAAATTAGCTTAATCAACGGACAATATTAACTGCATCTGAAAATCCGTATTAATCACTTAAAAATAAAATGGCTTGGAATTTTAAATGTTTATTTTTTTAAAAAGAACTGAACGTGATTCTTCTTAAATAAACTACAGTCCGTTACTGTAATAATATTGTGAGTGTGGAAATTGTATATATATGGGAGCTTTTGTAAAATATGGACCGATTCCAAAACAACTTTTTAAGAATTTTTAAGTTAGACAAAATTATGTTTGCGCAATATGTAACCTTCATACGAATATATTTAGCTAGTCAATGGGTACAAAGACTCTATTTCGGAAAGAAGGTTGCATAATTTTGTATATGTTACATACATCAGCACAAACGCATAATACCTTCTCCACTACGCGTTGGTGTGGGTATAAAAAAGAACAAATTTCTTGTTTTTTTTATAATTTTAAGTACTATTTAATCATAACTAAAATTAATCTGTTTATAAATATCAATCATGCAAAATCGATTTAAAGCTTCAGTTATAATTAATAAACATTATAAAACTGATTTAAAACTAAAATAAATCAAAAGTATTTTAAAATCAAATAAACAAATTACAAATCTGCTAGTAATGCAAAGTTTAAAATTTTATGTTATTAATGATTTAATCAGTTTTTAATAGAATAAAATAAAATATTAATTTGCATGTTGTTGGTTTTTTTTTATAAAACCTCGGAAGTAAGCATTAATCAATTGTAAATATAAGTTGTGCATTTAGAAATGAATTAAACTGGCTCTGCTTTGGTCTAGGCTACACAGTTGTGTTAAAACGCTCCCTCAAGAAAAAAAAACATTTTTGATAAAAAGGCCGAATTTTTATTAAATAAACATATTTGTAAATTCTTTTTATAGTGTTCTTCTATTATACGATGCACGAGTCCAACCTTCAAGAAATATTTTATTAATCAAATTGTTTTTTTGTTAATTATTTTATAACGTTTATAACGGTCGAAAGAAATGCATACAAAAAAAAAAAAAAACAAGTAAAACAACTTGTTCCAACAAATTCAAATATGTGGTTTGTTTAAAACAAAAGCATGATATAAAACTGTCTCCTGTTATTGAAAAAAAATTTCTATATTTTATTACCGAGTTTTTTTAATGAAAAGAACAAGCAATTCACGATGCCATGATATAATTGCGTATACCTATTGAAATACAATTTTGAGTAGCAAAAGTTTATTTCCGCTTTTAACGAAAAAAGTAAAAATTTGGCAATTTTAAATGGTCTTCCATTAAGTGCATACTTATTTTATTTTGCCAGTTCAGTTTTATTTACACTGCCACATGCATATTATTTATCAAAGTTTTTCTTGGGATTCAAAAAATTAATTTACAAGGGTTTGCGTAAATGTGCTCACTTCCCATTTAATTTTCCGTTTAACCATTAAATAATTACTTTGGCAATTAAATGTAAAAGAATTGAAATGTTTACAAAATCTCCGTTCTAATCACACAGAATAATAATCTCAATGTTTAATTAACATTGCGCAATGTGTAACGGACGAAAACTGTGACCCTATCTATCAAAAGAGAGTTCTACCTATAACACCAGCTTTGCTCGTCGGAAAATGGTGTGATTCGTTTTCTTTTTCTAGATAGAGTATAAGTCCACTACTAGAAGATTTAAAATTAGGTAGATTTGAAATTCTAAATTCAACTTTTAACCATAAAAAAAACATTAAAATAATAAACGAAAATCTATAGATGTACGAAAGGGATTAAGATGTTGTCCTCCTTTCCATATCTATACCCACCCAAAACCTATGTTATTCTTTAAAATTTCTGAATAACCCACTTTGTCCCTTCTCTAATGTTTTTAAATGTTTCGTGAAATAAATAAAATTTGTTTAAAGGTCCATTAAACTAACAACGTATTTATTTAAAGATAAAAACCACGAATTAAATAAATAATTGAAATAAAAGTTATCATTCTAAACATAAATAAAAATCACCAAATTATATTTAATACATAATTAAAATAAAAGTAAAAATTATAATTTAAATAAAGGTTGTTTATGTTATAATGTTATGAATTATGTTATCATAAATGTTTTTAAGGAAATGACAAAATGTTAAAACTTAAAATAAATTGGAATCTATGTAAATGGTTTTTGAATTAGATCAAAATTCAAAAAGAGAAATAAAAATAACATTTTTATTTATAAATGAAAATAAAGTTTTAACATTTTCTATTCTGTAATTGCATTTTAACAGAAATTTTAAAGTAGTATAAAAAAATAAGTTTTTGTTTGTTTCTGTTTTATTGGTTTTTTTTTTTTTAATATGAAATAATAAAATAAAAAAAACTCACCACATTTTATTTCCCTCGAAGACTGCAGGCCTGAAGTTCGGTGATTTATTGAAGGTTTTTAATATTAATTTTTTTTTAAAAAATGAAAATATAAATTAGTGTTTATGTGGAATGTGTGCCTTATTCATCTGTAAAGTGTACTGTATTATGTATGTATGGATGTATGTGTGAATGGATATGTAAGTTAGTATTTAAATTTATAATTTTAAGTCATTTCAAACAAATTTTGGTGAGTACAAAAAAAAACCATTTACATACACATTATGTTAAGTAAAAATTAAGTTTTTGATAAGTTAAATGATGTTAAGTGAATTAAAGTTAAATAAATTTATGATAAGTTTAATATGTTAGGTTAAATTAAGTTAAGAACAATAATGTTTTGTTAAATTAAATAATGTTATGGTAAGTTAAACTATGGTATGGTAAGTAATATTTATGAAAGTCATATCAAAGTTAAGCTACCATCGGGTTATTTTTTTTTTTATATTCGGGAAAAGTCGCACTTTTTTTGTAGATAAATAATTGAATTGTCAGGAAATTTGAAGAAGAGTTTCCGTATAATAAAAAGGTTGAATACCAAAGCTTGAATGTTTTTTCCCCCCGTCTTAATTTCCGGTTTAAAAGCAGATTTATTCCACGCTTTAGTGACCACAGTATCCAAAATTGCTTATATACTAATAAACTATCTAAGCCCACAAACAAATATTCATTTTCACATTATTCAAATAAAACTTGATATAAATACCTTTTATATTTAAAATCTCCTTTAGATCCTGAAACCACTATCCTCTTTTGGCCTTGTTTTTTATTTATCCCTTTGTATTAAAATTCCCCACAATGATTAAAATTTTAATCTATTGTAATTTGTCCCTCTAGTCTTTTCTCAATGAAAATTTTTCAATAAATTATATTTCCTGAAAATTTTTAAACTAAATTTCAAAGCCATGTATGTATGTAAGAAATTTTTCCTTTTATTTCTTTTTTTTTTTTTATTTAAAAAAAAAACTATAGTTAAACAAACTAATATAGAACCATGTCCTCACAAATGTTGATTAAAAGTCATAGTAAATTTCTGCAAAAGTATGGACATTATTTAAACTTATCATTGTTTCATATTAATTTTAAACGAAAAATATTAAAATAACATTGTACAATATTGAATCCTGTTTAATAAAAAGAAAAACATAAACATAAAAACATATGTTTAAAATTATTTTTAAAATAAAAAAAAATCGCGTATTCTTTTTGTAAAAATTATTTAGTTAAATAGTACATTAAATTTTCAGAGTAAAATAATGACGAAACCCATATCGGGCTATTCTGCTGGTGTCTTTTAATTGTGAAGGCTTCTGTAAACAAAGGGGCAAACAAAAAAGTGAAACATGTATTACAGGAAAATAAATAATTACATTCACTCTCTCTCTCTCTCTCTCATTGGTTCTACGGGTAAGTGATTAGAATGTTTCTTAAATTAATGCATCATATGTTGTCTCTGAAGCTTCTTCTCACTGTTATTTCAAACTCAACCCAATTCGATTCTTCATGAAATTTACGTTGTTTCAACTTGAAATAATTTTCATTCAATGTGATTCGGAGTGTTAATTCTATATGAATGTAATTTTGCTCTAACTTTAAGGGAACGTTAAATAAACATGAATTAAAGTTATTCTAAAAGAAAATAATATTGTTCGCAAGTTATTGTAAATTTTAAATCAAACTTGTTTTTGAGGATTTTACATTGATTTTTTTCTGTGTGATGCTATAAAAGAGACAAAACTTGATTACAAAATTGTATGGTTATTAAAATTTCCCCAGGCCATTAGCGTGTCTAAGGCCACTTGAACAAGATTTGTAAGAATAAAATTATATATTTTAATAAGAGCCAATTTTTATTTCAAATATACCCGTAGTTAATTATGTAAATGCGAGTTTTTGTCTTCGTAGGATACCGTTAACCTATTCGGTGGTATGACCAAAAAAAATAAATTAATTTATTTAACGGCCGGCTTAAAACTCCATTTTAAAAATGTTGCTAAACAAATTTCATAATTTTTTGATCCTCACATTGGGATTTATAGAGGATACAATTGATTAAAAAAAGTAGTTAATACCCCTCATAGGTTTTCCAATCCTGTGATTTAAATTTGTCGAATTTCCGGCAAAAACTATTTTTTTGGCCATATTTTCACACTGAATATTAAAGTCCGGACAGTTTTAAGTACAGTCTTAAAATTTTACTAAAATCTGAAAATTTTTACCCAAAATTCATGGGTCAAAAGTCAAATGTTAACATATTTGAGATTTAGTTATAAGGAAAAGATAGCGAAATATTGTAAAATTTTTGTCCCAATTAAAATTTAACTAGAAAAAATATACCCTTAAAGCCTTTAGTACACGGAATGTATATTATTTTTAGTATAAATTGAGCAACCGTTTAATAAAATTATAATACAGTGAATATTATAATAATGTGACAGATTTTTCAAAACTTAAAAAGTTTGGAGTCATTTTTACTCCAATTGCATTTAAGGGTTTATTTAAAATGATTAACCCTTATTTGTCAATTGAAAAGCCTTATCTTTATCTGGTCCCCAAACCAATTTAACAATATTTTTTCTTAACTAATTTAAGTTTCATGGAAAAAGTCTCTATAAATTTATTGTAATATGAATGCATTCCATTTTAATCTAATACATTACCCACATACTCAATTTTAGTTAGATCAAATTATCGCAAGCTACAGGCTACAATATGTCAAAAATAATATTCACACGCTCAAACGAAGACAGTTACTTTAAAGCCAACACAGCTACAGGCTACACGACTACGATTGTGGCTGTCGCCAACTTTAGAATAATTTCTAATTTTTAAGGCGACAATGAATAGATTAGTGCTGCCAACATAATAAAAAGTGAGAAATAAATATGTGCCTTAAAACATGAGGTAGTAGCCATTTTTAACAAAAACATATCAGTGAAAAAGTGTTGCTAATATAATAAAAAATGCAAAAACTTAGTGCTGAAAAAAAATCTTTTTTTTTTAATCATAAAAGAACCAGCTTTAAACAAAATATAAATTCGACTCAGTTCCAAATTTGAATTTATTTATATAAATTTTGAGTATCCTTAAATGAAGCTCTAAAGAAAGATGTAGATGTCGTAAAAGTTTCAAGTTACTTTATCCATATCTCTAGGTATAAATTACATATCAGCAATATGAGTATCATTGAACATTTTTTCAAAATGCCTTTGACACGGTGTATAAAACGTACCGATACTATTAAGAGACATTTACAAAATTTAATACTTCTTGCCTTGACTGTTTTTTTATACAAAATTGGCTTTATCATTAAATTATGTCGATATAACAATAATTATATAGACATCATATACCTTAGAGAACACTTCAAACTTTCGGATGATTATTAGGGCTTTACTTAATTAAGTTTTTCTGTATTGCGGGTCTTTGGCCGTTCGGAGAATTTTTAATTATGTCCATATAACAATAATTAAATATGTAACAAATTCATTAATTATTACCAAACATATATTTTATTCAAACTTTTATATAAATTGAGTAATTTCTAAAATACAATTTTTTAAACCCCGTATTCATAAACGATTATTAAATATTTATCATTTTATATGATGGAATTTCTTAAAATATAGCATATAAAACCCCTAAAATGTAAAAGGCCGAAACGAAAAATTAACAATCAACTTTTCATTGATTCATTGCATCATTGCATCAACACAAATGTCCATAAAAAAATTTGCAATCTTTCGACCAAAATTTGCGATTTTATTAGGAAAAAATAAGAGGCTTTATCTACAAAAGATTTTACGTTAAACGCTGAAAGGCCGTACTAAAAGTTTGCATAACATGCAACATTGTCAACGGTCAAAACAAATGGCAGGTTGAACCTGAAAAATAAATTATAAACAGTTTAAGGCGATTAAACAATTTATCATTTTAAAACTTTCAAAATGTTAGATACGGCCTTTTGCATGTAAGATGACGATATATACAAATTAAAAATTTTTGTCTGTTGGTTTGTTGACTTATAGACTTCTAACCTACTTTTCTATTACTTTTTGCAGTAGAATATTCTGAGTCCCGAAATTTAAAAAAGAAAGCAGCAGGGGAAGTGATGGCCCCCAAAGGACTCCAATGTTAAATATCGCATATCTTTAGAACTGTTATAGTGAGAATATTCTAACTTGGTAGGAGTCACTCTTATGGTAGACTTCACCTTTGGAAATTAAGAGGGATGCGCAGAGGTAGCAATACCCCATGGGATGCAATTATGTATTAAATATCCCGTAACTGAAGAACTATTATAGCGAGAGTCTTTAAACGTGAATTAAGCCACTACTATGGTAATCTATAAATTTCAAAATAAAAATGGGCTGGATTTGCAAAGGAAGAGCAGTGCTCCCCGAATATCTAAAGGTACAAGTCTTCTGGCTTTGTAGGACCCGCTCTTATGATACAAAATAAAAAAGGGAGAAGACTTAGGGGGAGCAATTAATAAAATATAAATGAAAAAACGTACATAAATTTGTTTTCTATAGACTCCTTAACTTTTGAACCGATTTTCCTGAAATTTGTTCAATAATTTTCGGACTAACCAGCACTTAACATAGGCCCATCCCTAAAGGTGGCGTTGCACCTCCTAAAAAATGACAGTAAAGATTTCTACGTATTTGGAGTACTATACCAGTGAGAGTATTCCAAATTTGTACAAATAGCTTACATAATACCACACAACATATTTTTAAAAAGTAGGTTCAATGGGAAAAGTAGGCATGCCACCCCACATACGAAAACACTTGAAATGTCTCTATGTCTGTAGAGCGGTTACTGTAAAATCATTAAAGCTTAGAAAAAGATGCTTTGCTTTCAATACACGAGATCTGTTTTAAAAAATTGTACTTATTTAATTTCGATGGGGGTTTATAAAGCGCGCCGGGTAGGCTATAAATTGTTTGTTTATCAAATTTATCGAAAAGAGAATAAGTACCAAAGTACAAGATTTTCCCGATTCCCCTCTTAAAAGTACCCAATATTTGAATCTGAGCCATACGCTATCCTTCTACCAAATTTCATCCAAATCCATTGAGCGGTTTTCACATCATTGAGCCAAAACTAACAAACATTAAACAACCCAAACTTGCACTTGATTTCAAAATTCGTCGTGCGTGAGCTTGTGTGATTACTTCTGCATATTTTGGATTTGAGTGTACGTGATCGTGACTTGAAAACTTGCCATACGCACATCTCTAAAAGCATATCTAAGCTTCTTTGGCAATCATCAAGTAAAAATTATATTTCTGTATTGACATTCTTGATTTTATATGTACGTCAAAACTATTTTATGGTGTTATAGCTGTTTTCAATCTTGGAACAACTTTTACACAAACAGACGTATTTTGTATTTGTATATCTTTCGGTTTGGAAGGGATTCTCGTTTTTATATTTTTTCTTTCTTCAAATGTGAATGACCGCATTCAAATGACCTTCCGATGACTTTTAGTTAAAATATCTACAAAAAAATATTTTTTATTTTCTAGTTTAGTTAAAGAGATTTGATAACTCAAGAATAGAACAAAATACCACAGGAAACGCATATAATAATTATTTTTCATAGTTAAGTTAAAAAAATAAATAAATTAACAAAATAAAATTACAAAGACAAATGCTTTATCTCATTTTCAATTAGTTTCGGAGTTATATTTCGGTATACTACACAGAAAGAAGTTTATTTTCTAAATTAATCAATTTCGTTTCTTGAGACCGGAAAATCCAAAAATAATTTCTTGATTTAAACTTATTTTGTTCGTATTTAGTAAAATTTTCTTAAATAAAGAAACATTTTCTCATGTTCAAAAATCACGTTTTTGGTATGTATGATCAAAAATTTCTTAAAACAAGAACTGCAATCAGTGTTGCCAGAAGATTTTTTGAAAAATAACTATGCATACTAATAAAAACACGATTTTTCCCTACACGTTGCAAAAATTTTTCCCACAAAAATCCCTACGTGTTTTAGTCATTCAAATCAAAGAAAAAACACGAGTTATAAAAACTAATTTTATTTCTCCGAGAAAAGGGGCCTAGTGTGAGCCATTGAAGTCTTGAGAAAAACGCATTTAAAGTTATTCTACACCCTTTTAGGTACAAGACACAGCAGGTCCCTTTTCTCGGAGAAGGTCACATTGAGTAAATTTTTAATAACAAAAATAAGCAATAAAAGAAAAAACAATTGTATGTCCTTTTAATTAAATTTACTGAAAAAAAACAAGAAGAGCAAGTAAAATATGTATAGTTCTTTTGAACTACATCTTTAAATTATAATTTTAATTTAATTAAGGTACAAAATAAATTATGTATTTCTTTTGAACTGAATTTTCTAAACTGACCATTAGAACATTCGAAGTTAATGCAGCCTCTTCCATTATTTTGCGAAAATGATCTTATAATTCAAATAAAACTTAAAGTTGTGTTGCCCAATTTGTGTCGCTTTTTGGTGGTCTCTCTGCGTCGCCATTTGCGTTGGGTAAAGCAAACAAAATCCGTACCATTTTCGATAAATTTGGAAATACAACCTCATCATTATAGTTTTTCATTTTTACTACATATTTTTATCGAAAACACTTCAAAATTCTTGTTTCAAAACTTTCCAGTAAAAAATGTGCTCCAAAAGGAGCAGGTTTTTTGAATGAATTCATTCATCAAATCGGTTCAAACCTGCTGTTGGGATGCCTAATTTTTGTATGGGGTGTTCCCGGTTTGAATTACCACTTTAGGAGTGCTTTTTTATGGCTAACTACATTTACATATTCATTAATGTTTTGCTTTTACTTGTTTAAATGCCTTTTTTCAATAATTTTCGTAAACCATAATTTTTTTTCGCTCTAAAACCTTCTTCTTTTATTTATATTTTATTCTTTTTCATTTACTGCTGTATAAGAGATCTCTAATTGAAGCGCTTGATTATGCGCTTTTTCTCTGTAGTGCTTCAATAAAACGCAAATTTTTTTACTGGGTTATTAGTTTCGCAATTTCAGAATAATGTATTTTATCCGTCTGTGTTCCATTCACACAAGAAATCATTAGGGCCTAAGTTAAGTTGTTAAGACAATTTGTACTTATCTAGTTTTTGTCCAAAAACATGTTTTGCACTTACGAATTCCATTTCTTTAAATATTAAATCCGCCGCACGAGATATCTGGAGTTGAAGTTTAAAAAAAATCGATAACTTTTTACCGTTTTATTTTCTTAGAGAATACCTCAAAATAAACCGAAAAAATTAAGTAAGAATTATCGATAACTCGTTTTGTTATCGAGATATCTGGAGTTGAAGTTTAAAAAAATCGATAACTTTTTGCCGTTTTTTTCTTAGAGAATACCTCAAAATTAAGTAAGAATTATCGATAACTCGTTTTGTTATCGAGATATCTGGAGTTGAAGTTTAAAAAAAATCGATAACTTTTTACCGTTTTATTTTCTTAGAGAATACCTCAAAATAAACCGAAAAAATTAAGTAAGAATTATCGATAACTCGCTTTTTTATCGAGATATCTGGCTTTGAAGTTTTAAACAATATGATAACTTTTCAGCGTTTTACTAGAAATTGATCATTTTTGACCACTGACATAATGAACAAAAAGTAGAATTAATCAAATATGCCACAAAAGCGCAGCTCAACTTTTTGCAGAAACATCGTCTACAATCCGCAAAATAAAAAAAAAAAATCAGAGCCCGATCTAGTCCGATAATTAACTATATGTCCAAGTATATACCCCAAATATGCACATTTTGGGGACTTTGAACAAAAAAATAATTTAAAATATTAAATCACTTTTTTTGCTGTAATACTTGTATCTGAAAAATAGTTCAATACCTGAAGTTGAAGGCTCCATACTCAGATTTAAATTTCACTTGAAGTTTTTTTTTATCGAAGAAACACTTTTTTAAACTAAAAATATCAATTTTACAGCGAGCGCAAGCGAACAAGGAATAAAAGTGTAAATTCAAAAACATAATGCAGCTTCACTATACAACTTAGAGCCGTTATTTTTTCGGTTAGTGACGCAGAATTATGTGTAGTTTCTATGGTTATTAAGTATTCGAGTGTTATTTCAAAATTAATTTTTTAATTAATCCACAGTTTTGATACCCAATAACCCAGTGTGCGCCGTTGCCAATTTAGAGATTTTCCCGCAAAATCTAGCGGTTTTGAAATGTCAATCGCGGGAAAAAAAACGTTTTAACGGTAAGCGGGAAATTAAGCGATTTTCAAAAATGTCTCAGCGGCTCACATCCGCTACAAAAACATTTCTCAATACATATTTAAATTTACAGATTTACGGGTCATTGAGTAATTCTAAGTCAATTAAGCCTAACAAATAATACTATTGTTATAAATTTTGGTCTGTCACAGTTCTATATGACTTGAAATTACACTGTCAACTATCGATCAGATCGGCCCATAACTAACCATAGGCCCCATATAAAGTCTACTCTCGTAGAAAGCTTAAGTACGCGTAAACTGTAAAGCTCTCAATCTGTGGTATATTATAATAACATTCGTTCAGTCATTTCGTGAAGATCGGCCCATACATTACAATACTTATGTCCTATATAAAGACCACCCCGGAAATATTCTAAGTGTAGGTGAAGGGTATCAAAGATTCGGCACAGCTGAATATATAACACTAACCAATTTTTTTCGGGAATAATTTTTTTTTTATTATTGAATATTTCTTGTCGAAAATTATAAAAATAAAATAACATGGGAAGTTGGAAACCTTAATTTGAGAGTCATACACCTTTGAAAAAGCAGCCCATATATACATAGATTTATATAAAACTTTTAAAAATGTTAAGGTTTTAGCGGTATTTGAAAAAAAATTCCGATTTTCTCTGCTGGTAGATACAATTTAACTTTCCCAATAAAAATATTTATCATTTTGCGAAGCACTAATGGTACATTTAAAAAAATAAATAAAATACAGAAATGCAGTAAAGTAAGTGAAAGAACTCTCAACAACTTAAAAAAAAAAAATTTCAAGTGCTTTGGCATTCCCTTACTACGAAGCTGGCTTGTAAGGGAGAATACTAAAAAATAACTGTACCAAAGCATTCATGATCAGGCCTGCCATATTTGCCGATTTATCGGCATTTTGCCGATTTTTTGCCTCTAAATTATCAAAGTGCCGATTTGCCGATTTTTGCTCAAAAAATGCCGATTTTTTGATAAACATCTTAACCAAAGTAACTTTTTGTTGGATTTAGTACAATTTATTAATTTTGGGTACCATTGAACTACTTGTTTCATTAAAAAGAGAGAACTGTTATTAATTTAGTGCTTTTGCTAAGAAAAAAAGGTTAGATTTGTCCTATATTATATGCAGTGTTTGTTACGTATGTTTACCCAACACACACATGTTGCAATTGTAAAGAATAAAAGAACTTGATCAAAAACAAAAAAAAATATCAGCAATTTTTTTGACAAAAGCTAAAAGAAGAAAAAAAAGTTAAATTAAAAAATATAAAGTATATACTTTATATTTGAATTTGGAAATAGATTTTTACTTACAAAAACGTTGAGGCAAGTTAAATTCAAAATTCTCTTTTAATGAAGAAACTTAAATCAAAAAATTATTTTTTAAGCGCATTTGAGGATGATGCAAGTTTATCCGATAACCAATCTTTTGTAAGAAAGTCAAGTAAATTAAAAACTTTTTGGCAACAAAATTTAGATTTAAAAGTGAGAATTCTCCTGGTTCATTTCCAACAATTTCACATTCTTCCGCCAATGTGGAAAAATGTTAAGCCAAGTCAACCTTAATAAAACGAAATTTTAATGTACCATGCAAATTAATCTTTGCATAGAATTCATCATTCCAAAAATTATTTAAAATTTTAAATTTTTTTCATGCTGATATTAAAATTAAGGATTGAATAAAAATGTCAAGCTCATATGAATCTAAAATAACAAAAAGTACAAAACTTTAAAATAACTTACCCTAAAGTACAGAATATAGGTACGTATACATTTTTGTTTCTAATTACTTACAATTTATTTGTAAAACGTTTATTTTTTGTTGAATTTTATGCTATTAGCATAAGGTAATGCAAAATTGTTCTGTTTTGATATTTTTTTCCACAAAAAAAGTGTTTTACTGTATTTAAAATAGGTATTTTTGGTTTGCCGATTTTTTGCCGATTTCTTTAAATTAAAATGCCGATAATGCCGATTTTTTTTTGAAAATATGCCGATTTCTTACCAAAATCACCTGGCACCCCTGTTCATGATCGTTACACCCATTTGTATATGCGCTGAATAATGCGCTTTATGTGTCAAAAATGTATTGCTTCAAAATGGGAACTCGCCAAATTTGGTATACAGATTGTATATGGCAGGAATATATATACATATTTAGAGGCCGCTTGCTTTTCATAAGAACATTTCAATGTCGATTGCTCAAGAGTATCATGTGCTCAAAACTTATATGTACCAAATAAAAAATTGTGCTTAAACGAAGCAGGTTTGTAGGGGAGAAATGTAAGAGTTTCGCTTACCATACCGCTGACCAGCGTGGCCATTTTGGCATTTTTGCAGCTAGATTTAGCATTTTTTTGTCTGATTTAGCTGCAAATTTTTCATTTAGCAGTTAGCATTTTGTTTAGCATTTTTCAAATGCATATTTAGCATTTTTAAGCATTATTTAATTTAAGAATATTAAAGTAATCTTTTTTTGAAAAACGACCACACACTTTTGTTGAATGCAAATACAAGCCCCTACTTTTTGCTATAGAAACTGTACAATCTTTTAAAGGACATTTCATATCAAATGGTTTTAAAATTTGATCAGTTTGATCCATTAAATTCATGTTAAGACGATTTTTTCATTCAATTACGATTTTTAATTTTTTGGAATCGAAAAGAGATACCCAAGGCGAATTCATTCCAGGTAATCTCGGTACTACAACAAGTACAACTCGTACAAAAACCACAAGCAATTTGTACAATGGCATAAACGGAAATTGTTTTATTTCACAGAAACAAAGATAATATAAAAAAAATTTTGACATCAGGGGCCTAATTCTGGCATTCGTGATCGAGTACTTTCTCGATTCCAATCGAAATTATTTTTTCAGTATTGTGAAACTCAAATTAATGCTTTATAACACTGAAAAAATAATTCCGTTTCGTTCAGTATTGACTGAAATAATTAGATAATAAATTGCTTTCGAATCGAGAAATTAATCGATAACGAATACCAGAATTAGGCCCCAGGGCTTTTAAGACCACCCATAATAAATTCGACTTGGAGATAGCATAACTTTTGAAATAGAAAAAAACAAGTATGAATTACATGCCCAGATTTTATAGCTCAATTTATATGTCATCTTAGAAAACCGTTTAAAAACTAATAAATGCAAATTAAGCGAACGAAAGAATTTATTATTGATTTCACTGTAGAAGAAATTACAACTTTGGCTGAAACCAAATTCATATGACAGTTGATTTCTGGATAAATGTATATGGATATAAAAATTCATTACATGAAAATCCATTCAGTGAATTAGCTTTTTTTGCTATGCAGTTATTGGTTTTGCCAGTTAGCAACGCGGAAGTTAAAATTGGGTTTTAGTGGTATAAATATCTAAAAAACGAAAATTCGAAACAGAATGACGTTAATATATTATAATGATATCTTGATCGATTCTTCAGAAGCTGAAGATGAATATTCATTTGATGACGTAATTAATTTATAAAATGAAATATTTTATTAAACATGTTATATAAATTTTATTAAAATACTAAATAATTCCCATTTATGGGTCAAGTTCCTTTGATTTTTTGTTATGGGATGGTACCTTTTGTTTAAAAACTTTTTTTGTACGTATATTAAGACTGAAATATGTATATTTCTTTTATAGTTTTAAGACTTTTTATGTTTCATAAATATTATAATGTTTTTCTTTTATCAGTTTGATTTATTGATACGATGTGAGATTATATTATAACTAAAATAACAAAAAAATAAAACAATTTAAACTTTAGTATTATTTTTTGGCAGTTTAGGATTTTTGTTAGCATTTTTTAGCATTATTTTTAAGCCGATTTAGCTGTAAAATATTTTTGGATATGGCCACACTGCCGCTGACGGAAGACATGAATTTTATATGGCGAGTTCACACTTTGAAGAAATACATTTTTGACACAAAAAGCGCTTTATTCAACGCATATAAAACCGGGTGAACGAAACTACCAGCTTTACACACTGAATGATTGTTTTTACAGTTATTTTTGATGTTCTCCCTTACAGACCAGCTTCGTAGTAAGGGAATGCCGTGGCACTTGAAATTAAATTTTTTTTAATGAAACTTGTTAAGAGCTCCTTCAATTACTGCATCTCTGTATGTCTTATTGCATAGCGCATAATTGTGCGCTTATATTTTTAAATGTGCAATTATTAGTGCTTCGCAAACTGATGAATTTTTTTAATGTTGTGTATTGAAATATTTTATCATAAATTTTTGTAGGATTAACGCTTTTCTTTAAGTCTTGCTCTAATTTTCACGTGAATCAAGTCACTTGGCTTGAAAAACTCTATATTTATTTATTAAGAAACCATATTTTAAAGCAAAATGAAGACTTTAGACTATGATGGTATTTTTCCATTCTTTGCTGCAGGTGAAAGGGGTGTATACAAGTTCCGTATGTATTTCCCACAAATCTTTCATTTGAAAAGATTTTTTACGCAAATTATTTATAAGTGCATACAGTGCAAAAGATATTTTTGATTACAAGCTGCATTTATTAAATACTAGCTGACCCGGCAAACGTTGTTTTGCCTTCAAATTTAATTTTCACTGCATGTCTGGTTTCGTTGCAAAGTCATGGCGGATTGATATTTCGAAGAAGAATGAAAGGTGCACTAAATCGACATAGCAATTATTGGTCAAATACCGTTTACCGAAGTAGAAATAATGGATTTATTTATTTTTTGTAGCTGGACGCGGACCGCGTTGCTGGCCCCAAATTTTTCTTTTATTTTGAACTGCCTCTTGATGAAAATCAAAATTTATAATAGAAAAAAATGTTTTATTCAATAATCAAAATTTTAATAACACACACAGTTTATGTTTTTTTTATATTTTATGTATATTAAAATATAAAAATTTAAATTTTTATAATTATAAATTATGTTTTACATATTTTTTTTTAAATTATTACTATATATTTACTGCAATGCTTTTTGATAAACTACGTTTTTGGTTTTACCTTCATTAGCGAATACGAATAATGATGATGGGTTACCAACACGTGAGCATACAACGTATAGTTGTTCATGAGAGAAGCATGGTGTCTCAAGATTCAATCGACATACTTGCAGCGATTGACCTTGGGATTTATTAATGGTCATAGCAAATGCCAGACGTACTGGAAATTGTATGTGTTTAAATGAAAACGGCATATCTGCGGGCATTATTGGTATACGTGGAATCAATACGACTTCACCTTTGTGCTTACCGGTTGATATAGCTAATCTTGTTCCTTTACAAAGCCGTGGTGGATTTAAATTGCGTAATAGAACTATTGGTACACCAACTTTTAACTGCAGCATGTGAGGTGGAGTTCCTGGCAAGTCAAGCGAATTTAAGAATTCAATTGGGTAATTAACAATTTCATCAGGGTCATTAACACAATCAATGGATTTATATGTTTTTATTCCTCCGCTTATTTTATTTTGAATATCAACATTAATATCGCAAACATCTTTGTTTTTGACACAAAACAAACTAAATATTGCGCCATCTGTCGGACGAACTTTAAACTACACAGAAGCACTACTAACGACCCATAGAGCATGCATTTGGTCAAAATTGGCCCAGTAGTTTTTGAGTTTAGGGATCACGAACATACACGTAATTTTTATATACTATGTAGAGATTAGTCTAGTTTTCTTGATTTTTAAAAAGAATCGAAATTCTTGGATCAAGAAACGTATGCTAAGGATTTCTTTAAAATTTTCAGAAAATGCTCAAGAAAACTTGGTTTAATTCAATTAATTTTTATCTGAATAGACATGTTAAGCAAATCAAACAAAAATTTCTTAAAATGTAGCCCACAAGGGACTAGGACTAGTCCAAAAGTAACCCGAACGTATGGAAAAACATGGTCTATTTAACATTTAACCCAGCTTTGGATTACAAAATTACTCCATGGTATACTCAAGAGGATTTGTTTTCATGTCTTTTAAAAACAAAAAATTTAGTTTAAAACCGAAGTAATGTCGTCTTACTACAAACACTTTTTAACAATGACATGGTCCATGCTTGCATTACATCGGACCGGTGCAAGGAGTAGTCGTCAATTTGTTCAAAATGGATCAGGTGGTCCAAATTTTTTTGCAGGCAACGAAGTGATTTTATATACATATAAAAGGATATTTTAAAATACAAAAATCCTTGCTAGAATTTAAAAAAAAATTTAGTACATCAATTTTAGCATTTTATTTAGATAGATTTGGTAATTTTCAACAATTCAACATAAAACGTGTGGCCGAATTAAACTTGTTTTAAAAAGGATATATGGGAGGTACATGGGGTCCTTGTACCCTCTATCAAAACAATTTTAATGAAATTTAAAACATTGATATTCGTATAGCAATACTCTCTCGAAAATGTGTTTTTTAATATTGCGGTGTAGGGTATTTATTGTCAAGCTTGGCCGACTATTCTTTCTTACTTGTTTTTATTTTATATTAAGTTTTCTTAAACAAAATAATTCTACATGTATTTATATAAAAAATTCAGGTTTTTCTTCGTATTTTGTAAAATTTGTATGGCCAATTTCACCAACTTTCTTAAATATAAATGTTTAAAATTGGGTTTTCAATTTAAATAAAAATAAAATTGTATAAAAAAAAACTAGTGGAGCGAATCAAAGGTTTACCAGAGCCGAATACAGCAATCTAACATGTTTAAAACGAAAATTATAAACGTTACGGTCCCTGGAATGGTATAAAAATTGGTAAATTTGTTCTCTGTTTAACATCATATAAATTATTCAAATTCCTACAGAAGTAAAACTACAAACTGATTTGATATTTTTACTAATATGTGAATTTTTTTTAAGAAACCTTTAATCAATCTATTTAGTTTATATAAAATAATAAAATTTTAATTTATTATTTATTGCTTTATAAGCAAAACTTAACGTGTTTTTTTATAAACTTTTGCGATTTGATTTAAATGATTTTATTTATTTTTTGCACATTTTATGAGAATAAATCACTTGATTTTAGTGACTAGTTCTTAAATGATTTAAAATTCTGAACAAAAAAAAAAAAACAAAAATAGTTTTAAACTTTTTGTCCTTCAAGGTTTATCTGATTTTATTTATTTTGTGTGTTTTAGATTGTCATGCCTAAGTTTTGAATGATATTTGCACCGAGAGGCTATTGATTAGATTGAAGTCATAAAAATTAGTTTAACAATTCAGAAGAGAAAAAAAGACAAAACAAAAATCTATTTTCAAATGAAACAATGGAATTTTATTTGTTAAAAGCTCTAATCAATTTATTTCTAGGCATTTTTTAGCATTTAAATTCACACTATTTATTCAGAAATACTTAAATATTCATTTAAATATTGAAAAACGAGATTAACCACTTAAACCGATTTTTATTTTTTACCAAAAACAAAAAAAAAAAAAAAAAAACACACATACATTCCTTCTAAAAGACACTTATAAAATATACTCATACATAAACCAATACATCAATACATACTGATGTAATTAAGTATGAAAGAAATATGTGTCGACCAATCAGCTTTAAAAAATAAATTTGATAATTTGAAAAATATTTTTTCTTCTATTTTACATAATTTCAAGAATTAACGATTTGAATTTGACATATGCCTGTATTCAACATGCACATGCAATTAAAATTTTTTCATAATTGTCTAAAATGTCATTTGAACTTGCCTTTAAATGAATTGCATGCCTCACAGTGAATCGGCTTAAGCATACGAATTACAATTTCAATATCCAGATAAGAAGTTTCATATTAAAATAAAATAAAAAAAAAAACCAGCAAGTGGATGAAAAGAGCTCTTAGGGAAATCTTAGGCCAGCAAAAATTTTTTTTTAAATTTGGAAGCAATAAATACGCATACTGAATCCTAATCGCTTCCTTTTTTGCTTCTTAAAATAACTTCCCTACTCTACTGCTGTAAGATAAGGCAAATAATCCAACAACATTTAAGTGCGGGGTGTCAAATACCAAATTTTCAAAATTCCGGGCCTTGAAATTTTTTAATTTCTTGAAACCCGTTTTACATACATTGCACGAACTTTTGGTCTTATATGACCGACCCCTAGTAAAATTTGATGCAGGAAATATTCGTGGAACATATTAACCCTCCAAAGTGCCGTTTTAGAATACTTTTGTGGGAAAGTTTAAAATAGACAAAAATGACCCCTTCAAATGAGTGTTAGAGGGTTAATATATTCTAAGAAAAGAATCGCCATGCGTTTCTACTGCAGATATCTGAATTTATTTTTTAGCTCAGAAGTACAAGTTAGACAAGGAGCGTTCCTTGTTATAAAAAAGTACGGTCAGACCGACCAAAGGGGCCTGACCGGATGTGTACTCACACATCAAAAATAAAAAGAAGTTTTACAAAGTACTTTATTTAACCACAGCTAGAACTGAATTAAAACTTATTTTCTAACTTAATTTATTATTACACTTTTTTTCTGTGGGAAAATGAATTATGCTGAGTTGCAATGTGATTTCACAACAATTATTATTGAAATTTAATTAGGTGTTAGTAAAAGCGGATGAGTTGCTGTATGGTTTCGCAACAAGTGTTCTTAACCCATTAACAAAGGTGTTAACTTACATTCAGTATATTTTATTTGACTTATACCAAACGCCTTTTCAAAAAATTCAAAAACTTTAGGGGCCCATATTTCGGGAGCCCGAGCTAACTTTTCAAAAAAAAAATTTCAGATTTGCTATTCTAGTTGTCTGGTTTTTTTTGTTGCACAGTGTAATACGTATACACTACTTGCAAATAATTACTTGCATGTGGAAACGTAAGGTTAATATAGTTATTTACATATCGGAAGGTTGCAAAATTCGTTCGTTTCAAAATTAAAAATGCGGGAGGACAGTTGATTGTATCAATGCATGTCCTTTGAAAAAAAGGAAGAAAAACGTTTTTCGAAATTCTAACGTTAAAGGAGTGCAAATCGTATATATTTTTGATACTTTTTTACAAAAGATTTTTCTCCATTCATTTGCATAAACGTACTTAACAAATGTTTAGCTCCCACTACAATATTGAAATTTTTGATTCTTCAAAGGGGAGAAAAAAGTTTAAAAAAGGGACACACGGGAAATACATTTCTTTTGATTTTACGTGCTGCATGTGGTTATTTTTGAAATTTCTATAAAATTAAACTTTAAAACATAAAATTATTGGTGCAGGCTTCTAAGTGAAGGAGAACCTATAAGATGACAAATATTGGTATGAACCTGAGCGTTAACTGGTACTTTTTGAATTTTCTTTAATACTGGACTTAGAGAGATGATGACAATCTATAAGAGGGAACTTTTTGCTACTTTTTGAATTTTTGTTGATATAAACACAAAATTAAACATGCAAAGTTCTGAGTGAAAGAAAATCTGTAAGAGGAAACTTATTTTTCTTCAACTGGTACTTTTTGAATTTCCGCTAGTGTTGAACTTAAAAATATTAAATAAAACATGCAAAGTTCTGAGTGAATCAAAATCTGTAAGAGGAATCGTTTTGATACTTTGTCGTTATTTTACTAGTACTTTTTTAATTTTTATTAATAACAAAACTAGAAATATAAAATTCAATAAGCAGAGCCCAGAAGCATTGAGTAACTTAAAGAAGCGGCCTTTTGGTACAATTTTTTTTTTTAATAGTCACTTTCTGACTTTTTATATACTATTGAAATTAACAAGTAGATTAAAGTCCGTGAATTCTTGAGCGAAAGATAACATCTTGACCACAGGTTGGTCCCTCGATCCACCAGGACGGAAAAAACAAATGCTTCATACATTTAAATTCATAAATACTTAAAATATCTGATTGACTTCTGTGAAATGTTTTGTTTAAGGAATGGATTTATTTTCAAATCAAATAAATTAGTTACCAAAAAAAATTTTTTTTAAAAATAACGGTCGTTACATTTTAAAAAGTTAACAGTTTGTTGTGTTTGAATTCATTTATTATGGATAACTCAAAGTAGCATATTTTTGTTAGTATAAAGAAAATAAAAGTTAATCTTTTGGAAAATTACAGATACATTTATTTTGTATAATATTAGCGGAAAAAAATTCAAAATAATAAATTCATTTTTGAGCTATAAGGGGTAATTTTCTGCGGAAACACCCATATAAAACAAAAACCCTCTTATTAAAAAAAAAAAAAAATTTGATGTAAAAAAAGTTTTGTTAAACGCAAAAACAATATTTTTTCCAATGCATAACTTTTTCACTAACCCTATTCTTTTAAATCATGTCAGTTTTCAAAGCGTAAAAAACATATTTCAGATATCTAAAGCAGATTTTCTACGCAAGGAATTCTCTAAAACGTATGTAATACATTATAAGCATTACAGCTTCCGAGGAAACATCAGTTTTGCTGGGAGGCGTATAACTAGAATTTTTTGGCCCGCGGCCAACAACATTTAAAATCCCATAATTTAAACATTTGTTGGACTAGAAAGCCCATTTAAAGATAAATTGTTTAATACTTCATAGATTTTTTAATATTAAATTGGCGTTTAATTAACATATATGTATAAAGCAAATTAAACAAGAAAGATAAAATAATGGGTCGAAGCCGATCATTTAGTACCATACACTACAGTATATACACACATATGTTTAAAAATGTACCCTATTGCACTGAAAGAATTTTCTGCACAGATCCAATGGATTTTGACATTAATCCAATGAAAAATTACATTAAAAGTCAACTAATGTAACCCTTCATTGGATTAATCAAGAATATCACAATAGCGCCCCGTTAATGAAATATTTCATAAAATCGATGAATATGTTGCATTATTTTAATGTCAGAAAATTTTATTAGACTATTGTGACTATTTGTCAAACGTTTAATAGAAATGTTTTTATATTTGAATGAAATTTTTAATTTGTTCAATGACATAAATTCATTAAATTAATGATTTAATTTGTTAATTTTTATGACAGTCTTTTTTTAGTATAATGATTGTTTTGGTTATATTTTTATTTTAATTTATTTCAGCCATTTTTTCAATGAGCGTTTTGAGCTGTTTTAAATTTTATTTTTTTATTCCTGTTTCAAATCATCAAGTTAAATTTATTTTATTTCGTTTTTTTATTTATGTTACATCATGTTATGTTCTTCTTTCATAAGCTTACTTTTAAGTAAATTGTATTTAATTAATTTTCCAGCCCGCGATGACCTTCATCTGTCTTCTTTTCATTTAACTGGCTTGTACTAATATGTAAATTTTGTGTATTTAAATTAACAATTAAAGAAAAAAAGAATGTGAGAATTAATTGCTCTTGTTTTTTCTTTCTAAGTGTTTCTTTTTAAACCTTTTACTTACATTCAGCTAAAATCAGTATTTCGTTATCGCAATGAATCTTATTCATTGATGTTATAAAACATTAAAATTTACAATTTTTTTCATATATTTTCATGTCTATCGCTTTTGAATGGAATTAAAAATACATTTTTACAACAGTTATAGGGAGATAATATCTTCTAGTTATAAGTATTTTGAGGTAAAATTTTTAATGGAAAATATGAAGTTACAAAAGATTTCTTTTTTTCATTGACTGAAAAATATTTGAATATTTAAATCATAAAAAACCTATTAAAATAATGTTTAACAGTTAGTTTAATTTTTCTTTTGAAAAAGATATTAGTGGTATTCACACCGAACTTGTTAATTTGTTACTCGGTAGTTTGTTAATTTGTTAAAGTTACTAACTGTGAACGGACAGTTTATGATTTATTAAAATAAAATAAAAAATCATTTAATTAACATACTTACTCTCAATGTACACGAAAATTGCCATAACACAAATATTTTTTTAGAAATGTATCACAAATGACTTTTTTATTATATTTATTTAGAAACTGCAACAGCTGTTTGTGAGTTACCAACTAACAACTATTTTATCATGGGTGCCGTGTCGTTAATTTGTTAAATATTAATCCGGTAGCGCGTTAAATATACAAAAACAAAATGCGTGTAAAATAGTAACGATTAACGACTAACAAACTGACAAGCTCGGTGTGAATACCACTACTAAGTTGTCATTAATTTAATAAAAAATTTTAACGAAGTTACGAAACTCAATTTCGTAGTGTTAAAATTGATTCATTATATTTGTAAAATTTCATTCCCGAAATAAAATTTTTCATTGGATTAAAGAAAAAAATTTAATGAAATTGATTTATTAGAATATGGACCATCGGATTGTTTCACACAAAATTGTCTTAAATCCTTTTATAATAATGATGAGTGGTTGCGATTGAAACATGTCATGGTAACCAGCCGCCTGGGTTGGAATCTCAGGTCAGCCAAGAATGAATGATTATCAATAACAATTTTAATTAATTTTCATGTTGTAAAATTCCTTCCTTCATAAAAATAATTTAATGAAAATTAAATTTGATGAACTTAAGCCTGATTAAAATATTAAAAATTTGGATAAAAAACCATAAATAGTTCAACAAAATAACCACAATTCTAATTATAATGAAAAATATTTAGATAGTTCTCAGAAAATTTTTAGTTTTATTTACATTTAGCATCGTGCATTTTGTTTATGTACAAAATGATAAAGATGCTAAAAACAAAAGCACTTGTTAAAAATGGTAGAAATGTCAAAAGCAATTGCACATAGAAAACACAACTCTGCAAAACATCAGCAGGCGTTTCGAGCAGATTTACAAATTGAACGATTATCAAAATTAAAAAGCCATTTTCATTAAAAAGAATATTTATATTTTTTGTTTTAATCACTTTTGTAAAACCTTACGTAAGTGATTATTTTATTCATTATGATAATTCTTATGTAATAGCTGCTATGTAAAGCAAAAAGTAGCGAAGACCTCTACTAAATAATAAGTGAAAAAAGCGTTTTATTTCAAAAAACTAACCGAAGTTTTTACTGGGATGCTCTTTAATTTTAAAACATTCATAATTCTAAAATTTGTATACACCTTATCTTGTTATCATTTAATATTTACGTATATAAATTAACTTAATTAACATGCTTGTTTCTATTTCGTCAATAAGAAGAAATTACATAATAATATAGATCACATTTAAAAAACAATCTAGATTGTTAAAAAATTTTTCATTTTGAATATGTATTTAAATACTGTTTAAAATTATATAACAATTTGTTAAGTGTTTACTAACACTATTTCAAAATTAATACAGAACTATGCGTCAACACCGTTTTCTGAGTTTATCAAAAATTAAATTTAATCCAATTCCTATTTGAAGAAAAATGAGGGCCCCGTTTCTCAAAATTAAAAATTACAAATCTACAAGTAAAATACATTTGAAACAAAAATTGTAAAATTGTTGCTTATTTAATGCATGTATTTAACTTGTAGATTTGTAACTTGTAGTTCTGAGAGACAAGGCGTAGGTGGCGTGCTTTTCTCTTTATACAGATAACGATTCAATAAATTTGAATTTTCATATAAAAAAATTTTTCCGAATTTTATCTCAATACTTATAAGTAGGGATGAGATTTAGATGCACTAAAAAATCGAAAATATGCTCTTAAAATATGCACAGAAAAATCTAAAATATGCAATAAAAAAAAAATGTGCACTAAAAACTAAAAAAAGTTCCATAAAATTTTACAATTTTAGTTTTGTTTAATTAATTTAAATTTTTGATTGTTAAAATAAATAAGTGCTGTTTTATTAAAAGTAAAATTCATCCAATCCATTCCAATGTATTTTGAAAAAATTTATATTCAGATCGCACTTTGATTTAGATCAGATTACATATATTTGAAACTTGTTTTATTTTTTGAAATCCTTAATTTTTTTTTAATGTTTTGGATTTTTTTTGAATTTGTCGGGCTATTCTTACATTCACATTGCTAATTTTACTTTCTGCAACTTAAACAATTTAAAAATCCAGCATTAATATGATTTGAGTATTAATCCCTCATACTTAGTTATTTGTTCACCAATATATCCGTAATGGGAAAATACAAATGCTAATTGTCTTCTGATGTTACTTAAATTTAATATTTCTTTTACTTTTTTGATTGCATAATCATCGGAATCAACAAGCTCTTCTCAAAGTTTTTTGAATAGAATTCTGAAGCATCCAGCCAGGTCCCAATCTTGTTACTACTGGCTGCGGTGGAAGTTGAATCAAAGGATATATTTCATTAAAAATTGCAATATTAACGAATTGGCTTCTAAGTTCTCTGCAACGCACTATAACCCATATGCCAAGCAACTAAGGCGCTGCATCGGTTTAAAATACAAGGATCTTTTGACGAAATCTTGTATTTAAAGCAAAGATCCAAAAGAATTTATTTATTACTAGCATTTAGCCCGCTACTTCCTTAGCGTCTCCATTTCATTCGTGGACATATCTGTATGCCAAAGTTTATTTTTCTAGGTTTTGACTTGTTTAAATTCTATCATTTAACCCGCTCATTCACACAGGATCTTGCATGTTTAATTTTATGTTTCTAGGTCCAATACTAACGGAAATTCCAAAAGTGCCAGTTAATATACAAAAAGTACAAAAAACGTTCCTCTTGGATTCGCATCCACTCATGACATTGCATGTTGAATTTTATGTTTTAAAGTCCAATATTAACGATAACTAAAAAAATACCAGTTGTAGAACCAAAAAGCTGAAGAAAGATATAAAATTTCTCGTATTTCCCATTTTGGTACTATTTTTCCCCCCCATTAAAGTATCAAAAATTGCAGAATTGTAGTGGGGGCCCATAATTTAGTACGAATATGTCAATGAATGGAGAAAAATGTTTTGTAAAAATGTACCAAAAATAGTTACGATATTCACCCCTTAGACGTTCGAATTTCGAAAAAGTACCAAATTCATATTCGTGTTTTTTTTTTTTTTTGTTAAGTTTCGAATGTGGTATAAACTTTCTTTCTAGGATTATTTACCCGTTTTCTCCCTAATTTAATGAAATTTATGTTTTTTAAAACCAGAAATTACTCTGCGGAAATTTGGGATAATTGGTTCATAACTTACCATGGCTCCAATATAAAACCCCTCCTTAAAATCATTTAAGTTCGGCTTAAACTTAACTTAAACGAATCGTGATATTTTACTCAAGATTGTCTGTAAATAATTTATTATCGGTCTAAACCGCAATAAATTTTAATGCTGATGTCAATTTTAAAAAAGATAAATTAATAATAAATAGACATCATATATGTAGATATCACTCCTTAAATATTCGAACTATCAGTGTAGGTGGGTTGCCAGAAACCAATATTCAAATAACTGGACATTGTAAAAAATTTACCTAGATTTTGTAAAATTAACTGGACAATCTAAAAAAAATTCAATTCGATATCAGGAAATGTAACAATAAAAATTCAGTTTTACGACATATTACTTATCGTCTCCTAAAATTAAAAAGGGCGTAAGCAACAAAAAAAAAATCAAAAACACGACTTTTACTGCAGAAGTTGTTTCATAATTATCTTAAAATCTATCCGCAAATCCAAAATTATTTGTGATGTTTTTGATTATTTATTATGATTTTAGATCTTTGTCCAATAAGTGTAGAAATATGGCTAAAATTAAGAATTCTGAGTTGTTGTGAATTTTTGTAATACTTAAGATGCCCTAATTGGGGAAATTTTTGGTCGTCCTGATATGTCTATAGATCCCTAACGCAGTACAACACATGATTTCTGGACTCAATTCTGATAATTGCTTATGAAAGTAGACCCAAAAACAAGAACTTCTGCATCATTAGTTTGGTCATGGTACCTCAATAAATAATTTAAAAATTAATTTGAAGTTAGTAAGTATCGTGTTCAAACTAGCTTAACGTGTTCATCATTATTTTTATCCTGCCTTTATATTATTATAGTTACATCAATTTTTCCTCTTAATTTGAATTTTTAACGTCTAACTTGTAAAGTTAATGAATTTAATACCTACAGTTTGAAAACCACTGTATCCTTATGTAAAGTCAGTTAATGCTTTCGTGGCTGGTAATTAGATCAAACTCTTTTACTTACTTTTGATTCTTTGAACTGTTAACTACTTACTTTTAATTCCTTGAACCTTAAACTACTTACTCGTGTTTTTCATTTGCTTAAAGTTTTATTGTAAAACATAACATAATCAAACTTTTACTAAGTGTATTATAAAAAGAAGTTAAATTCGTTATAGATAAATAAAAATTAACTTTTGTGGATTCCTATTTTAATTTCCTCCCTGGTCTTTTTATTTGCACCTAGTTCGGTGCAAGCGGAAAAACTCTCTTTCAGTTCCAACAGTCATTCAACTCCCATCCAAGGGAATTTATGTTTTCCAGCCTTTGCCTCCCAGCAGGGATTTCTTTGCAGCTGCTCTCCCTAAGAGTGATAGTTACGCTCGGAAAACGTCATCATCATCATCCTCTCACACTTTATGCTATCTTAGAATCACGCAAGTATACACATTCACCCACATAAATACAGTCCACTTATTCCTCCCTGGTCACCTAACCACACGCAGAGAAAAAACATGGTTGTGGTAAAAATATTCTAAAAGCAACATATTATGATAAGATTCATGATTGTAGTCACCATATTAAGATTATTATTATTAATATTATTATTATTAATATTACATCATAATATTTTTCCCTTAATCATATTATTATTCTGTTAATCATACTAAGTCAAGAAGTAATTAAATTATTGTCATGTTAATCATAATAAGTTAAGAAGCAATCATATTATTGTCATGTTAATCATAATAAGCTAAGAAGTAATTATATTATTATCATGTTAATCATAATAAATTTAGAAGCAATCATATTATGATGCAGCACCTTTCATAACTGTCATAAAAATATAAAATAAATTAAAATTTTCTTGCATCGATTTTTATTTTGTGGCTTTTTACAATTTTTCTTAATGTAAATAAAATAGCGGAGTTCAATATAAGGCTTGCAAAAGAGAAAATCCAAAATCTGTGGTTTTCATGGGCAACCGTTTGTCCATTTTTTCTTATTTTTCTTTTCCGATTTTGAGATGTTGATGCCATATTGCCTAATTTTAATTGCTCTTTACATGTTTCTAAAAACTTTTGAAAAAGATGTATTAATTCCCATTTTTTAACGTGGTGCGCAATACCTATCCCATAGTTTAATCTAGAATGGTTTTCCGGCTCTCCTGAAAATTTCGTTTTAAGACATACATACGCAGTTGCCCAAGAAAACAACAGAAATATCCAAACACTTTTATAAAATATGTATAACGAAATCTCTATGTGTTTTGTTGTTGGATTTTACAAAAAAACTACGATAATTTCCATTTGCACTATTAAATCACTAAACTGAATGTACTCCGCTAATATTTTAATTTTTTTAAATTCTTTAAGCTTATTTTTTTTATGGGAATTTATCTTTAAATTGTTTAACCGCTCACATATAAAATTAACGACACGACTGACACAAAATTATTTTACAAATGGCGCTAACATAATATTATTAGAGTAAAAATGGTTTGATTGCATCTTAAACATAATATGATAAATGTTTAGAAAGTTATCATGTTATGGCTATTAAATATCATTATATGGTTGTGAGTAATATAATAAGTTTTGAAAGTTATCATAATTTAGTTGTTAGAAAAATAATTATTTTTCGTTCAACAATACTCAAATCTATAATTACGATAAACGTTGATATGTTTACAGTAACTATAATATTGTTGATATTAAAGAAAAGTTACAATTATTTGTGTACGACAACAATATATTGTTATAGTAAACATAGTGTTGTTTCCCTAACGATGCCCAACCATATTATTTCTCTGCGTGCAGTATCTTAAGCTAACATCGTTAACCTCTACCTAACATAAATTTACATTCATATAATCACTAATATTTACTCTTTCATTCTCTTTGTACATGGTTTCCATCATACAAACAACTTTCATCCACCTAACTACATTCACACATTTACATACATATTTTTTATATTCATACACGGTAATATATTCATATCGTATAGGGGAATATGTCACGTTTTAGGCTCTTTTGTTTGTCATAACTCGAGAACCACTAGTCCGAATAACATGAAACAAATTTAAAATTAAGAATTACAATTCCTTTAATCTGTTCATACAACGTTTCGCTACATAAGCAACAGTTTCGCAGTTATAAATAAATGTATGAAGAAAAAAAATATTGTTTGCCCAAAAAATTTGAATTTTTTATTTTTAATTCATAAAAAATTCAAAACGGTACAAAAAGTGTCAAGTCCCATTACTTTCACGTAAAGTCGCATAACCTATGAACAAAATGACACATAAATCATGAAAATCGATGAACGCGTTTCGCTTTTATTCACAATTAAATAAACGAATGAATTTCAAAAATTTGCTCGAGATGTCCACAAAATTCTTTGGAAAAAAACATTGATGACTTTTTTTATGATTTTTGATTTTTATGATTGCGGTAGCAAAGTAATAAGCGTTAATAAATGTGAGTGGACAATTAAAAGGAAAAAAGGTAAGTGCCCTTTTTTAATTATTTGGGTTTTTCCGTTAGTTACATTTATGAATGCTCATGTTTTGGAACGTTTCGAAAACATATTTCATAAGGACCTGCCAGTAAAATATTGAAATATTTGTGGTATTTATAGGTGCTCTTTGATCGATTTTTGTCATTTAACAAGAGTCGACCAACGTGAGAAGTACAAGTGAATTCTTCTCCGGTTTTTAAAAGTGAATAACAACAAAACATATAATATATTTTCCAAATATGGAAAATAACAAGTGCCCACAATTACATAACTTTTGTTACGTTTGTGGTCATATCGTCCCAAAAAGAAGCCACTGGATTAAACAGAAAACAGAAGAATACATTGGAAACACAAATCGAAATGGATTACATTGTGGCTAAGATGGGACTATCACAACAAAACTCCGAAATGTTGACATCATTTTTGAAAAGCAGAGCGCAACATCATACCGACAACTCCAAGCTGATTTTCAGAAATCTTATTCCGTTGACGAAGTGAAAAAATTGGTAATGGATTATATCGCTGGCGACTGGCGTTTATTCATCGATGGTTCAGTTTCAAGTTTGAAGGCTGTGCAATTGCACAAAACTAACGAAAAACCGTCCATTCCATTGGGATTCAAGGAAACATATGAAGCATTGGACGAAATTTTGGAGAAAATCAACTACAATGTACACAAATGGAAGATTTGTTGCGATCTAAAGGTTGTCAACATAATACAAGGCATTGTATTAAAGGCCGGTTTTCCAAAATACTTCTGCTTACTTTGTAATTGGGATTCACGATACACAGGATATCAATATCAATGTAAAGATTGGAAAGCAAGACCTCCCGAGCTCGAGAAACAATTAAAATTACGAAATAAACCTTTGATAAAGGATGTAGATGATATTTTGTTGCCATCGCTCCACATGAAATTAGGAATAGCTCGGAAATCCATCGAAGTGGTAGTCAGAGATATTGATGACGCTTATGACTGTTTGAAATCCATCTTTCCAAAACTCAGTGAAGCTAAAATTAGAAAAGGTACGTATCGTTGTCAGTATTTTAATATTGTCATTTCTAAATTTGTTCATTTTTTTCGTAAATGTTTTTTTTTATATTTCAAATAGGTATTCTCAGTGGACCGGATATACGAAAATTAATGAAAAGCGAATCTTTCACAAATATGCTTTCGAACCATTATAACCACCTATGGCATGGGATGCATTAAAACAAGTCATCGAAGGCGTTTTAGGAAAGAACCGTGTACATGGAGATGACATACAGACACGAGTGGACAACTTGCTGTATTATTTTGAAAAAATCAATGCATCCATGACGTTAAAATTACATTTCTTGCATTTCCACCTTGAAACCTTTGTGGCATAATTACCTCAGGAATTGGACAAACAAGGAGAGCGGTTCCCCCAGGTGACCATGCCAATGGAAAAGCGATTCAAAGGCAAACAATTGGATGCATTGCGTGCGGAGGTTTGTTGTTGTAGTTCTAAAATTATGCAGTTTGAAATTTGTGGACACACTGAACAAAACATGCCCTTGAATATGACGTCTATCTCGGATGATGATGCAGGCTCAGAACATGAATATGAACAACCTACGAAGAAAATAAGGTCATCAGAACCACAAGCGTCAACTTCAACGAGGATGAGTAGTGACAATAATTGAAAATGTTCTTAATTTTGTTTCCATGCATAGAAGACATATAAAAATTGCATATTTTCTGTGTAAGAATAGCTGTAATATGAATCGGAATGTTTATTTTCATGCAAAAAAAAAAGAATCAATAAAAAAGTCATCAATGTTTTTTCCAAAGAATTTTGTGGATATCTCGAGCAAATTTTTGAAATTCATTCCTTTAATTAATTGTGAATAATAGCGAAACGCGTTCATCGATTTTCATGATTTATGTGTCATTTTGTTCATAGGTTATGCGACTTTACGTGAAAGTAATGGGACTTGACACTTTTTGTACCGTTTTGAATTTTTTATGAATTAAAAATAAAAAATTTAAATTTTTTTGGCAAAAAATATTTTTTTTCTTCATACATTTATTTATAACTGGGAAACTGTTGCTTATGTAGTGAAACGTTGTATGAACAGATTAAAGGAACTGTAATTCTTAATTTTTTTTAAATTTTGTTCAGCTTATTCGGACTAGTGGTTCTCGAGTTATGACAAACAAAAGAGCTTAAAACGTGACAAATTCCCCTATACGATACTTACTAACTTCAAATTAATTTTTGAATTATTTATTGAGGTACCATTACAAAACTAATGATGCAGAAGTTCTTCTTTTTGGGTCCACTTTCATAAGCAATTATCAGAATTGAGTCCCGAATCATCACAAGTCCTCAATAAGCATCTGGAATTTAATTTCAATCGGACTTACCGTCCAGGAAAATTCCCTTTTTTGTGTCGCTTACGATTAACAGAATTTACTAACTCTTGTTTTAGATGTAAGCAAATGTATTTGAACATTTTTACTTTCATCAAAATGTAGACTTATTTCCAAAGGACATCCTATAGATTATTGCAAATACTTAAAATACTTTCGGGAAAGCCTTGCAAATTGGTATGGAAAATACACACAAGATTCATTTATGTTTATTGACTTTGAACGTTCCTTTTATCGCATTTTTGGATATAAATTGGAAACTCTTTGGGCGGGATATTTGATCCTTTATATTAAGAATGTAATTAAAAAAAAATAGAAATAGAAAATAGAAATTCTATTTTAACTGGACCAATTGTATTTGAGCTGGTAACTGGACAAGACCTTAAAAAACTTGGCAATCCTGGCGATTCCAGGCCGTCTGGCAGCCCTAGGTGGAGGGTATCAAAGATTCGGTACAGCCGAATATAGCACTCAAACTTGTTTAAATTAATGATTTTAATATTACCGTTATTTCAATTTAAACCTGTGCTGAGAATACAAAAAGTCTAAGATTTATATTTTATAACCATTTGAAAAACTTAGACCAACTCTGTGTAAAGAAGAAAAAACAATTGCCTGGGGACTGTAATTTTCCAAATCACTAGTTTATTGTTAATCCCTCAGATGCCTCTTAATGGTACACAAGTCTTACGTAGTTTGTCGTTAATGCATCTCTGATCTAATTATTGTTAAAAAAAACAATAACAACTTATTATAACAGGGTTGTATTTTTCCCAAAATACGTTAAACTTGTGTGATAGTGTAAAGTATCGTAAAATGTTATTTATAATTCCTTTCAAGAAACTTAAATTAAAGTTTTTTGGAAATGGTGTAATACTAGCTAGAATTTTTACTATTCTCGCTTTCAGTATTAACTTTGTTTTTGTTCTTTTATTACCTCCCCGGGATGACAGCATCACTTGAAATTTTGGCAGTCACAAATTCAAAAAAAAAAAACTTTTATCGTCATCATCGTTTTAATTAGTTTAGAACTGGTTAAAATTTAAATTAAAAAAAAAATAATAAAAACAAAAACAACTTTAATTTATATAATTTAATGCAAATTAATTCTATTTATTTTATGTGAATGCATAAATTAACAAAGCCCCCAAAACAAAAAAAAGTATTGTGTTTAAATGTTAAATTCCTTTGTAGTTAAACACTCTTAAAATACCGCGTGGTACAACTTTTCTTCATTATTATTTTAAACAAATAATAAAAATCACACTTTTGGGTATCATAAATATCCCTTTAACAATCACAATTATTGTAAAATGTCACATTAACGTTGATGTAACAAAAACATTTGTTTCAAAAGAGATTTATTTTATGAAGCAACAGGTCATTTTGTGTTCATATCACAATTTTCCTGCACGAATAGCTGATAAAGGAGTCAATTATATTTTCAAATATGTATGTTAAATAGTCTTTAAATGAATTTTCGTATTTTTTGTTTTATTAAACTACATAATGTACACTGCGATCAGTGCTGTCACGACTTATGAAATTTTTACAAACAAAATTTTTGAAAAAGCTACCAAATGTGAAAAAATATAACCAAATAAGAAATGCTTTTTGTTAATTGAGAAAAATATTAAAATTTATTTTAACTTGCATTGCAAAACAATGGTGATTTGCACTTATTAGGAAAATATTAATTAAAAATAAAGAAAACAAAAAATGCAATTCTTGTACGTATTAAAAAACTGACGAGAAACTTAAATTAAAAGTTTTTAGAATCTGGGAATTTATTTCTCATGGTGAGCAGCATTTTTTATATAAGTTTTCATATTATTTGAATGTGCATTCTAAAGGCTCAGTTAGTCATTACGTTCTGTTTCTGACACTTACAAATACTTAACAAGTTTCACAAATTACAGATTGGACCGTAACTGAACAGAAAACAACCTAAAAAACAGCTGATTCGTAACAGAACAGAAAGTAAAGACTAATTCTGCCTTATGTCAAATTACCATTTTTCAAAGCTTTTATAATTTAATACATAATCTTATTCCTTCAATATTTTCCTGACAAAAGTACATTGAAAGCAGTGTTGCCATTAGGATACGAAAGATACATTTTTCGTATCTTTTGATGACTTCAGGTACCATGTATAATCCTGACATTTTACGTATCTTTTGAATCTGTACGCAAAATGTACAGATATAAAATATTATAGAATTTTTAGCGAACTAAGACTTATTAAGACTGATCATCGTTGCCGACTCAATACTAATCCAAAAGCAGCTTTAATAATGAAGAAAGAAAGCATAAAGGGTGTTATAACATACGATCCTAAAAACCGATGATTACTAGTAGTGCAAAGTTGTTTTGAAGGAATATAAACATCTTTTTTATTTTCGGGATATTTATATGAATTTTTTGTTATAATCGCCTTAGTATAAATGCCTTAACTCATATATTAGTTTTTACAAAGATGAATTTGTTTTCATAACATCCAAAGATAGTTACATACATATAATTAATTTTAAAGTTTGATTACTATATTTAAAAAAAAAATACATACCTTATATTTATGACTTAAATAATTATAAGAATGAAGTTATATAAAATATGTATATTCTAGAATACGAATCCATTCGAAAGTGCTTTTTTGGTTTTCTGCATTTCCCCCCCACTTGTTTTTATTCGTTTTCAATTGGAGTTGGCGAAAGAAAAAGGAATCGATTTTTTTCTAATATTTTCAACAAGAAAAACATTTTGTTTTAGTTAAAAATTCTCTATTTCTAATTTATTCAAAATATATACATAGTAACATAAAACGCAAAAGGCCCTAACTAACCAAAAATTTAAAATCGGCTTTTTTATATTGATTTTGATGTAATTATAACTCATTTTTTACGCCTTTTATGTTATTTTCAGCGATTTTTAATTTGTTTTAGAGTTTGTTTCAAATTTTGAAATTTTTCGCGAATTTTAGCCATGTTCTCGATAAAAGCGATTTGTGCCTGTAAGTTTTCTGATTCTTTACAGCTTTGCCGATTTATAATAAAAAGTAGACTTTGTTATCATGCCGATGTTAGCAAATTTTTGCGAATTTCCGCTAGTTTAGCCATTTTACCGAATTTTTGCCATTCCTTATTGTTTTAGGGACTTTTAATCAATTTTATGGCTTGTTAAAAATTTTAAAAATTTTCGCTATTTTTGGAATTTTTTTTTAACCCATTTAGCGAATTCAAATAAATTTAAGTTTTGCAATTTTTCGCTAATTTGAGCCATGTTTGCGAAAGAAGCGATTTTTTCCTTTTATTCTTTACATCTTTCACGATTTTTAATAAATATTCGACTTTGCTATCATGTTGCGGCTTGCAAATTAGCGATTTAAGTGTTTTTGAACAAAAACTTCGAATACACAAAAACATGTGGATTTGAGAACACTAATTTCTAGAATATGCCTGATTATTTCTTTACAATATTCATTAACTATTCAATTAAAATGCTATGTTAAACGTTAAAAATGCATTTTAAATTTTTTTTCAAAATGTATCTTTTTGGGAAAAACCCCATCTTATTGGAACCTTAAATCTATCTTTCTCGAAATTTCACTGGCAACACTGATTGAAAGTTAATAAATTGAATTTTTTTAATATGTCATTTACAATAAACAAAAGTTGAAATTCACGATTATAAAAGAAAAAATTAAATGGTTTTCCGCTTTCTTACCGTCAGTGGCAGGTCTGTCAAATGGTGCAATTTCTTAATCCTTTTGGCGATGGAAATTTACGTTTGGCAATATGGCGAAACTGCAAACTGTCTGCGATATCCGAAATGCATTATTTGTGAATATTTTCGAACTGTTTCAAAATTGTTCTATTTGAAATATTTTGTAAAACATTGTATATATATTATGGCGGATATAAATATTATGGCGGATATAAACAAATCCGTATATCATAACGTACATTCAATGGGTAAAAAGTATATGACTATTCGTCAAAGGTTTGTTTTTATAAAAAAAAAATATTGCCAAATCACTATCAAAAAAAAAACATAAATATTCATACCGACACGTAAAAACATGAAAAAAATTTAAAATTTCTTAAATTCACGACCTTTTCTTACCATCAATTCCAAAAATTCTAAAATTATAGATAAAATATTTTAATTTATTTTTGTAAAATCTTTAAAATTCCTATGTGTATTTCAATAAATTAAAATATAATGCTGAAATAATGTAAATTTAGAACATTTTACACACGATCAAGTTTTGCCTCCCAATTCCAATCAATTTGCAATACACTCTCACTTCTTTACTAGCACACTCACACTTTTTTAATCGTGGTCAAGTTTGCTTTCACCCAACAAACACGAAGTCAAACATTTGATATGAAATGACTTTATAATTTGACATCAAACGCAATTCTCAAACGTTTTTTAATTGTTTGATTTAACATTTAAATTCAAATTGATAATGATTTGAAAATAAACATTTGATATCAAATGTTTTATCAATTTGATGTCAAATGTTAAAATCAAATCAAAAATAAACTTGGCAATACTAAAGCGAAAAATAAATGTAAGCATTAAAAAGGCGATTAAATTTACATTTTTTTCCTTGTGGTTACATGTGTTTTACTATTAAAAATAAATTTTAATATAAAGTGAACAGTTTATTTCTTGTGAGAAATTAAATGATTAAAAATTCGAAAAAAAAGAAAAATAATAAAACGGGAAAGTGAAGAAAGTTTGTTGAACGATCGCGGTGCTAAAATCCTCAAAATAAAAGGGAGCCAAGTATTTTGTCTTTCCAAGAATTAGAGGACTGAAATAACTCTATTTCATCTTTTAGCTATGGTACCGAATGTTTATTTCAAAGTTTATTTAAATAAATAATAAATTTAAATTAAAAAAATTAAATAGTTTTATTTATATTCCACATTGTATTATAATCCACATTTGAAAAACATTTGAGAATTACGTTTGAAAGCAAGTTGAAAATAAAGGCATTTTTCAATTTGAAAATAATTTCCCCTTTTTGTTGAGAACGCTATGATTTTCAAATGATTTTCAAATCATTATCAAACGTTTATCGTTTGAGAAAACGTTTGATTTCGAATCATTTTCAATTTGAAATTAAACCTCCGTGTTTGTTGGGCAATTTCACATTTCCGTTTATTTGGCAATTTTACTTTTAATTTAACAGCTGATTACATGTTTGTCTTTATAAATTGTTTTCTTGATGGCATCTTGAAAGTAAATTGCTTACAAATTGAGTGCAGCCTACGTCACAGCTTTCAATTTATGTAAATTTTGACAAGCAGTATATATAAAAGACTATCAAGAACAACTTGATCGTGTGGCCGAAGGGTAAGGTCCGTTTTGACAACCTACCGATTAGGGTGATCGATCGAATAGTATTCGACCGGTTTTAACCGGTTATTTTAGTTTTGCTCAAGTCGAATATTTTAAAATGTTCATTTTTCGAATATCGAATAAACCGGTTATTTTAGTAAAATAACCCGGTTATTTAAGTAATGTGTAATTTATATTAGTTTTCCTTAAGTTTGTTATATATGCACCCGTAATTAAGAATTTTTCTAATTGAATATTATAGTTGTTCTAGCATATCTTCATGCTTAAAACAAGAACATACCGGCGGAATCAACGTTATGGGAAAATTCATCAGTTTTATTAATTACAACACCAAGAACTTAAAACAAAATTGAAGGAATCAAAAATGTCCTGGAAGGGTTTAAATTGTGTGATCGACGAATTGACAGATATTTCATACAAAAAGCATGTTCATATTACTATTGTTTCTATAATGCTGAAACAAACAAAAATTTAAATATATAATCCTGGATAAGAGGTTTTGTTTGCCACTTTTCAAAAATATGGCTGAAGCTTACTGCTTCATATAGACATGCTTAACCAGCAACAAATTAAAACTCATTTACAATAATTTTGGGAAAATATGTCAAATAATAAATTTATTAAATTCCTATATTTTTAAAACCAGAGTTTTTCAAAAATTCTAAAGCTACATATGTTCACACCTATGAAATATTTGACTCCTAACGTAACCACTAGTTTTCTTAAATAATTGTTTGCTTTTGCAAAACGTTTGGCTAGAGCAAACATTATTTAGGGGTTTCTTAGCTACATTATACATTAATGCAATTATCATCTTAGACATAAAGTTTAGCAAATTACTAGAAATTATTTAAAATAATGCTTAAGTTTAATCAATTAACTGTTCAGATTTTTTTTTGATTTTATCGTCAAATATTTGTTAGGTCTTAACATACCTTAAGTCATATCTATGTATGTTGTTGGTTCTTAACCTTCGTGAATTGTTTTATTTTTATTCTAATTAAATTTTTACTACAAAAACTTATTTGATTTTTGTATTTTTATGTATTCGAATTAAAACCGGTTAACCGGTTGTTTTTAAAATGCTTAACCGAAAACCGGTTTTTTTAAAATAGCAACTATTCGGAATATTCGAAAACCGGTTATTGAAAAAAGTCGAATAATCGATCACCCTACTACCGATAGCTAAAAGTGAACTTTACCTGGCCTTATTAAAAGTGTTCCATTATTAAAACTTTACTTTAACCTAAAGTGACCGATAAAGTTAATTAAGGTTCATATTACCAGGTAGGTAAAAGTAAAGTTGTAATACTGGAACCCTATTATACGACCGATAAAATCCTACCTTTAGCCATCGTTAAGTTGTGAAAACGGCTCTAAACGTACTTTTGTGTGTTATAAAATCGATTCCGCGTGATATTATGCTCTTTCTACTTTAAGTGTCACCTATCTTTACTACTCGTTTAAAAAAAATTTATTGAAAATCTCCAACGATTAAAACTTAATTTGATTTCGATTTCAGAACATGTCCGTTTATAATCTAAAAATCACATTTGGCAATTTGTTTCTTAATAAAAAATAAATAAAAATATATGGCAGCTGTTCTAAAGAGATTTGATAAAGTTTAAAAAACATCCGTTAATTTGAAAAAAATAATGAGAAAATCGTAGTACCAAGTACACATTATTCGAAGTCGTAAATAATTTCCTTCGAATCGAAATACGATAACCCTCCATGTAAATAGAAACGTTAAAAATTTGAAAAACGTATTTACGTATTTTATATTTTAGAAAAAAAGTAACCAAAATGAAAAAAATATTCACATCTCCACATTGAAAAAAAAAATTACCAATTTTGGTAAGAAATAACCAAAAACGGCAGCTCTGTCTGCGATTCATCGGGAGAGAACTGACAAAATATCTGAAATAAATATTAACCCCATGTCTAGAAAAAACATTGTCTATTTAACATTAGAACATGTAATGTTATGTAAAAGTATTAAAAATACTACTAATAAATAAATAATAAAAAAAAAAATAAAAAAATTATAATGTCCTAGGGCAGGATTATAAAACCCAGCTTTGCATTACAAAGGAGAAGTCTTAAAACTACTCCATGGTATACTCTAGAGGATTTCGCTTAAAAACGAAAACATGTCGTTTAAAAACGAAGACATGTCGTTTCGCTACAAACTCTTTTTAACAATGGCATGGTTTATGCTTGCATTACATCGGAACAGTCCAGGGAGTAGTCCATTTGATCAAAATGGATCAGGAAGTCCAATATTATTTGCAGGGTAAGTCGAATACCAATTGTATTGTTAACAAATAGAAAAGACAAGACCAATTAGATTGGTGTAATGATTGTATTTTGTATTAAAATTCAGTAGTGTATAATGTATTTAAATACAGCATTCAACCGATACAACAATTCTTCTGAATACCCCAGTTGTAAATGTATTTGTTTCATCTGTGCAAAATTTATTCAAAAATATTGTAATGTTTAAGTATCTAGAGAGGTAGCATCATAAGCTGATCATGAATACTTTCGAAAGGTAACAAAGTATATGCCTGCCTAGAAGTGTTTATCGAGTCAATGAGTAGAAAAATGTACTTGAGCACCGGCCGAATAGGTCTAATTTGAAGGAGGGTTTAAACACTGGGTGACAAGCTATTTGCTTACCAATCGTCCCTATGTTTGAAAACAACCAACACACATAGCAATTTTGATTGTACACTCCGGCAGATTTGCGGCTTTTTTCTTTTATTTCTTATTTAATTTTATTTATAATACATTATGTTTCAAAATGTCGCTGGTTCCATCAGGATGAATCGAAGTGTTTGTATATACTTTCCGCTACGTCATCAATTTTATCTAATTTACATATCAGCATACAGTTACATTCGTTAAGATTACGTAGAATGTCTTTTTTTTTAATATGAAAGTTCAACAAAATATTTGTTGATATGACAAACTATCATAAATCATTACAATCTATTCATTCATATTCACTTACAATTTTTATTTTGTGACTTTAAATGTCAACTAAAAGATGACAAATGAACTCACAAAATATTAAAACATCAACAAAAATATTTAAATGGTTTGATAATTGTCTTGTTTAAGTTCTTTTTTTTCATTTAAAATAGAATTAAGAGTAGAATTTCAAGTGATCTAATTTAAATTCATCTTTGATATTTTGTGTTAAAGGAAACAGATTTTTTGAATATTTATTAATCATACTCTTCTACCCACAGGTTTTTTTTTTATTATTTTTTATGTTTGTTTTAGCCTTGGCGAAATATCTTTATTTTATTACTCTGGCAAAATTTTTTTATTTTGCATTAATATTTATAAATTTTGTTGTTTTAAATAAATTTAATAAAGAATACAAATTAAGCTAAATTGGAAAAAATTATATCTGCATAAATAACAACTTTTTTTTAATTTTTTCTTAAAGTTTTCTTAAAAGTTTCCGCCAAAAATCTTCATATTTTTCTTAGAGGAATAAATTAAATTAATTTAATAGTTGAAAAAAATTTCTTGTTTACATTCTATGAAATCCTATTGACGCTGAAAATATTTTGGAACGACAATTGAATTTTACAACGAAACTACTACAGTCTATATATTTTCCGGACCTTGAAGGCATAGTTAAAACTGGAACCTTTTTTATTGTTTTGAAGTACCTCTGCATTCTAAATCAATATTTTTTCGGTATATCACAAAAAAAATCGTTTTTGGGGATAAAAGTGAGTATTTTGTACCGAATTTTCGGTACATTTTAAGTCATTTCCATTACGACTTCAAAATTTGAGAAGTTTGTTTTTTTTTGAGGTTCATGGACATAGATTAGAAAAATGTTACTTAAAGGAAGAAAACAGGGTAAAAATTCTTAGTTTTGGTACTTTTTGTAAACATATATTCTTTAAATAAAAATTTGAGTACAGTAACCGAGTTATTGAACGAAGTGAGTATTTAAAAAGGGTATTTTTTATCTGTTGAAATAAATGTACCAAGGACTACAAATTTGTAAAATAATAAAAAAACATTTGCATATTTTGAAAATTCAAATAAAAGGGCACAAATAGGGTTAAAAACAATGTTGCCAGATATTAATAATAACTCAATCCCTGAAGAATTTGGAAAGAATACCAATGAAACGTCGGATTTTATTTAGAATTAAATAAATAATCTTTTATTTTCATTAAATTAATGGCCTTGAAAGCCGGCATATAGGAAACTATATACACTATTTAGAGTAAAAATGTGTATTTTGGGAATTTTTCTAAAGACGTCCTTTTTTTAATTATTTTTTTTGGAAAAATTTCGAATATATAATTTAAGTGCCATCCGATATATTCTGATATTCATAATGGAGGCCTGCAGAATTCCACTTGAATCATGAAAATTGTTTAACTCAAAATTGTAGTGTCGCTATCCCCTGAGGCAAAAAATAAATGATTTACTCTACTGCCCTCCTAAGAAAGAAAGTCAGATCTCCATTTTTCTAGTTTTAGCAGGGTAGGCAAAAATACTACACGAGAGCAAAATTCGCGTCAATTCTCTCGTTTTAAAATCTGTGCTGCCTTGTCTTTTTTTTAAACTCGCCAGCAGGGCTGCGAGGTACTTTTTTTCGATCTCCCCAAATTTAAAAATAAATTTCCCCAAATATCCCCCGATAAAAGAAAGAATCCCCAAAGTAAGCCCCTGTAAAAAATACATAATTTTTAACGGATAATTTAAATATTTGAGTTTTACTTGTACCATTTTCTACAAGATATCATTTTTATCGAAAGGAAATATATATATATATACAGTTGAACTTTCCCAACAAACACGGAGGTTTGATTTCAAATTGAAAATGATTTGAAATCAAACGTTTTCTCAAACGACAAACGTTTGATAATGATTTGAAAATCATTTGAAAATCATAGCGTTCTCAACAAAAAGGGGAAATTATTTTCAAATTGAAAAATGCCTTTATTTTCAACTTGCTTTCAAACGTAATTCTCAAATGTTTTTCAAATGTGGATTATAATACAATGTGGAATATAAATAAAACTATTTAATTTTTTTAATTTAAATTTATTATTTATTTAAATAAACTTTGAAATAAACATTCGGTACCATAGCTAAAAGATGAAATAGAGTTATTTCAGTCCTCTAATTCTAGGAAAGACAAAATACTTGGCTCCCTTTTATTTTGAGGATTTTAGCACCGCGATCGTTTAACAAACTTTCTTCACTTTCCCGTTTTATTATTTTTTTTTTTCGTATTTTTAATCATTGTAATTTCACACAAATAATTTTTTTTTTTCACAAGAAATAAACTGTTCACTTTATATTAAAATTTATTTTTAATAGTAAAACACTTGTAACCACAAAGAAAAAAAATGTAACATTAATCGCCATTTTTAATGCTAACATTTATTTTTCGCTTTAGTATTGCCAAGTTTATTTTTGATTTGATTTTAACATTTGACAAACATTTGACATCAAATTGATAAAACATTTGATATCAAATGTTTATTTTCAAATCATTATCAATTTGAATTTAAATGTTAAATTGAAAAACGTTTGAGAATTGCGTTTGATGTCAAATGATAAAGTCATTTCATATCAAAGGTTTGACTTCGTGTTTGTTGGGTTCCTATAATGAATTTGCATGGGACCACAAAATCACTTAATTTTTTAGAAAGTTTATTATACAAAATTAATTTTATTTCTACTTTTATTAAAAAATAATGAGGCTGTTCTAGTTTAGATTACATTCCCACGTGCAGCAGTTATCCATTTGAGAATTGCTTTATTTGTTTCTCTACAAATACAGGTTTGAAGGCTCTTGCGTTTAGTGCTTAATTGCTTGCATTCTACATATTAAGAATTAAGGTTGCTTTAGTCGACCGTAACTGTTGTGCAATGCAATGTAACGTACCGTAACGTACTGTATTTTCTGTAATGTGTAATTGTTATTTGACAATTTTTAGTCTTTTGAATGAAAAATTATATTGAACAAATCAATTTTAAAACTATTTAAGATGTGTGCTCGCATTTCTAGGTCAAGTAATAATTGGCACATTAGTGGTCTGGGGCATCATTTTTTACTAGTTATAAACCGATTTTTTTTTTATTTCTTTTTGAAAACATAATGGTATGTTCATTTCGAATTATTTATAATCTAGATTAACAACTTTACGACATTTAAAATTTTTTACAAAAACTTAAATAAGTGATTTTTTTGCCTTGTACTCACTATTCGATATTTCAATCGACTTTTCTTTACCCAATCGCCACCGAACTTCATATTTAATGTAAAATTAGGCAAAAATATGCATTTTCACCAAAATATGCAACAATGTGAAAAATAAAAAACAAATCGATGCCATTTTAAAGCAAATTTAATGATTCGGAAAGATATTTGATCGATATCGTTCTTAGACTATCGACAAAAGACATGCATTTGCACGGAAATCGCATCCCTACTTATTAGCAATTTTTACCAAAAAAGAAATTTACTTGAATAGCACCTCGTCGACTTTATTGGGGTAGCTCTTATGTCGAACAAATTAACAACATTTCGTTTGTCGAGCTTAACTCCAAATTTTTAATCTTGATAAAAACACTGAGATCTATTGTTGATGGGATAAGCTTTTCCTATGCGCATTTCACTGGTTGCTTAGGCCAGATCATCAGGAAACTTCATGCAAAGATTTTAAGAAAAACTAAAAATATTAAACCAAACAAAACTGTTAAGCGAATAAGAATTATAAGCAACAGTTCTAATTGTAACAATATCAAAGTTTAAACAAACAACAACATTAGATGTATTTAGTTGAATTAGGTTTAAAAAAAAAACAAAGTAAAAAACAAAAACAACTTGCTTTATTGTTTGTTTATAAAGCCGACGATATATATTTCTTGTAATTATTTTAAGACATAAACCTTTAGAACTTTATGACTACCTTGTGAATCCCCCAAATATGTATTTATTAAAAATAGACTGAAAAAATGTAATTAGTAACTTGAATAGTTAAAGGAGATCTTATAAAATATTCTTTTAAAAATGTAATTTGGTTTAAATGTTTAGGATTTAAGCGATTTCTTAAGTTTTGACAAGCCTTGACTTGGAAAAAATGCTTTCACTTATCGTAGATGAATATCTTATTTCTCAGGCCTTTTCCAGGATTTCTCTACACATATAAACTACTTTATTATGCCATTAGAGTACTGTTTAAATTTTTTTAACACTTCTAATTGTTTCGGTTAATTCTGTTAAAAGATTGATATGAGAAGAAACAAATAGCTAAACACAAACATATAAAAAGTACGTGAAACAAAAAAAGGTGTTGGCAATCAAACATTTAAGCCATTTTTCGCTACATTCATGTTGATCAATGCTGAAGATAAAAACATTGAAAAAAAAGAGTAAGAGTGCTTGTAATTTTAATCACCGGTCAGCGGAAAATGGGTAAAAATTAAGATCACTGAGCACCTTCTTTGCTTGCATGAAAAATATTTTGTAAACACATACCTTTTGTATATGAGACGAAACAAATAATTAAATACACAAAAAAATATGTTATAATACTACAAAAAATTAACCGGTTTAATCGGTAATCGAAAAAAGCTAATTTGAAATTAACCGATCAGTTAATCCGGTGGTAATTAATCGGTTAACCGATTGTCGGTGATTTTCAGATTTTTTTGGAAGGTATTTTCGAAAATTTGAGTAAGAACTTTTTTTGTAATATGGAAATTAAAAAAAAAATCACTAAAAATGTCAAAATATGCAAAAATATGCATTTAAAACCTAAATATGCAAAAATATGCATTTTCACTTAAATATGCAGCATTATGCAAAAACAAATCGATGCCATTTTAATGCAAATTTAATGATTCGGAAAGATTACTGGTGGGCATTGTTCTTAGACTATCGACAAAAAACATGCATATGCATCATTAGAATTTGAAATGAAATCTGTTGTATGGCCAGATAATAACAATAATGACGAAAATACTAAGTTTTATTAATTTAAAATAATTATTACAAAATTTTGATCTCTTTTTAAATAGTTTAAAACAGAATTTATAAATTAATTTACAAAAATGTATCAACTTGTACAAGTGAATGCAAACATACCCACTATATATATACAAATTTGTTTAGTTTAATTGCTAAATTTTTAATATGATAATGTTAAACTTATAATAAAAAAATTTATTTTTTAAAATAGTTTAATTATAAGATAAAATGCCAGCCACCTTTACTTAACAACCCAAATGCATACAACTATGAATAGTTTTGTAACGGTAAAAATATAACTCAAGTCATTCTTTTATTATAACCAAATCGTACATATAAATTGAATCAAACTTGAACTGAATTAAACTTGAATTTAACAAATTAATCGGTAGTTTAACTTCACAGAAATAATTTGTTTCACCAATTAAAGCATTAATCAAAAATAAAATCAGTTTTAATAAAAACTTTAATCAAATGAATAAAACGTTTAATCTAGCGAATTTGTGCAAATTAATAGTATCAATTAAACCTTTAATTCACTTGATTCATTTTTTTAATTAAAACTGATTTAATTTTTGATTAATGCTTTATTAATGAAAAATATTTTTTATTGTGTGTTTGGTTATATTGAGCAGTCACCCTGCAATTACTGAACAACTTACTTTTCAAGGACGACTTTATACCGTCTGCATTACATAAAAGTAGTTTAATAATGGCTGACATATAACATGATACATTAGTACTTGTTTATGTGTTGATCAACGAAATTTACAACTGATTCAAAATAAACTGCATCTAAGCTCTTTTTTATTTAAACTAATACAAATCGATTTAAAATATTTATTCTTACATTTTGATTTTTTTTTTTTTTGCCTGTATTATAAATGACGAATAATTTGTAATAGATTTGAATATGAAAAATTTAAATACTTAATTGATTTTGATATGCATTTTAAAATTAAAAATTTGAATAAAAATTAGTGTTTTCCGTACGGGATTTCCCGGACAAAAATCCCACGATTTTCGGGAGAAAAATCCCGGTTAATTTGTGCGGGTTTTTTTTATTTAATTATGGCCACTTTGCTGCTGATATAATTGTAAAAAAGTTGTGTCATGAAAAAAGACTTAGAGTGGATTTTTAAAATCGAGTTTAATCTTAGCGGCAAAGTATAATTAATTAATCAGAGAATAAATTTAATTGAGTACTAATTGTGTTTGCCGTTTTTAAGAGGTAGTTTAATCCTCGCAGCATTGCCATACTGAATAAAAACAAATGGCAACAACATATTTAAAAATTACATTTTTTTATCAATCTACTAAGCATTTTATACAGAAGAAGAAGGATTTTAACCCTTTCAATTCTTATAAAATGAAAATTAATTCTTTTAATTATTTTATTTAGGTTTTCATATATTTTTTTAGAATCACTAAAGTCTTCATCTTTACTAGAATAATCCATTTTCCTGTTTTCAAAAAAAATAAAGATTTTTAACAGCTGCTTTTGTTATACAGGTGTATGTGCTGACATTTGATGATTAAGTTTAAACCACCAACTTGGCCGCTAAATCTCTAATCACCATTTTAAAAACCCACCCTCAGCCGTTAGGCAAAAAGGATTTTCACCGACAATCATATTATGGTTAAATTAGTTTCTTTAAAAATAGTTTTATTGGTTGTAACCAAAATAAAACATGTTTTTCTCTGCGTGCAAAATGTCTTAAGTGGACATTTTCAAATGTATCATAGTGCCCATGGACACTATGACACTTTTTGGAACGTTACAGTGTCCATGGGCACAGTTGAATAAAAGATTTTTCGGATTAGATACTGTAAGAGATGATGACAAAAGTTATTAATAAAGAAAACGGCTATTCATTTCGAAGACAATAATTTTTTTTTAAAAGCAATTACAAGTTTTGAAGGAACTGCTAAGAAAACTGAAAATGTCTAGAGATTATATAATGTTCCTTTGACTTTAAAGGCAAACATGCGTAGAAAGGAAACGTGTTTTCTCATTGAAATCTTCTTGATAAAAACAAGAAATAGGCTTTCAAAATTTGTTTAACAGCCCAATTATAAATAAAAATTTCCTGGTAGTTTTTTCCCTTTTTCCCATTTTTACAATTGAATTTACATAAGAAAAATAGGAGAAGAGAGAAATCTCCAGGGGAGTTTATATTCATAATTCAACAATTTTACTTTTTTGGGTTAATATCACTGATGGGATTTGTGGTACAATTGTACCAAATTTTGTACCATCGAAACTTTATTGGTACACTGGTACAATTCATATTTGTTTGGTACAATTAAAAAAAAGACCCACGTTTACGTTTCTCTTCAATAATACAATTTCTAATAACATATCTCCAGCCCTGACCAGAACTACTGAAAATTGAATAATTGTTAATTTATGTTCATGATGTTAAGCTTACATATTAAGTACATACATAGAAAGTCGGAGATCAAGTGTCTCCAAATCGCCACTGTTGTCGATTGTTTTGGTGACACTATCAACCAAGCATCTACATTTTTGTCTGCCTTCGATAAAAATGGCTCCACGAAAAGCCCCCCAATGAAATAACACCCAAACGAGAAATGAAATATTCCCCAAATTTTTTTTCATACATTTTTGGGTGATATTTCATATGAAATAACACCCAATTTTTTGGGCCCTTTTACATTTTTTTTTGGGAATTATTGCATTCCTCATTTGGGGTTTTCAAATTATGAAATAATCTCCAATGAAATAACACCCAACAAATTTTTAAAATTCGAGGCTTGTTTCATAGCGTGTATAATTTGGGTGTTATTTCATTTTTTATTCGGGGGTTATTTCATTTTTAAAGGTGTTGCTTTTTGGGGGTTATCCTTGGTGAAACTGACTCTTTTATGAATTTTGGGCATAATTTCATTTTTGTTGCTGGTGGGGTTTATTTCATTGGGGTTATTTTATTTTTATCATTGGGTGTTATTTCATATGAAATAACTCCCAAATATTGGGGGTTGTTTCGTTTTCGCTTTGGGGTTTATTTCATTTATTTTTCGATGTTATTTCATTCACTGTTTTTGGGTGTTATTTCCTATTTTTTGGGATTTATTTCATTGGGGGTTATTTCCTGGGCGTTATTTCATTGGGGGGCTTTTCGTGGAGCCATACAAATTAGAAATATATAAATTATTGCTCCTTCTTAGTTTTTTATACCCACACCACAATAGTGGAGAGGGTATTATGCGTTTGAGCGGATGTTTGAACACTAAAATATATAAATAGTATACCGATCGACTCAGAATCACTTTATGAGTCGATTTAACTATGTCACTTCATCCAGCTTGTTGTATGTTCATGTTACCTTGTGCTCAAAGTACATAGATTTTAATTCATGGGGACAAAGACCCCATACAAACTTCTTTCCGAAACAGTGTTTGTGCCTTTAGACTAACTTATTACGGTGGTGTTTAGGTCAAATTTGTACCAGACTTACTTCCTTATAAATGTTGGTATTGATGTAAAAATTGGCGACTTTTGTTACAGCTGCTATGTCATACTAAAATGTTGTGCTGGTAGGTCCAAAATTTACCATAGATCCATAAGCCCTCTTTCTAAAATCACTTAAGGGCAAACAAATCTCATATTGATGAAGATGTCTAAATAAAATTTGGCAAATTGAACACTCACATGAATCTTAACGCCCTAACATAATTTTGTGCTGGCGGGTTCATGATTGTCCATGGGTTCCAAATAGGGTACACTATCAAAAATATGTCTTTATATAATGTGGTGTGGTGTATTAAATGCTCGGGATTGACCGAATTTACTTTCTTACTTGTATTGTTTTTGTTATTACAACTGAATAAAACGTGTTATGAATTCTTACTATGTATGTGCCCATTTAGACAGGGAAACATTTGGAAGGTAAACATTTTGCTTGGTGCAAATTACGGGTGGGGAAGAGAGAATGGTTCTTGTGTTCAGTACTCGGCGACACGCTTTGTTCTCATTTTCTTTGTGGACATTTACTTTGCTTTATGAGAAAAAACAACAATATATTAACAGAATGTTTACGGCAACATGTTCGTCTGTGTGACCGCGAATGAAAAAACAAAATATAATTTCAGATGTTTTCCTTCCAAATGTTCGCTCGTCTAAACTCGGAATATGCTCATTTATTTTATAGCGAAATTTTGGTACAATTTATGTCAATTTGGTACAATTTTGCCATTGAGACGGTACAATTGAAGATTTTCCAGTTCCCAACAGTGGCTTAATGCTTTGAATTAATACTGTGGCAATAAGTGCTTAAGTCTATTTGTTAAGTTTTATAGCAGAAAAATTTTAAAGTTACAAATTAACTCTGAATTTTATATAACTAATCATCAGTTCTCTGCGATTATAGTTTTTTAAGTTTTTGTTCCTTAACACTCATAATGTGACAGATCGAAAGTTTTTATTATTCCAAATGTTGGTGCACATTGAAAAAAGGTAACAAGAAAGTCATTTTGCTATAACCTCCTCAAAAATCCTACAAAATAATTGAAATTTTGCCCATGTGTACTTTTGAACATGAAGATCTTAAGGCGCCATTTAGCACTTTTTCCTTTTTGCCACAGAAATAAAAAAGTTGAGTGCATTTATAACTTATTTAATTGATCCCAGGATATGTTATTTGTTCAAATAAATTAAATTAAATAATATTTTGCATCGTTTTGTATTGAGCGGGAAATCCTGGGAATTTGAAAAATAAATCCCGATTTCCCGAGAAAAGAAAAACTCTAATATATACGCCTATTTAATATAGAGTGGCCCGACCAACGAAAAGGTAAAGCTTTAAATTACATGATTAAATAATTTTAAACTTATTTTAAGAAATTCCGGGATTAGTTTTCGAAAGTTGTCCCATTTTGAATTGTTTTACGTACTTTGGTACTCAAATTTTTAGGTACAACTCGTACTAAAAGTTAATAGAAAGAATTTTATTTAATACGAGTATTTTATTTCTCTAAAGGGAACAAACGCATTTTAATTTTAATATAAAGATTAAAGACTAACATGGTTTACACCGGGCAGTGCCGGGTTTGAAAGGCAAGGAATTTATAAAAAACCACATTTGTAAAGAAATATGTAATTTAAATTGATCTATGGCGTTCTTCATAACGAAATACCAAAATGTAAAAATCTGTTTAACCGCCAGAAAGTAAATTAAAGTCATATTTAATTTTTGAAGGTACATAAATAATTTTAAGAATTTATGTGAGATATTTTTTTTTTTTTATTCTAATTATTGTTTCGAATTAAGCCAACATTTTTTTTATTTTTTTTTTCAAATATTGTAGTTAAACATATTTTGAAGTTTAAAAAACAAATAAATTATAAAAAGCATACCTTAACAATAGACACATATTCCTGAGAAATATATTAAATAAGAGTCTAAATGCCAGAGCGAATTTAAGTGGTAAATAAAATTTTGACAAAGTGCATTGTTAATGAAATTTTTGTTTCCTTAAATTTTAAATACAGTTATGGGCAATAAAATAGTCATATCTAGTTCCATTTTATAAACTTTTTGTAATTAACCAGTTTAAATTTTGCTTAGCCACAGAAAATATTATTATTTTCGCCATAAGAATATTATTTTTGAATTTTAATGAAACACATTTTTCTTCATGTTTTTTTTTTCTTGAATGTTGAAGCCTGAAATGCGTTAACGTTTGTATGATGCAAAGCCAAATTTTTCTTAATGAATTCCATTCCAATAATCGGCATAGTTAAATTGTTTACATTTTGATGCTAAAAGCGGTATTTTTGAATAAAAAACCAAGGCCTTCAGAAGGGCACGCACGTGTCAACAATAACAAACTATGCTTACTCAACAAAAAAAACTGGACTGGAGACTGTTCATTGACCCATCTAAACTAAAGGCCCAACCATTATGTGCTTAAGTTGGCTTAAGTAAATGTAAGAATGCATGTCAATTATATGAGGCAAGCCATATTGAACTTAAGAAAACTTTTTGCTAAGTTTAATGAAACTGCAATTTTCTTAAGCAAGGTGCTAATCTAATCGGAATCAAATGTTTTTATTTTGTTTTTGTTTTTTTTTTTAATTACATTTGAGAGACTTTTTGTTAATTTTTGACAGTAGGTTAAGCAAGGCTATGCATATTATGGTTATGCCTTTAGTTTGAAAGCAGTGCTGCTACATAGTGGAAATCAATATCAATTAGCTCATGTAATAAATATGAAAGATACCTAAAAAAGCATGTATGTGCCGATGTAAGAGTGCGACAGCAGACCAAAAGCGTTTCATTTCATTCAACAAAATTGGCCCTTAAGACAGCGTTGCCAGAAGATTTGGAAGGAAAATCTTCATCTGGCAAAAAAAAAAATTTTATTTTGAAGAGAAAATCTTAAAATTTTTTGTAAAAGGAAAAATTATAAATTTTTTATAAGAACATACAATCATCTTATTATGGAAACTAATTAAATTGAAATACATACTGTATTTATAAAAAATAACATTGTAGGTTTAAATTGTGTTTTAGTTATATTTCCCATAAAATGAATTCTAAAAGTACATTTTAAGTTTATTTAATTTCTAATAAATAACATCCTAGAAGAGTCCATCTGAATAAAAAAGTTTCATTGAAAGTAATTAAATGCTTAAAATAGAGATATGTTTATAAATTTTGGGCAAGAAGATTTTAGCTTGGGAGCTATGAAGCTCATACATCATATGAAATCTTTATTTAATATTATATTTTTTGATACCGTTTTGAATCGAAGGCATTTTAAGAAAATTGAATTTAAAAAAAAGCTAATTGAAAATATGTGGATTTTCCTAAATATATTCCTAATGGAATAGTTATTAAAATAATGTTGGTACAACTTTTAAAAGATATTCTTAAGCACTTATGTGTATATACTCTGTTTAAAAAGTATGATAAACATGGAATGTGGAATTTTCAAACAAAAATCTTCTTAAGTCCCAATAGTTTTACCTTTTGTTTGAACTTTTTCATTCTTTAATAAACTTTATAAACACACGTTTTTTTCACAAATAATTATTTTTCATCAATATTTTCAAAATTAACAACCGCTAATCTGAGATGCGTTTTGAATATTTTGTATCCCCAGAAATAATGATGCATTTTTTAAAATCATTGTTTAAAAATTGATTGTTTAAAAAACTTTATTAAAATTATGTATGTTGTACAAACTTAAAGTAAAAAATCTTTATTTCTGTAACTAAAAAGTCTGTATTTGAGAAATTAGTCTTCAAATATTTTTTTGGTCAAAAAATCTTCAAAAATATGGTAAAATCTTGATTCTGGCAACGCTGCCTTAAGATCACATGCCCAGTGTTACCGTTCGCCCGACTAAAGTCGCAATTTGACCCTTTTTCAGCGGTCTGCGACTTTTTGTGAGACTTTTTTTTATCACCGACTTTTGCGACTATTTTAATTTTGTTGCTACTTTTTACCCTTTTTGTTAAGATTCTTACAAAACATTCAATTTGCAGTATATTATAAATTTTTTTATTATTTGTATAAAAAAAAAATTCGTCAAAATTTAAAAACAATTCATAAATTATTGTTCATTTCGCAACACTTTAATCACATTTTTGCAACCTTGTCATGTATACAACGTATTTGAGGCGAATTCAGTTCAAGGTGGTGGCAAGTTTTGACAATTCGGACCAATTTGTCAGTGTTTTGTTAGAAATGGTTGACATTTCGAATCGTAAACACTAGCAATTCAATGCAAAAAACCTCTGTTGTTTCTGTTGGTTTTGGATTTTTGTAGCCTTAGCACCACCTGTAGTTTTCGAATCGTAAACACTAGCAATTCAATGCAAAAAAACCTCTGTTGTTTTTGTTGGCTTTGGATTGTTGTAGTCTTAGCACCACCTGTAGTTTAGTCCGAATTGAATGTATTTAAGAACATTTTCAGTAAAAGTTTCAAAAAATAGTTTTGACAAAAAAGCTTTTTAAAATAAAAAATTGTGGTGTTTACAAAATAATTTTTAGCCGCCGAGTCAATTGAAGAAAAAGTTGCAGTAAAACATGGACAGGTATATACCAACATGAAAATATTTTGCTTTAACTTCAAAAATAAAATTTATTTTATTCTTAACAATAAGATTTCTTGTTAAAACGAAAAGGAAATCAGAAAACGCAAAAGAAAATGAAGCTAAAAATACGTGTTCAGAGGCGGAGGAAACCACGGATTCTGAAACGGATAGCGAAAACATCGCTGCGGGTCCTTCCAAGAAACGTAAAAGTTCGCGATACTATTCGAGAGACTGTGAACTGAAGTTTAAATGGCTTTTTGTTTCAATTGTATTTTGTTTTGTTATGCTTTTTATTAATAAAAAAACGTTAAAAAAAAGATGTGCGACTTTTATTTTCTGAAACGACTTTTTTGTGCGACTTTATTTTTATAAAACAACCTTTTGTGCGACTTTTCAAAAATCCCTAACGGTAACCCTGCACATGCCGTTCGAGACAGCAAAAACATCGCAAATGAGACTTTAGTTGACAAGTCTTTTTGCCGGAACTACATGTCAAATTAGGCTTAATAATATTTGCTAAAAGTTATGAACAGAGGTGGAGAGCCATTTAAACACCTTAAAGGCTCAGTTTGCCGGGAATAACAGTAACTAAACCTATGTAACTGTAAAAAAGTAAGATCAATCTATGTATTTCTTACAGATTGAGACGTAACATCTTACTGCTAACTATAATCGTTCTAATTGCTTTACATACAACAGCAGCTGATTTGCAACGTTACTGTTACTCCCGTGTAAAGGCTCAGTTAGCCAGGAGTAACAGTAACAGTAACCTTACAGTAAAAAAGTAAGACCAATCCATTTCTTACGGATTGAGACTTAACATCTTACTGCTAACTATTAATTTTGCCACACTAGAAAAATCCTTGTCCGGCTTTAGAAAAGCAAATGAAGGTTTTCTCAGAAATTGGGACAAAAAACCATCAGCTATTAAGGAAGTTCAGCGAAGCAATCTCTGCGCAGAACTTGCAATTAAAATTGTGCAAGATATTTTACTATTTGGTTTATCATCAAACACTTTAAATTTAAAACTTGTATAATCTGGACACTGATGTACATAATTTCAAAGCAGAATTTTTAAAATGGCTGCAACAAAAATTGACTAAGTAGTAGTAATCTTATGACAACGGAAAGGAGTTTTACACAAACAAAATGCCTGTTAATTTTTGTATTGTTATTGTGAGGTAAGCAGACCTATTGGTTAGGCCTTGCTGAGAACTAGAATTAAAACATAACTGCTATGTTCGGTTTTACGCATAATGTGATGCCAGTACAAGAAAATTGTTTGTCATAATCCGCATTAAACTTCATATATAAAGCTGAGGGTCTACATCACGCGCTTTCGCCTCTCCACATTGCATGATTTTTATACCTTCCATGCGTTCTATGTTTCAAGTTACATGCCACGCTTTTTATGCGGCATCACAACAAGTAAAAATTAAATTTAATTTTTCAAAACCAGCTGAATTCGAACGCTGCTTGTGACGCTTACAAAGGTAGAAAGTAAACGTACTTTTCGCATTGAACTGCTCAATGCATCCTACGCTGTTGTGCATGTAACTTGTTACATATCGTTATCTAAAACTCAAAAAGGCGTAACTAACAAAAATATAATTTTACAGGAGAAGCAAAAAATTTTACCAAATTGAAACAAGTCAGAAAAAAACGAGTAAATACGTGGTTTTTCATTTATAAAATAAACACACTTGTAGTTACGTCCCTTTGTTTGTTGGTAATAAAAGCACAATTTTTGATCGCAGAAGTGTAAAATTTGTGAAGACATGAAGTTTAATGGCATTAATAAAATTCAACCGAAAACACGATTTTGAATTTTTTTTTTTTGAATAACGATATGTATGTATAACTTCACAGATTCTACTTTTTTGACAGCTGCGTAATGCGTGTAACGTGTGGTGTGGACCTTCAGCTGAAAAAACTAATATTTTTGTCATGGTTTTTTATTAATGAAGTTTGACGTTTATGATAACAAAAAATTGTATCGC